>CM077247.1:23385586-23873086 GCA_039654775.1 Spinibarbus caldwelli | reverse complement strand
TGGGTTTCGTGTCTGAAAGTAACTAATATATATGCATGAGGCGCACGTGCTACAATTGCTCAATAATGTTTGTTGTCAGTACAAGCAGATCTGTTTGTTTGTGGGAGACCGTGTAAAGAAACAATGCTTTGTCTATCCAGCGGAGTCATCATTCCCAAACATCATCCACTGATTATTAAAACTTTATAAATATTTTGATCTCCCATCTGCGCTGACATTTTGCACGCGTGCAAATGCAAAATCCCACGTTTTCCACACCATCTCTGTCTTGGACTGTGAAATTAAATCAAACCTTGTACAAAGTTCTGCCAGACCATGGGATGCATTTCTGCTGCCCTGCACTTGCCAGTGGTCGCAGATGCTGCACGACACTGACCTAAAGCAAACCTCCCTCTGTTTGCCCTCTCCAGCGCAGTGTCAAAAGACACACGTTCCTCAAACATCCAACAGACACAGAAAATCTCCACTCCCAGCACGAACGAGACACAATAAAACCAGGGGAGACGGAAAAGTGCCAAAGAAAAGAGCTTGCGGCTTTTTTGCCACTTAAGCTTAAACTTACAGGGAGAGCAATTATGAAGCCGCAGTGAGCTTGTACTGCAGAAAGAGGTCAGGAATCTTGCATTTCAGTTGCATGCAAATGCAAAAACCACGCAAGCAGAGTTTAGAGTAAGAAATGAATGAGGGGGAAAATAGTTAAATAACTGTTAAGAGCAGCACGTGTTAAAATACTTGAGCACGTTAGCATTGTTCGTCAAAGAGATGTCAAACCTGTAGAAGAGAAGTGTGGGAAGGTTGCTGTATAGAGGCACAGCAGGAAAGTGGAGAAGCAGAAAAGCAACCCTTGTCTTAACCTGTGCCACAGCAGCCGGCATGAGTGCAGGACACACACACAGACAGACAGAGGATCACATGCTAGTGAACGGCTCACTCTTACCTGGCTGTGATGGTAGACAGCAGGACAGGGTTTGTGGAGATGTGCACTACAGATCAAGACACCTCACTTTCATGCTCTCTTTCCCCTCCTCTCTTTTTTTCTTTCCTCTCTCTCCTCCCATTCTTCACCCCCACCTCTCCATGTATGGGTACACACACACACACTTTCAGGCTTGCTCTTTTTCCTGTCCTCTCCTTTTATCTCTTTTCTTCTCCCGTGAGATCACAGACTGTGTAACTGAAAGTTGATGTTCATATATGAATAACTCAATACATAAGAATGAACTCATAATACTTTGTGAGCTGTGGATTTCTGTTTGTAGCTGGTAACTTCAGCGATGTTATTCTTAAGTGTCTTCATATTTAAAATCTTTCATGAGATCCCTTAGGTTCCCAGTTGCAAACAGAACTGTTTCGTGTGAAAATACTTTCTCTTGTCCTAGCTTGACTTTGTAATACAAGTAAGCCATTTGTAGCTTGCTTCTCCTGGAAAGTGTAAACATTTTTCTGTTTGTTTGTGCAGCCAGACTGACACAGCAACAGCTCAGCCAATGGCGTGAGTTTGGGGCAAGGCTCTCTGTTTGTTCTGCCAATGGTAAAAGAGGGGGAGTGTTTGGGAAACCAGTTTGAAAACAGTCATCAGATGCATTCAAATATGCATACTTCTCTTGTAGGCGAAAAATGGTATGTGAAAAGATCATGTCCAAAGTAAGAGTATTTATAAAATAGGTAAAAAGTATCTGGAAGACCTACTACTTCTTGTGAGATTCTGAATACTTAATACTATGCACTATATATTCATACTATATATATGTAAGGGAAAGGGGAAAGGGAAGTGATGTGTGGCCAAGTATGGTGTCTCATACTCAGAATTTGTGCTCTGCATTTAACCCATCCAAGTGCACACACACACACAGTAGTGAACATACACCTGGAGCAGTGAGCAGCCAATGCTGCAGCGCCCGGGGAGCAGTTGGGGGTTTGGTGCCTTGCTCAAGGATCTCACCTCAGTCATGGTATTTGAGGGTGGAGAGAGTGCTGGTTATTCACTCCCCACACCGACAATCCCTGCCTGACCTGAGACTCAAACCCACGACCTACGGGTTACAAGTCCGACTCTCTATCCATGAGGCCACGACTGCCCACTGCGTAAATATTACACACTAAACCTTCAGAGCTTTGCATACTGTGGAAATAAATTACTCATATACAGGCTGCGTCTGAAAGCTGAAAAATGCCTCCTCTGTAGGCAGCATATGTGGAAGGCAACAAGGCACATCCAAATCCAGTGATCATGTCACATCCTGTCTACTGAGATACCTTCATCTGATCGATTTTTGAAGGCAGCACAGATGTATTCTTCACTGCCTATGATATCCCACAATCCTGTGCGCTCCATACAGCTAAAAAAGTAAAAATAGCTTGTGGAAGCTGGTCAGTTTGTGTGTAAATGTGTTTTTGTAGTAAATTATTGTAGTAATTAAATAGTCGCTTTATCATCACCATAGCTTGTTCTGTTTTGTTGTATATTCAACTGTTATGCTGCCTCAGAAGTCTGTCCAAAATCAGTTTCAGGAGGCACCTTCATGCAATAACTGCCTGCAAAGTCATTGACAGGGCAACAAGGCAAGAAGTCAGCTGCCTAAGCTTTCAAACACAGACATAATTTTGTTATTAAATACAATAAAATGATACATTTTATCTGATGTGTGCTTTTAAGATCTATACAGTAGTCTTTCTCTTCCTTTAAAATGGATCAAAATTTGCTGAGTCATTTCAGGGGTAGAACAAAAATTGTCAGATTATTCAAATTTTCTTATAAATGAGAATGTCCCTCCCTCTCATACCACTTACTGCGGACTAAAAATAGTAAGCAAATCATGAATCATGATTTGTGTTTTTGTCCATCAAACAAAAATTTAAAAACTGTTTCCAAACAGGTTTCCTTAGCGCTTCCTTCATTCGTCATTGGTAAGATAAACAGAGAGCTCCGCCCAAAACTCAAGCCATTGGTTAAGCAATTATTGCTATGTCAGGCTGCTCATATAAACTGCGCCATGTTTCAATGCACCAAAGTGTGGAAATCAGCCTACAAATTACTTAAAATTGACAATATTTCAATGGATTGCTTTGACTTGCAGTGGATCAAAATATGAAAGCTGACAAATACAATATCCTAACCTTTTACACACAGAAATGCTAAAATGGCATGGACATTACTGGTACCCTGGATTTAGAATTTGGCAGTACAACCGTTGGACAGAAGTACCGTATCTAACGCCTTCCACTACTTCAGTTTATAGGTCAGCCCATCCAGTACCATGCAAAACTTACCAACTCAATACCAGAGCGTCACTGTGGATTTGCTAAGGTGTTCTGAGTGTTTCTTTAGCTTGTTGCCATGTGGTTCCCAAGGGATTCGAATCCCTTCAGTTTCGGTGAACATCAAGTTGCTTAGAAAACGGTCCAAATTTCCTCTCTGAGCCACATAATTCATTCCATATAATATATTAATAGCACAAACAGTCTTGGGACATGACGTTCAATACTTAAGGTTTGATATTTGAACAATAACAATTGTACTTGCTTTAGCAATACTACACTGATATAGCTCATCTACAGCAGCTCACACACTTGCGCAAGAGGCTTTAGCACAGGAAGAATGGTTTTCCTAATAACACACTCATGGAAGTGAATGACATCTGGGAATTATCTGGTTAGAAAGCAGTCGGTCCAATATAAGAGACATTTGTCACTGACTGCCCGTCAAGAAAAGGCACTAACAGTAATACAGCTGAAAGCCAAGAGGTTTTACCAGTCACCATAAATCAAGGTTGGCATTTACAGGAAAAGTCTAATGTAAAAGCATCTATTCATCAAATTTGGTACCGTTTACTGCGTCAGGCGAAGGTAGTCATCACTTCATCAAAGGCCAGACTCAACGGCGATTCGTTTGCATTGACGCAGATGGGATCGGGCCCCAGAAAGTGATCGGTTTCTGTCTCAATGAGTGTTATGTACACTCTTGAGCACACTGACCCTAACGTGAACCTCTCTTGGACAAAAGCCTTTAATAAATCTTCCAATGGACAGGCTGATGAAAAAGAGCTGATGAGACCAAAAATGTACTAGAAACTTAAGAGGATATATGTTCGTGTAACATTTATTGCAAAGTTGCAACTTGGTGATCTATTTGCCAATATTTCACTAGTATGCCAAGAAATACTTCACTAAGATTTCTCTGTAGGTCTTTATTTATTGACTTTTGTTCATTTTGAATAACTGGGGTTACGAAAACAGCCAATATAAAGTTTTGTAATCCAAAAATGTGATCGATTTTGGGGCATTTTGGGTAAAGAGTGACGCAAGGTAAATGAGCTCATTCTCAGTCATCTAAGCACAATAAAACAAATTTAGAATCCAAAAAGGTCGTTTCTGCTCAGTATTTCAAGCACGGCTGTCTACTCCTTCAACAGCTCACTTTTTCCCTGCCAACTTGTCAGCGGGTCACATGATGTCATTTTGTGGGATTGAGTGGAGATGCGTTGAAGCCATGTCAAATAAACTGGCAATGACTCTAAGACGATCATCTGCAGAAAAAACATTTACATGGGGACAGAGTGCAGCATAAACAGTCATTCTCTGCTGAGCGACTCCCATAAACAGTGGAACCTAGTTTTACGTCTTGTCTGAGGGAAGCAGTTTTAGACATAATACATGGTCACCTTCTCGTCTGGAAGTGCAGTGCAGACATACGATACAGCATCTCGTCTGTAATTGGACTCTGGGTCATTGACGCTCAGACACATTTACTGCATTATACGTTTCCACTTAAATTCCACTGAAATTAAGTTAATGTGGAAAAAACATGGGTGTAACGACATTTTTCAGATGATTTCAAGAAATTAAGATTTTTTTTTATGTAAGCCATTAAAATATAGTTGTGATAAATGAGAACAAGCAAATTTTCCCAAGGCGTTAATTGATGAACTGGAGTCATGAGGATTACTTGTGGATTATACTACAATCTGATTGGCTGACGAACATTCTAAGGTGTGCAATTATTTTTAAGCAATAGTTCTAAAAAATAAAGTAGTTCCAAGCAGGTCTTGATTGAATTACATGTCCATATCACTTCGCCAAATGATATCAGTTATTTCAAAGGTCCTCAAAGCCTACAACATCAAAAGAACCAAACCCTACAATCACACTGACCAAGCAATTAAATATAGTAAACAAGAAGATAAAATCGACAAACTATTTCCATGTTTTTGCAACAAAATTACATTTTATTATGTACGGAAAGCAATACTCTCTTTCTTCCACTCTCTCTCCCTTACAAAGGCACACAAATATAATACGTGTAACACACGGTAACATACATCTGCATAGAAACGTGTTGTCAGCACTGCTCTGACGATTTTATCAGTAAATAGTTTAGCAATTTATAAGCTACACGCAATGCTGGGTAGATTACTTAGAAATTGTAGTCCGTCACTGATTACAAATTACACGATGAAAATTGTAATTAGTAACGTAATCTAGGTTACTCATTTTAGGGAATGTATTTTGACTAGATTTTAGATTACTTTATCTAACTTGTTTAGCATTAAATGCAACATTTACATACAAAAGCAAAGAGAAAGAAAATATTACATTTTTGATATCAACATTTTTAAATGCATTAAATATTTCACCAGGATTGTAAAAACTGCAGTGGGTTTGTGAGTTGATAAAAAAAAAACAAAAAAAAAAAAACAAAGAATTAGGGAGAATCAAATTATGAATAATTTGCTGCCACTGTGTGAATATGTAATCATGTAATCCATAAAGTAATTGTAATCTGATTATGAGCATTTTAAAATGTAATACACACAAATTACAAGTACATCATTTTTGGAATCTGATTACATAATCCAGATCACACTTTTCTCACTAGCGAGGTAATAATGACGTTGTTCTTAAAACAGTTTCGCTGTTAGTAAAGACACTGCTGTCGAAAACTGTCGAGAGACACACAAGCTGGGTTTCCACCCACATTTTCAAATTGAACTATGCGCAAAATTGTAATATTGCATAAAACATTTGTGAATAAGCACTGTTTCCATCTAATAAAGCAAAGAGAACAAAATTGTCACTTCCTGACAAACTGGAACTAAATATCACTAAGAAAAGTAAGAAAAGCCACTGAATATAGGCAAATAATTTTCATATATAATAAATTACTGGTAGAGTGAGCAGACGAAACACATATGCGGTCATTGCTTTCGGAGGCGGATGCATGCTGTTTGGAAATGCAGTCACGCAAGTCAGTTCTGGGAGGCAATTTTACAGAAATATTTTTGACGACAGATTTTGCTTAGGCATTTAAGAATGACCATAACATTTCAGATGCTGCGCAATAAGCTCGGTCCACTGGTTAGTCAAGTTATCTGGTCCCATTGCACAGTCACATGACTTTTTCTTTTAATGTGCATGGAGGAATCTATTCAGCAAATGCTTTCCACCTCCCATTATTCACATTAATCCTTTTTCATACAAGTCAAAAACCACCTCAAGTGAGCGTAAAAACTTTTTTTTTTTTTTTTTAGAAATTTGGTGTTTCCATCACTCGTTTCTGATGCAATACTTCAAAATACGCATGAAAACAGGGTGATGGAAATACAGCTACAGACTCAGGTAACTCACAAACGCTTCATCTCTCTCATAACTACATTAGTCTGCTATCAACAGCTCAAGCCTCTGTTACTAGATCTAAAATGGTGTTTTGGAATTAGCAATGAGGCATGGGACGACATGCGTAAGAAATTAATCCTGCACACAAAAACGTTTTAAGGACAAAACCTGATGAATGTCTTGGAATACAGCATCTGAACAATGTCATTCTACAACCCGTCGTAAATTTTTCCTTACTTATTGTGATGTTTTTATCAGCTGTGTGGACCCTTGTTCTGACGGCACCCATTCACTTCAGAGTATCCGTTGGTGAGCAAGTGATTTCTCCAAATCTGTTCTGATGAAGAAACAAACTCATCTATATCTTGACTGGCCTGAGGTGAGTACATTATCAGCACATTTTATTTTGGGGTGAACTATTCTTTCAACTAAAAATGTGTGTAATAACTGGACATTTTCAAAGCATGTAACAAAATCCACTTTATTATGTGAAACTGTTTATTGATGAACATTATGGAAAAATTTGAAGAGGTAAAACTGAAACTATATGGTGTTTGTTATGAATATAAAATATCAGGGTTTTAAAAAAGACTGTTTTAGGTCAATGAACATCAAAAACAAAGAAACTTGATAAATTAAATCAACAGCCTTTAAAGTTAACAACTCCGTAAACATCACAGTGTTGCGCAATCCTTATGGGACCTCAGACATAATAGTGAATCAGTTTAACCAATTTCTGTTTCAACACTTTTCTGACTTTATTATCCAAACACCATAAAACATCTATAAACGTACAACACCATTTCACTCAACTGTACAGAGAAAGCCATTATGTATGTATGCATGTATGTATATATAGTTTTAAAGCTACACTGTTTTTCCCAGATAACCCATTTAGACAGGAGTTTCATTATTTACAAGACATAAAGAATGTTTACTGCCAAACCTTTATGGTTAACTTACACACCTAAACTTCAGCTTTCAACATAAACTGAAATAGCACGAACAACAGGCGCCACACTAAAAAACACTATTTAACTTACTACCTAACTCATTTATGCACAAAAGGGTTTTCCTGTCCTAACCAGATGACAACAGGACTTTGTGGCAGAAGGAGTTTCTCAGAAACATTTGGTAACAATTTCAGCTAGCAAAGGTAGGGGGTATATGCCCTGAACACCTCATTAACCTGATTGGCAACACATCAGCACCTGGGGACATTAGCTGATAAACAACCATCAGGACACATTCTGAGGGAGAACCCTGCTAAAAATACACTGCTAAATACTTTCCTCCCTTTAATCACCTCAAACTGTGCTTTTCTTTTCCCTATAGCCAAAGATGTTGTATGAACACAAAACCACTAACACCTGAAGAGCAAGTCTGGAAAACTTGTGTTATGAGCACTTGGCTAAACTCACACGAACATTTAAAATAAACCTGACTCAAACTCAAACTGACATGACTTAATTCATGTTTCTGGTCTTATTGTGTATGATTCTTCTATCAACGCATATTACTACACAGAAAAAGCACCTATCTTTGTAATATTTCATCAAAAATATTATTTAAATAAAGTCTTTACATGTTTATAGACACTGTTTTAGCAAACTCAGACACACATTATTGTGATATATAACATCACCTTTCACCATTCAATCAATTCCTGATGGATAAACATGTCTGTAATTTGTTTAAACTATTTTCTTACTAGAAAATACAAGTTCTTGCTCTTTTTTTTTTTTTTTTTTTTTTACTCAAAATAAACTACCATTCAAAGGTTTGGGATTAATAAGATTTCCTTTTAGTTTTGGAAAGTATTATGGCTCAGCAAAGCTTATTTATTTTAATAATAAAACAAGAAATATTAACACAGTGAACTATTATTACAATTTAAAATAACCATTTTCTATTTTAATTAGTGCTGTCAAACTAATTAATTGCATCCAAAAAGGTTTTGTTCACGTGTGTGTACTGTGTATATTTATGTATATATAAATACAAACACATACAGTATTATATTTTGAAAATATTAACGTTTGTAAATATATTTAATATATAAACAACTTACTTTTTAATATATACATGCGTGTATTTACATATACATAAATATAGACAGTACACACATTATGTAAACAATTTTTTTTGGATGCGATTAATCATGATTAATCGTTCGACAGCACTAATTTTAATATCTAGTAAAATGTAATGTATTCCTTTGATGCAAAGCTGAATTTTCAGCATCATTACTCCAGTCTTCAGTGTCACATGATCCTTCAGAAATCATTCTAATATGCTGATTTGATACTCAAAAAACATTTATCAATGTTGAAAACTGGAAACCGAGATACATTTTCTTGAGGATCGTTTCATTAATATAAACCTTAAAAGAACAGTATTTTTGTTTAAATTGAAATGTTTTGAAACATTATATTTACTGTATTTATTTACTTATCTAATGCACCCTTGCTGAATAAAACATGAATTTCTTTAACGTTAATTTCTTTTAAGTATTACTTTCTCAAATTTTTGAATGGTACTGTATGTCTTGACTTTAGAGATCACCTTTCATTCAGGTCATAAAAGAGCGAGCGACCAAGGGTTTAATCTTTAGGATTTTATTAAAATACCTTGTGGAATTTACCATCAGAGGTTACCATCACAAACATGATTGTTTTCTAATAAAAAAGTAAACAAAAACAAAAGTAAAGCTTAAGAGCCTAGTTACAGGATTTTTTTTTTTTGTGGTTTTTACTTTTTTGCAGTCTGGTGATGGGGAGAGAAAAAAATAAAAATCAATTCACAACAAAAAAGAAGGTAAGAGAAAGGAATAAAAAGTTCACATGTTGTAAAAATACATTTCCCAACTTCAATGTTACACGCAGTTCTATTAAAACATTCATTCTTCTGTTGTTAGGTGTCAGTGCGACAAATACGCAAAAAGAAAGGAGAAGAGAGCGATAGAAAGGAAAAATATCACAAAGACACTCACTGTTGAAAGATGGACTTGTGTAGGAGAGCTCTGGAGACCTACAACATGATCTTCATTGGGATGGAGGAAGAGTGTAACTGGCGGCTGTAGGATATGTGTGTATTAGAACCCTGAGAGAGAAACCGACTGCTGCGAGTCCATATCAGCCTCCCTTCACAGACTTGATTTAACCACATCGGCGGCTCCTGAAAGGGTCTTTCATAGTGCCTGAGCATTTCACACCTCAAAGTGAAAGCCATCTGCGTTCTCCAGAAATATGCATCAAGCACACAGAGCAACATATGGCTAAAGAAAACAGCCTCCTCTCTCTTGCATGTGTGTTTGCGGGGGGAAAGAGGAGAGGTCAAGGAAAAAGATTCACCGCGATCTACGACGTTAAGGCAGCAAGGGGACGACGAGGGCCTTCAGACGGGAAACGGAATGCTGAGGGTGAAAGGATCGAACGAGACTCGTCTTGAAATGTTTCAATACAACATGTTGAACACTGAATGACACAAAATAGATCGAAACGTCTCATTTCTTGGTTTTAACACAGTGCACATTTCATATCAAAGCGGGATGATGCTGACGGCAAAGAAACACCACGATAATGCTAGAAGAAATTCAAAAAAGCTGTAGTACGGAGAAACTTTACAGAGCAGCTATAAAGAGTCTTGACGAGAATAAAGGGCATCACTTCAGTCTAGGAAAAGCGGTACGTCACTCGAAATTCAACATCAAAACGTGGCCAATGGGAAGCGAGGGGGAGGGGCCTGATAGGTACGATCATCTCGTTCTCATGCACGAATCCACGATTGAGGACGTTTACGACAACATCGCATCCTCAATCACAGTTTCAAACCTCCTCCGTTTATCAGCATACATCTCGACGAAGACGTGAAACGGTGCTCCTTAATACACAGAAAATTACAAAAATCACAGATCAAGAACTTCCTAAAGCTAAAGCCTGAGATTCAAACTACGTCTAATGAAACAATATAATAGACATCCTATGCTTGGAGGAAGAAAAAAAAAAACCCAAACAGCTTTATTTTGTCATTTGCGAATAACTGATGTACTGGATAAGCAGTCACACACGGTCACATACATGCAGACGCATACACACCCCTCAGAAATAGGAACCTATGATCTAAAAAAGCTGTACAAAGCAAGAAAGATTTGAGCATACATTCAATATCTGTTACTGAGGTACTAGAAAGGCCTTTCTCTTCAGACAAAACGCTATCCCTAGCTTCTTTGGAAAGCAACCAGCGTTCCAGTGACCTAGCTTTTACATTCTTTCCACCTTATCTTCTGTGCTCTAAATGGTGAAAATGCAGAAGGCTGATATCATAGAAGACGCCCGTGAAAATGTCAAGCTCAGGGTATACGACCGATTTAATTCGGCGCGGCGCAGAGCCGCCACATCACCCATCCTGAGAATCTGGAAGATGGTGCAGCCCACAACAGGTCTGTCTGATTTTCTCTCTGTGCAAGCGTCGGCTGAGCAGAGATGAATTCATCAGCCATGAACCTGAGGGGGAAGCGAGTCGTCGCCACATGCTGGCCTTCAACGGTACTGCAGCCTCCAGAGCACAGCTCGCTTAAACCAGGACTTCCTCACAAAAAGGTGGATGAAGCTCAGTTTGTCAGGCCTGTATGAAAATGTGTGTGTTAAAAGTTTAAGTGCCTTGTGGGAAGGAGGAATGGCAGGGCGGACGGGCGGATGCGCTACACAGTGATTTCATGGGAATCGATGGAGGACGAGTGGGTGAAGGGTGGACGAGTGTGCCTCGCCGTGTCACAAAGAGAAGGCCTAATCGGAAAAAGGAGGCACAAGGAGGAAGTACAGCAAGAGATAATCCAGGACAGAGAGAAGATATGGAAAACAAGGCAAATAGTCTTCAAATGGCTACGAATAAAAAAAAAAAAGGTGCCAATGTTTTCAGCTTAGCTATGGTGGGTCTCAGTATGAGTCAAGCGGAGGTCGCTCATTGCAAAAAGAGCATCTTTTGTTTAGGATGTCACAAATCTTGCAGCTATATCTTGTTAAGTTAGCGATGTTGTATGAATATGGCTTTGTTTGCAACCTTAATTTATGAAGCTGGCTGCCTATGAGCAATCTCCCATCATCATCATTCACAAAGCAGCGCACAAAATAAAATCAAGCCGGCCATCACAAGACGATGGAATCTCACATATGTGTTTTCAATGACACTGTTATGCAGACCTCGGGCATTACGGACGCTGTAAATCTTGTGACTTAAAGTGGAGCACATGATCAAACCCCCAGCAACTCTGGAGGTGAAGCTCTCATTTTCTGCGAAAAGAGAGGGAGAGAGAGAGAGAGAGAGAGAGAGGATGGAGAAATATAGAAGATGCCTTCCACATGAAGAGAGAGTGAGAGGAACGTGAAACATCTGAGCTCTTCCCATGGACTGTTACACTTAGCCACGGGCCATAACCATTAGCCTCGATCTCTGTTATTGAACACCAGCTGTGAAATAATCACTGATGGCTGCTGAATTTAATCAAAGACGTTAGCCAGCTGTTGCTTTGTTTTGATGATCAAATGTTTGCTAAGATGGGACAGGTTGAGAAGGTTTTACAAATGTATGAGGATGGGCAGGGGACGAAGGAAAGAAAACAAGGTCCATGCGTTTATTTCCACGCGGTTAAAACAGATAAGAAAAGAACAGAAATGTAAGAAACACTACTCAGAAACAAACTCCAACTAGTCCAGAGTAGATACAAAGCAAAGGAACTGGGATTTCGGAGCTTAGAAATAGTGTGTGTATCAACCCAATTATTGAATCCTTGAGAGAAGTTATTGCTTTCTGCCAAATGGAACAACAGAGGAGACAGCGAGTGGAAATGAGGGGTACGTTTGGGGTTTCACTCCTGGGTTTGTACACGTGTTCTGTTGGACTGGGGTGACCCGAGGTCACATCGAAAGCAGGGGCGTCAGTCCCCCTGGGTGAGGTGAAAGGGCATCGATCAGGGCAAAGATGGAATGTGCTGGGCTGCTATTGGTCGGAAGGGATGTCTCTGTCCGCCTCGGCCTTGGAGGGCTGCCCGGGCGACGGGGTATGAGGCGGGTGCGAGACCGGGGCGATGCCGTGGGCCAGGGGCAGAGATCCAGCCACGATGCCCTCCACTCCTGCCCCAGCTCCAGGCAGCCCGCCTGCTGCTACACCAATCAGCCCTGCAGGGAACCTACGACAGAGACACGTTTTCACTCTCTCAAATGCGCTGAGATACAGTAAAAGCACTAACGGCAATCAGGATGGAGGTGTAGTTACCTATAGGCTGCAGCTCCGTTGAGTTCAGAGTGCACAGTGGTGGCCTCCATAGACGGCCACTGAGAGGCTGCCATCAAATACTCCTTATTCACGCAGTTCTTCAGACTGTCTGGGATGCGACCTGCACAGACACAAGAGCACAATGTCATTTGTAACTGGACGGACAGATGAAGACTGTCACTAGCTGCGTTTCCATTACCCTTCAAATTACGCAAATTGAAATTGTGACTTGAAAATACGCCGAATGGAAACAATTTCGCAAAAACTCACATATCGCAAAAAAGTTTTTACGCTTGCATGAGGTGGTTTTTCGGGCAATTTCGAAAAAGGAAAATTTCGCAAAACGGCAATGGAAACGGTTTTCGCATTTACAGGTCACCTGGCGTAAGTAAGTCACATGACCATTCTTTAACGTACTATAACCCTCAAGAAACACCTCATACGTGGCCGCTTTCAAGTATAAAGGGCTTTCCTTGCCATTAATGCTTGGATGCTCCCTTATTTACACTGCACATGCCCGCGGTGCATTACGGCTCCAACATGGCCACCGACAGTGTTGGGCATGTTACTTTAAAGTAATTAGTTATAGTTACTAGTTACTTCTCACAAATAGTAACTGAGTTAGTAACTGAGTTACATCATTATAAAAGTAACTAATTACCAAGGAAAGTAACTATTGCGTTACTTAAAAAAAAAAAAAAAAGTTCAAATGTCAAATAACTTGGATGCTCCCAATATTAAAATGTTAAATTAATGAAATGGACACTAAATAGAATAAATTATTATTATAAAACATTGTACATTAATCTACACTATTTATCTGCTGACACTTAGCATCAGTCAGTCAAGCATTATAATATGATATTATGATAATTTAGCATTATATGATAGAACTTTAGTAATTAGAATAACCAAGTATGAACGCATATTTGTCATGTTGACTGAACTTAGGACTGGTGGTGATGCTTAAGATATTGTTTGTCATTTAGTGTTTCTATAAAAAAAAAAAAAAAAGATAAAACTACTACGAATTCTACTACTAATAACAATATAAAACGCACTAAGGATTAATGAGCTGCTGGGTTCATGAATATTAATTACATAGTCTGAGATCGCTCAAATTGATTTGCTGAAATCAAAACAGGGCCGATATTAGGTGAGCGCCAGCCAATGAGATTGTCGTTTGCGCATTAGTTCCGCCCACTACCAGAGAACCCGGCAGTTCTTAAAAGCTGAAGAATTCCAAAGGAACTCCGTTATTTTGACTGGAAAATACAACAAAGAATATCGTTTACATGTAGCGCGTCTATTCTGCATGTTATGCAAGACTCTCTTGCTCTGTATCTTTCTTTGCGCGTGTGAGACAGCGACGGCGATCCGTGCGCCTTCACACTAGAGTTTACGGTACGTCAAATACAGCTACACTACGCATCCATTCAGATGAACTGAAAAATAAAATTATAATAATATTATAATAAATTATAGTAACGCCGCATTTTATTGTCAGTAACGGTAACGGCGTTGTAACGGGGGAAACAGAAATTTGTTTGATTACTCGTTACTGAAAAAAAATAACGCCGTTAGTAACGCCGTTTATTTATAACGCCGTTATTCCCATCACTGGCCACCGATCACGGCTTCTGTTTATACCACAGCACGTTTCAGAAGCGTCCTAGAAGTGGCTCTCCTTGCCGCTTTGCTTAAGATACACGCCTGTGTCTCCTTCAATTAAAAATAATGGCTAGTGCGTTGGCTGCGATATATAAACCTACAAAAACACTCCATGATGTATCGCAAGAGGAAACAAATTACATAACATCGGTTAATGGAAACGTCATCATTACTTTTTTATCGTCATTTGTAAAATATCGCAAAAGTTATGCAAATCTGTAATGGAAACCTGGCTACTTATACAAAAACTTGCTGCAGCTCAATTACAACTGCACATTTAAAATGTATTACTTTGACATACTTTGCAACACTTATTATAGAATAAACATTATGCAAAGAAAATAAATGCAATATGCAAAACTGGGGTTTTCTGACCTGTGATGGCTCTGCGCACCTCCCGTGCCGCTTCCTCTCTGGCCTCGATGGAGGCCTGTTCACTGTACCAGGATGTGTGTGGGGTACAGATAAGATTTGGGGCATCCTTCAGTGGGCCCTGAGAGAAACTGGTGAAGAAAATGGAGCTAGTGTCATGATAGAAACAAATAACCTCTAATGTGAGGGCTCTGACAGGCCGATTGTTGGATTAGAAAATGTGACCCTGGACCACAAAACCAGTCATAAGGGTCAATGTTTTTGAAATTGAGATTTATAGGGCAATATTTGGCCGAGATACAACTATTTGAAAATCTGTAATCTCAGGGTGCAAAAAAATCTAAATACTGAGAAAATTGCTTTTAAAGTTGTCCAAATGAAGTTTTTAGCAATGCATATTGCTAATCAAAAATTAAGTCTTGATATATTTATGGTAGGAAATTTGCAAAATATCTTCATGAAACATGATCTTTACTTAATATCCTAATGATTTTTGGCATAAAAGAAAAATTGACAATTTTGACCCATACAATGTATTTTGGCTATTGGTACAAATATACCCGTGCTACTTAAGACTAGGGTTGTGCCGATAGACGATATAATCGTGTATCGACGATGGTCAGAGATAGATGATAGCAGATGTCTTTGTCGATAGTCAAGACGATATTAGGCTCATTCTCCTATTAATGTATAAAACTATTATTATTATTATTATTATTATTATTGGGCTATTATCATCAAATTGCCCCGCCATTTCACCTAAGCGCCGCACTTCACACACGTGCAAATGAGGCTTCTCCTCCTCATTGGAAATGTTTTAAAAACGGACTCTAAAACTAAGCCCACATCAAAATTGAACTGCAGGGTGATAAACCTTTATTTACAATTTATGTCAAGAGTGCTATAAGAGACATCTTTTCTTTAACAGCTATGAATGAACATGACGAAACTACATCGTCACCAGCATTTTGTTTTCTTTACAGCACATTAACAAAAAACATTGATGCTTATTCTTCTTCATTGTTATTATAAAAAAATATGCAGTTAATAAGTTATCAGTCTAAAACAGGGCTCGTCATGGGGCACGCGGTCCGGAGCGCTGTGACTTCTGTATCCAATTAATTTAACTTTACTCCAAAAATATGAACTTAGGCTACCTGAAAATACTTTTATCTTCAACGTGTTCATTTATGTCCAATATTTAGTGTTAAACTGTTGGTCTTTAAAATAAATCTACTTTTGATTTTCACCTTGACTGATTTTTAGACTGATAACTTTTGCGCCGATGCGGCAAACTTGTCACAGTAGGACGCGCAGTCCTAGCAATGTATGACTGCTGTATCCAAATATATAAACTAGCTGTTTTAAATAGATTTATAATTTAACATGTTAGTTTTTTAGTATGTTTGAAAGTATATTATTTCGGTTATTGGTGCTTCCAGGCTCTCTCTCTATCATGCACGCGCAGTTTAAAATCACCAAATAGTTATGAAATAGCCTATGACAAGTACAGAGAGTCTCTCTCTTGCCCCCACCCACGCACGATAATATCATGTATCGGCGATCTCACAGGCTGGCGATACGACGATATGAATAATGACCATATCGCCCAACACTACTTAAGACTGGTTTTGTGGTCCAGGGTCACAAATGATTTCATAGTAATTTAGTGAAACTGAAGTGAGAAAATTACTGTACTAGTAACATGTCAGAATAATAATGAAAGCAAACCGCAAACTTGTGTCCCTCACCTGAAGGGCTCTGTCTCATGGACATCCAGGGCTGCTCCCCGTATTCTGCCCTCTTTCAGAGCCTGGGCCAGGGCTTTCTCATCCACCAGACCACCACGCGCCGTGTTCACGAGGAAGGCGCCCTGACGCATCTACAAATAAAAGCATTGATAGATATTAAAATGAAGCCAAATTCAACTTGCTTATAAGAGTTTTTACACTTAGTTAATTTCTACATCAATCTCCTGAAACCACAGGTCTCTTTTTACAGCAAGCTTTTTTACACTCAAATACAGTGCATTTCCTATCTAGCAGCTATGTAACGACAATGTTTGCATCATTTTTTTCACTATTTCACCTTTAGATTCCTTATCTGTGGCAGAGAGAATGTTGTTCTCTCTGTGTTGTATTGAAATAGCTGTGCAGAATAAACTATCTTGGAAATAAATGTGTAATACATATGGCATCGGCGGTTTACTTTAGAAAATCAGTCTGGATTGTTGTCATACCAACTGCGAGTCCACATGAACCATAATCCAGTCCTCCATTTTATGCAATGGGTGCGGTCCCGTTGCGTAAACCCAAGTTCAGAAAACAGCTTTCACATGAAGCAAATGAATCAAACTCTGACGTCAAACAGACGCAGGTTCATACCAAAAGCAGTCAGAGAACTGAACAGCTTCAACAGTGCTGTTTAATGGGAAAGGTGGTGCTGGAGAACGGTGTTTGTACCTGTTTGATGGTGAAGTCGTTGATGAGGTGGTGGTTGTGCTCATTTAGGCTGCAGTGTAGCGACACACAGTCTGAGTGGATGAGCAGGTCCTGTAGTGTCGCCATGCGCTGGAGTCCTAGTGATCGCTCCACCCCATCCGGCAGGTACGGATCATAGAAAATCACTCCAAACCCAAAGGCCTTTGCCCTCAGAGCAACTGCTTGGCCAACACGTCCTAAAAACAGCCATCATAAGAAATTGTTTTAGTCTAGTTTGGACCACATTACTAACTTCAAATCAGTTAAAACCTGAGATTAGACTGAGGTTCATAAATGATTAGTTTTAAAACAAGACACCTCAGGTAAACTGGGTTTTATTAGTTAAATAAATAAATACATAAATAAACACCACGCTCCCTCAGTTGTTTGATTACATTAAAAATTGCAAAACATTTTTGTATTACAGGTTTTCTAAAATGTTGCTTAAATATGAAAATGACACATTATCTAATTAAGATCCACTAATCTGCGTACATTTCCAGCACAGAAATACGAACATCGGTTGGATAAAGCCAGGTAACAAATTCATGTTTCATTTTATTTAAATACTACAGCAATTAGAAAATACTGCCAAATAATATTGTGAATAACAATGTACAATGATTTTAGGAATAAAATGTATAAATTCAGGCAAATTATATGAACAAAGTATGTTGTCAAAACAATTAATCGCATTTGAAATAAATGTGTGCACTGTGTATATTTATGTAAATACATATGCATACATGTATTTAAGAAATTTGAAATATATATTTACATTTATGAATATATAAATCTTATGAACATTAATATGATATGGTCATATATGTAAATATTTCTTAAATATATACAGGTATGTGTGTATTTATACACAGTACACACATTATGTAAACACGATTAATTTGTCAGCACTAGAACAAACCCTTTGTCAATACTTTATTTTAAGGTGTCCTTGTTACACTTGTTACATGTACTTACTATTATAACAAGAAATTATGCATAATTATGCCTAACCATATAGTAAGTACATGTAGTTAATATTACTCAGTACTTAAATGTATAATTACACTGTTACAAGGACACCTTAAAATAAAGTGTAACTAAAATAAAAATAAAACTATAAAGTTTGGTGTAAATGCTGCTAAAGTGGAGATTTACAGGAGAAAACACTCACTGGAAAAAATGGCCTTTAAAGATACATATTGTAACTGAAACCTACAGATGCAAGGAGACAAAGTACATCAAAATAAAAATTTAAATGTGTATTTTGGATGTTTTATTTAAACTAGTCTGAAAGTACAAATTATGAAAAAAGCTCAATCTCAAAACTGACCAGTGCATGGGGGGAAAAAAAGATTTTGCCTGTAGTGTCTTGCTCAAGTCTTTTTTTTTTATATTTAGTGAAAAGCTGTGGTTTCTCATGCTTTATATATAGTATTACATTCTAGTTATTTTATAGGTATAGATGTTAACTTTGCTATCAGCTGTCGCCTTAATTGAACTGATTCTTTGAGCCCTGAGTAAAACAAATCAGGACTCACCCAGTCCAATGATGCCCAACGTTTCCCCTCGAATACGTGCTGCGCCTCCTGCCACCTCCCTGATCTGCTCCACACTGGAGGCACGGGTGCCCTCGCGCAGAGCCTGATGCATCCAGGTGACGCGGCGGTACAGATTCAGAATTAGACACATGGCGGTATCTGCCGTCTCCTCCACAGATGCGGCTGGCACATTACACACTGCTATACCTGTTTAAAACAAAGAACCAGTATAAACAGTCAGTTTGACTCAAACTCATTTAATCAAACAATCATTTCACAACACAGGAACAAAACTCACCCAGCTCTGCTGCAGCTTTTATATCAACATTATCAAATCCACTGCCAATCCTCACAATGACCCGAAGACCTTTAAACTTGTCCAGGTCGTCTCGCGAGAGCGTGATGGTGTGGTAGAGCAAAGCAGCAACAGCCTCATTTAAGACCTGCAGCAGCATGAATCACTCAGTAAAAACCCTATGAAATGCACTACAAAAAAAACCAGATATGGCCACAACCTGTGACATTACCTTCTCATGGATCTCCTGGGTGGACTGGGCATCACAGAAGGCCACTGTGGCCACGTCCTTCAGGATGGGCATCTCCACCGTACAGTCCCGCCCATCCAGCAGTGCCACCAGAGGACGAGGGTGCATAGGGCCATTGAGGATGGGTGGTCGAATGCCTGCAGAAAACCCAATTGTTCAAACGGCCACAATTCTGGGCACTCTACATTACATGTATCTATAAGCAGACATTTTAAAACCCATTTGGCTTATGGATGACAGTCATGTTAATAAACAACAGCAGCATCTGCAACCAAGATTCACTTCAAGGTTCATTAAATCAGATTAGGTGGTATGTATGATCGGTTGACTGATTTTAAAGGCCTTTCAGTTTCCTCTTAACAATGCTGGCAACAGTTAACCTGCATTGAATAACTATCCTGTAAAAACATCCTAACTCATTATGAACGGCAAAACCAAGACTACCAGCATTGCTACCAATTAGATGATTTACATCAACAAAACTCCATATCAATTGATGCCAAACTATTGCAAAACCATAGAGAATTTCATTAAATTTTGAATGCGAGTGGCCTCAAATTCCATGAAACTATTTTATGATCATTACTATTATGAGGCAAGAAAACAGCTCCTAATAACTGCAGGGTCCACCCCAAACCCCCAACCTGACAACTGAAAGTGTGAGCAGGGGAAAGAGGGAGGGAAGGAGATGAGGAAAGGGGGCAGGGAGTCTTCACATGACTCATAATGACCTACATTCAGCAGACTGGAGGCTAAATTATCTTTGTCTTCATCCTACTACTAAACCATCACCAACCACTTCAGGTCTAATACATCCGATATAGAAAGCTTTAAACGTAATATAGAAACAACGGATAGTTCACCTAAAAAATGAAAAGTCTCATTTATTCACCCTTATGTTATTGTATTTATTTTGAAAAATATTTGTGACCAAAAAGTTTTGATGTCCATTGAAATGAGGAAAAAAAACAAACAAACAAAAAAACAGATATTTTTCAAAATATCTACTTTTGTGAAAGTCAGTCATTCAGGTTTGGAATGATATGAGGGCAAATAAATGAAAATTTTCATTTTTGGTGAACTATCCCTTTAAGGTAATATGTAAATGTTTACATTTGCGAGCCCTGCATTCTGTTCAACTGTATTACACTTCATCTAGTGGTAGAATAAGTATTTTGTGCATCTATTCATTGTGATATCACCACAATAACATCAAGGTTTGAAAATTACTTAAAACTCAGCACATTCAGAACAACCATTACAATATTAACTGTAGTATCCAATTTAAAGCACAACTGCTTGAAACATGTTTTAAGGCAACTTGAATTTTAGTGAGATAATCTGCAGATATCAGTTTTCTGTAAAGACAATGAAAGCTGTGCAATAAAAAGTTTAGTTATTTGGACCATTTATTAGCTGACCATCTATCAATTAACCCTACTAAAAGGTATGTGCTTACCTTCCATACACCCCTAAGAAACATGTCTGATCAGGTGTCTAGTGAGTACATGTAGTTTTGAACATGCCTAGTAAGAACCCATCACTTATAAATGCATCTCTGCACATTAAAGCACTGTTGTCTATTGTGAACACTTAGAGCATAATGGTTGGTAACACAGTATAAAAGACACTGTGACAACGCAGTACAGCATCATTACAAGACAGAATGCCAAATTAAAGAGAATTGGTACTACAGACCAAAAACTATTTAAACAAACGTCCATCTCGCAAAGCAGCACTGTATTCACAGCATATAAAGCACGTGACAGGGACTTCACAGAAACAGTGTGAAAGCAAGAATTTAAGTACACAGTCACAAATGACTGCAAAAAAAAAAGCACTGATGGCTTTTTTGTTAATAGTTGCAATTTTTTTTTTTTTTTTTTTTTTTTTTAAATCGGCAGGGTAAAAAGCTGACATGTCAGACAATGAGGAACTTCTGCCTGTCACAGAACAACTACAGGAAGGACATTTCTGAGCAAACGCAAAATCAAATCCAGCCTGGGACAAATTTCCCAAACTTACGACTTGTGCAAGAGACGAGACATGACAGGATGCAATAGGAGAACTTAATTGATCCGTGTCATCAGATTCCCATCATGCATCAGGATGTTCTGTGCACCACGATCATTAAACCGCATTACATAACAAACAGTGCAACAAACATCACGGCATCACCAAAACTGGCCATTTTAAGAGATGCAATGAGGCGGCACGTACCAGAAACATCTCATAACGAGGTGTGAGATTTTCCTCATATAATTATGATCTCATTATCACACTCATCTAAGAATAGCAGTGTGGAAAAGGGTGTTATAGCATTCATCCAAGAACTCACAAATCCCTAAACGATGCTGGTGTAAAACCGAACGTGATGATCCATGTTACATCCTACGATTTTAAGACCCAACGCCCCCCTTCCATCACTGACAGGTGTTGCTGCACTGGCGGCTGAGATGGGGGTGGGGTAAGACGCCTCCATGACGTTCAATAAAACGCACACTCGCGTTATCACACGGCAAATGATTAAGGAGTCTTAAAGACAAATATTTGCACTCCTTCCCTGCAAATCAGTGCTGTGTGGAAAAGCACACACTGCGGTAAAAGGGGAGGTGGAATAAACACGTATAAAAGGAAGAATAAAACGGCTGAGCTGCAAAATTCAGTCGCAAGGAACAATGCAAACACTTATTGCTGTAGGGTCAGGACGAGAGCGGCGCTGAGAGCACAGATGCCGTGCGTTGAGCCTGCGCCAGGCTGCATGAGAAAGAGAGAGGGCCGCAACACAAGCATGGCCATGCAAACAATGCCATTCATTCAGCGCTCATTTCTCCTCCGCTTCACCCCCCTCCCAAACCTTCTCTCCCTCCCTTGCCATTTCACCCCCCACATGGTCCTCACACACACACACACACACGGTCTCAAGGAGAGGGGGGGAAGGGTGGGTGGATGATAATACAGCTGCACCACACCCTGCCTCCTGCTTGGCCAACACACACACACACTCTTGCTCAAGCTGCAAGGACAAGCACCAGATGCAGCAAAAAAAGAAAATTAAGCCTGCTTCTGACACCACACTCATGTGAATTACCGCATCTTTGAGGCGACACACACACATCAAACAGGTACATGTAGGTCCAAACCTTGCATCATGAAATCCACGCGCCTGTCTTCTCTCCCCTCCTCTCCTTCTATCGCTCTCTCTCCACACTTTACAATCAGTGTCAGGCTGTTTCTGCCTGGCAGACACCCATATCCCATGTCATCCACACTGGCCCCTCCCCTACAACGATGGTCCAATCAGAAGCCTTGGTTTTGAGTGCCGGCCAATCAGCACGAAGCTCCACGGCATTGACAAGCAGCACTAGAGGCTGTTAGGCAGTTGTTGTTTTTTAAAGAGACAGAGTCTCGTTCTGTTTGCATCTACATGACCCCGCTCTTCTGAAGAAACACCATGGTTATCCTCGTCACCCGCCCCCCTCCGCTTTCTCTTTTGCTGTCACTTGGATAAATATCACTGCCATCTGCAGCCATGTAAGTGAATTTAAATATCAGGAAAGCCTTATCTATTTTTTTTTTTAAAGACAAGGCTTTTTGCAATGCAAAAATCGTGCTCGCTGAGCGAATTACACAGTAAATATTCTCACAGGATTTTATCTGCATACAAAACGACGTGCTTTGCTTAATAGAAAGGTTTGACCCGAGGCAACTGCTGATGAGACTTGCAACAGACAGTGAAGCTGCCACTTACAATCTCTATGTAAATTGCTTAACGGTACATGACACTCTCCCTATTTGAATTAGCATTTAAAATGCCACAATTAAGCAATAAAACACAATAGGCTGTGCCATATGGTTAACAATGTCATTGCAAAGGGCACAACGTGAGCTAAGGTTGGAAATCAAGAACCATTTTAATTTTTTTTCATTAGCTCTGGAACATCTGCCTTCAGCCGATGTGGAACTCTGTATTCCTGCATTCAGTAAATGCTTAAAATACACCACAACCTTTTAGGCCTTATTGCTTTTATAAAATGGTTACCACAATAAAAAAAAAAAATATTAAGGACAGGAATTAAAACACCTAACAAGCAAATTTATTAAGCATCATCCGACTGCCAGAACATAAAGTAGTAGTAACTGTTATAAAAATCGCAATGAAACAGAAGCAACAGATCTTTTATTCTGTATTTAAGTATATATCTGATTATCCAAAAGAAAAAAAAAAATTATTGGGGGAGAACTTGGTTTTTAGATGTGGGCGTTGCATTTAAAAGTGGAGGCAGATGAAGGCAAGATTGCAAGAGCAAGGATTTTTTGTGGACTTTAAATGAGTCCTGCAAAAGTTTGATATTTTCACTGGAAGATCCAGTCATTTTGGTTAAAAATTACAAAATTGCAAAATATTTTTAAAAAACTGAACATGCATAGATGAACTGTTCACAACAGCATCAATAACATGCATTAAGAAAATGGTAGGGTGAAATTATTTAATTCCATGCAGACTTTAAGTAATTATATGCCGTGCAAAAAGGTGTCCAATTTTTTTTTTTTATTTTAACAGGTAATTTTTATGCCATTTATATTAACTGCAAAGCTACAGGGAATGCAAACGCAGGCCAAAAAAAAAAAAAAAAAAAAATTCTCATTTATTTAAAAAAAAATAAATAAAATTTTATTATTATTATTTTTTTTTTTAAATAAATTTATTTAAAAAAAATTAAAAATATCGCAACACGCAGTTTGGAAGTTTCCCAAATTGTTGTCAACTAATTACAACTTGATGCAGAATTACATAGTGTTCATCTGGAAATCAATCTTGATGAAATGCTAAATAGATACTGCACATATCGCTCATCCAATCACACAACTACTACCCATCAAACACTGAAGACATAAGAATCTATTTAAATTTTAGCGATCAAGTCTAAAATCAACATCATCTACATCTGTGGCGTCAGAGTTCCTCTTTGAAGAGTAGTTACACCTGCCAAAAACATAAAAGGGACTGCAATATACAGCATGCCCTCTTAATGAGCATCTTTATGAGATGAGACTACATTTGCCAAATCTAAAGATCTAGCTTTCTCTAGACTGTATTAAAGTGTGAAGTGGACAGGAGTTCAGTTCATTCAGTACTAATGAGCTGTTAATAAAGTACACACCGGCACTGGTTTTTAATAACAGCAGCGTGAGTGTTTGAGCTGCTTGTGTCGCCACACAGACAGGAAGGAGAAAAGATAAGAAAACAGAGCTCAAACGGTCTTGCAACTCTTGTACCTGCCAGACAAACATGCCAAACATTCAAGAAACGCCCATATCACCAATCCATCACTGAGTGTTTGTTAGTTCACAGAAGACACTGACAATATTGACAGTGCCAGATGATTCACTCATGGTCTACACACACAAAATAATGAATCACTACACTATAAAGATTTGTATAAGAACACATTTAGGACAATACATGTGTGTTTAATAATTCAAGTAAATCTGATTAACTAAAGTGGCAAATTCAAATTACAAAGACTAAGTTAAAATGCAATGCTTTTCAGGTCTATGCATCTGAAAGCTGACATTACATGTAATGGTCTTATTGTGAAGGTTTCATCAATGCACATTAAAACCAAAGACATAAATGATTTTATCAAAACATAATATCTTGACTTAAATTAACCAACAGGTGTCTGCAGTTAACTGATAACTACACAACCCGATCAATTTCTAGATAAAATCAAGTCCCACCCTAAACTTTGTCCTTGAGTATCTCGTTTCACATGCTACATTATAGATGGAAATTGGTGCAAATGTAATTTCATGCCGAATTGAAAGAGACCTGGGTTGTTGATAGTCATCTCATCTGAAGTCTTATCTTCTCACCTTCACAGATGCGGTCCAGTCTCTGCCGCTTCACTTTGTGTTTGTCCATCAGAGCCATCGACTGGCAGTTCTTCAGTGAGACCAGCTACGGCCACAACACGACGAAAGAGGGGTCACAGCACAGAATTCAATCCAGAAACCACCCAAATCCGTAAAACACCTGCGGAGATTCATTTCACATGTTAAGACTCAGATCAAAAGTGTTCTGAATTACTAAAATCACACCACATTCGGTGGTGTTTAGCATGATTTCACCTAGTGTAAAATACTGCTTATTATGAAAAAGGTTTTCCATCGCCCACATGAATGCTGGGAAAATGTCAAATAATGAAACTACCCACCTGATGACGTCAAAGCCAATCAACTGACGTCACGGTCTTTACAATGGCAGCTGAAGGAGAAAAAAAAAATAATAATCAAACCTTTGCGTTAAACAAGCATTACTAATAAACAAGAACAGAGCGTTAAAAAAAACAGTATTTTTTGTATACTCATAATATAATCTGAGGCCCATTTCTTCACTAGCATTAACGTTGCAGGCTTCATCTAGTTTTAACCACTTATTTCACTGAAATTTGATACTTAAAAGTCTAAATAACTATAAAACAAACGAATGAATCAATAATTGAACGTGTTTTCAGAAACAACACGTATGTTTTGAGCGCTCAGTTCAAACGAAAACCGCTTCTCTGATTAACTTCTGATTATTTCTCTCTTGTTGCTCATCAAGAAAGTAGTGTAAAGTAGCTCAGGACAGAAAAAAACTACAGAAGCGCGCATAAATGCTGTGAAATATTGATAAACCCTGCGCCGCGTCTTGAGGGCTCTTCGTTAGCGAGAACTCCGCGAGACTAACGGCTCAAACAGTCGCGTTAAACCGAGTAACGTTAAACTAGCAGCTTTTTAGTTACGCTCGCTGTAAGTTCTTCAGTTAGCGCTGCGCTAGCTAATTAGCACATGCAGCAAGACACAATGCAACTAAACAATTAACCCCCAAAACCATTACACAAAACGTACGAGCTTACTTGTGGTTTTTAATCGCTCTTATAACTATATTCGTCTCTTGTAGCGTTGCTCCTCTGGCTGTGAATGAACACATCGAGAAAGGCGCTTAGACTGGTTGCTAACTGAGCTACCAAACACTAAACACACACACACAGAGTGTGAGAGGTACAGTCATAATAACACACAGCAGTCTCACAATCGAGAGTCTGATGTGAGTAACGAGTCAAAGATAAGCCAGAAGCAGGGTAACGCACCCGACTCACCCGAAAAAACCGTCTCTGGAGGTTGATGTACGGGTCACGGTAGGTGAATCGACTCTTCCCCGCTATCACTCGCCGTGAAACCTGCACAGAAAAGGAAGTCGAGGCCGCACAGACAACGTGCTGTGGAAAGAGCGAGCATTCAGAGCAGAGACATGAGCTCTGGTCAGAAGAGCGCCTCCTAAAGGCCAGTCTGCGACTGACAGTCCCTCGCTTCGGCCCTGAGCCCGAGATCGTTTTCGTTAATGCATCCGATTTATTCGGAGATTGCTATGTAGGGGATATAGCTATTTGAAAATCTGTAATCTGAGGGTGCAAAAAATTCAAAATACTGAGAAAATCGCCTTTTTGAAGTCCTTAGCAATGCATATTACTAATCAAGAATTAAGTTTTGATACATTTATGGTAGGAAATTTACAATATATCTTCATGGAACATGATCGTTACTTAATATCCTGATGATTTTTGGCATAAAAGAAAAATCGATAATTTTTTTGGCTATTGCTACAAATACACCTGTGCTACTTAACACTGGTTTTGTGGTCCAGGGTCACATATTTAGAAAAGGCACTCGTAAACAACTGGCAATATTACATTTATGCTGGTGAACTGCCAATGTACACTGTAAAAAATGACCGTGATTTTAACGGTAAAAAACTGTGAAAAAGCTACGGTAAAAACCTGTTAAATGGTTAACGGTAAGTTCCCCTAATATATACGGTGAAAAACTGTAATAGACATTTCAGACAATTTTACGGTGAAATAAAATTGAACAATTTTAATGTAAAATTTACAGGGAAAAACCGTAAATTGACGTTCCCAGAATTCCCTGCATTGCATTTAAAATTTTGTTTGAATTTGATGTTTTTTCTTTGAAATAATTAGGTTTCTTCTTAGTTTTTTCTTATCAGTTATGTTAATTAGGGTTGTATGTTACATCTAATGTTGTTAAATTAATGTTTATTGCATATTTCAGTTTAATGAGTCTCACCATGATGGTGTTTAGTGTTTGTGTGAATGACACTGTGCACTTTCTATATATGTTATTATTTAAAATCTGCTTGTGATGGGCTTTGTTTCATCATGTGACTTTCTCATCACCTCCTGCATTTGGTGGTTATCAGTGTAATACAAATGTACAAAACAGATTTCAGTACTTCAATAGGTTGTTATATTAACATTATATCAGTTAATGAAATTACGATATTTAACTGTAAATTTAAGTTAAAACTGTAAACCTAAAACGTTGCTACCGTATATTTTACGGTAGAATTCTGGCAACCACAGCTGCCGGTTTTTTACCGTAAATTTTACGGAATTTTTTTTACAGTGTATAAAACCGTGTGAATTAATTTGACCATGAATTATTAAATGATGCATTTCCCCACTATTGTATCAGATGCTTGAGGTAAATGTGTCAGTGATTCAACTAATAGTGATAGTAAGCATTATAAAAACAGGAAATGCTAATATAAAATGTTGAGAAAGTACATTTGTATATTTCTCGTGATGCTGAGTTACATGATTTGGATCTCACGCAACATATAGAGGTTTAAGTTGGGCAGACATCCTCGACGGAGACAGAAGGTATTTCTCAGAGAATATTTTTAATATGCTGTCTAAATGAACAGAATTAACCAAATGAATTAATGAATTAGCATGTCATTTAAATCCTGAATATTTATGTCTGTATCTTTCAACTAAAACCGTTGGTTCTCAACCTTTTTGACTTTTTGGCCCCCCATTGTTCAACACAAAGGACCCTGATATTTCCTCTGGTTTTTCTGCTTTATGACAACGCTGCATGCTTTATTCAAACTTTTTAATAACAGAAACAGGCAGTGTTGACATATTAGATAATATTAAATAAATTAAACAAGATTTTAGGTGATGATTCCAGAGATTTCAAGATTCTGAATTCTTCAATACAAATAGTTATTGAGGGGGCCCTGGCCCCCTGATTGAGAAACACTGCCCTAGTGGAGAATAACTTTTGATTTGTTGCAGAGGTAATAGATGATTCAGTTGTCTTATATAACAAAATGACAGTGGTATACAAGAGCAATAATAGAAACACTGTATTAGAGGAACTCTGCAGCTAGATCACACTACACATACTGTACACATGCATGATCTGTGTGAAGAGCAGCTTTTCTGAAGGCAAAGGCTGTCCAAATCTCTTTCAATCATACTAATATATTACTAATACAATACTAATATAATCCCCCATCAATGATACTAATATATTTTAGGTGTTTCTGTCAGTTTCTTTGTCTGCTGTCTGTATGTGTTAGATGGTGGCTTCCCCATGCACACAAAAACGTCATAACTGAGATCATTGTTGTGAAAGTGTTTGAGCAACATTTAATACTTATACTTTCATGTTATTATCATCCACCGTAAGTAAACTCATTATTTTATGCAATAGTATTTTCAGTACTTTACCTTTATGCATTAACATAGTCATCAATGTTCATAATTTATATTCACATTTTCATCTGCATCATTATACAATGAAGTTGACCTTTTATCACTCAAAAGACAGTGGAACTGAGAGGATACCATTCACATTTTCATGCTGTGCTCTTTGATTTATCTTCTCTTATGAATTGTTTCAGTCCTGGCACACACACTCTCTCTGATTCCTCTTTCTATTCCATCTTTATTATTTTGGAAAAGAAATAAAGAGCGATGAATCTAGAAGAAGAATAATTTAACATTGCAGAAAAAAAACACAACCAATAAATTACTCTGTTAAACCCACATCAAGCATTGCTACAGTTACTTCTCTGTGAGAGACAGCTGTAGTATCCTCTCCAGCTCTTCCTCCTCTTCCCGTCTCTTCCTTTAGGGAACAAAAATAGGAGTGTTAAACTCTGTTCCACATTTTCTATATGAATTTACGATTTTCTCTACTGAACCCTTGCAATGAAACATGTGGTATGTGGAAAATTCCTCACATTAAGTTACAGTGAAAATATAAATAACAAAATAATAATAGGTGTTAATGTTTTTGTGACTGTAATAGTTTCTTGGATGAGAAATATGTAATAAATGTGCTTGTCATCTTGTATTTAGTGCAACAAAACAAAAATCTGAAGAA
Organism: Spinibarbus caldwelli; assembly: GCA_039654775.1. Taxonomy (NCBI): domain Eukaryota; kingdom Metazoa; phylum Chordata; class Actinopteri; order Cypriniformes; family Cyprinidae; genus Spinibarbus; species Spinibarbus caldwelli. The sequence continues at coordinate 23,843,344 of CM077247.1, read as the reverse complement.
AAAAATGAAACAAAAAACAAATTCAAATTTCAACTTGGATGAAAAATGTGCAGTAAATGTGCTTATCAGATAAACAAAAAAAAATTCTCTTGGATAAAAAATGTATAGTAAATGTGCTTGTCAGTTTGTATATAGATAAACAAAAACTGAAACAAAAAAACAAAAAATGTTTTTCAACAAAAAATGAAACAAAAAACAAAACAGAAAAACAATAGAAAACAAAATTTTCTCTTTGATGAAAAATATTTAATAAATGTGCTTTGGTTGTTTATAGAACAACAAAATTAAACAAATGAAAAAAAAAAAAACAGACCAAAAAATTATTGGATGAAAAATATGTAATAAATGTGCTTGTCAGGTCGTATTTAGCGCAAAAAAAAAAAAAAAAAAAAAAAAATGAAACAAAAAAAAACCTAATTCCAAATTTTACCTTGGATGAAAAAAAATGTGCAGTAAATGTGCTTGTCAGTTTGTATATAGTGCAACAAATCAAAACAAAAAATGAAACAAAAACAAACAAAAAACAAAACAGAAAAACTAAAGAAAACAAAATTTTCTCTTTGATGGAAAATATGTAGTAAATGTGCTTAGTTTGTTTATAGAACAAAATGCAACGAATGGAAAAAAAACAAATTTTTCTAATGGATGAAAAAATTAAAAAATATGCTTGTCAGATATTGCGCAACAACAAAAAAAATCAACAAAAGAAATTCTCTTGGATAAAAAATGTGTAATAAATGTGTTTGTCAGTTTGTATATAGTGCAGCAAAGCAAAACAAAAAATAAACAAATAAATAAAATAAAATTTCCTCATGGGTGCATGCAATACTGTCTTAGAATTTAGCCATAAAGTTGTTTTAAGATAGCATAAATTTGCAGCCAGCTGTTTGCTATGGGCTTTGTGTCAGAAGCCAATGATATCCTGTCTAGATTTTAGCTCAGTAGGTTTGGGAACAGAGCTTATGTTTTTGGTTCCTGTCATTTCTTGCTCCTCCGTCATTCGTACCTGTCTAACTCCTCCTGTTCTCTGCAGGAAAGCTCCATCGCGATGCGCAGCTGTTCATCAAAACTGGTGGCGACAGCAAACGCTCCCGGCGCCCGAGGCTCGGTCAGTGAGCTGTAACACGGAGGTGAGATGAGTGCGGGATCAGACGGGGACAACGGCTGGCCAGCATCTGAATCGCCACTCTCCCCTCCAGCCAGTGACAAAGACAGAGATTCCTGAATCGCCCTGCCAGAGACACAGTCACATTTCAAACAGCTGAACAATTGATATGCACATCCTCACACTCAACACTCAATCCACACACACACACACCTCTCAAGCTGAGAGTCCTCCTCATAAAGCGGAGGCTGAGAAACTGGACGAGTGTTAGTGAGAGCCTCCCATATGGTCACCTACAGAAATGCACAGGAAAAGAAAGAGAAATGAGGGAGTGGGTGGAAAGCTGTGGAGGGAATGATGAAAAGTTGATGTCTGCTAATTGTTTAGTATTGACTAGAGCTTCACAATTACTCATAATAATAATAAAGACTAAGAAAACTGCTTCATCATTAAAAGTAAAGCATCTGTTTAGATCTGGGGTCAGACGTATAAACATAGCCATGATGTTAAGACTGTGTCTTAAATTAATAACTAGTATAACCAGCTAAAAATTTAGATGACTGACTTAGACAAGTCTTAGCGGTTCATGCAACCGGCCGTGTTCCTAATGCATTAACAATGTTTTTTGCAGCACTGAAACTAATCACAGAAATGTCTGCTGTGCATAAAATCAAAATAAAAGTACTTTTTTTTGGTATTTATCCTGAATAGGTTGAATATGTGGTTGCATTCTTGGTTATAGCACAAAAAAGCAGATGGTGGTTGGATAAATGATTCAGAAGTTCATTATATAATGTTTTAGTGGTTGGTAAGTTTAGATGGCTGTTTATAACAGTTTATTCTGGTTAAAAATGACCACACAGATGAACACTGTCAGAATATCTGAAGTGACTAATGACTGTTTTGTTTTGCATGAAAATAAAATAAAAAATAAAATAAAAACACAGTCAGATAATGCCAAATGTATAAGGACAAACTCTATTGCCTAAATAAAACATGTCTAAAAATAAAATAAATAAATAAAATAAAATAAAAACACCGATAATTCCAAATTTATAGGGACAAAAATCTATTGTCTAAATAAAACACGTCTAAAAATAAAATAAAATAAATCAAAAACAGAGCTTACGTCTTTGGATTCTGCAATTTTCATGCCATATATATTTCATTAATGTAATAATAGCAGGGCAGTATCAGTTTATGAGTGGCTGAATTTCTGTTCACCCAAAAATAATGTCTTGATTATTTCACAGTCATAAAGGGGAAAATGCAGTTCAAATAGCAGGAATCTAGTTTAGATTAGTTTAGTCTAGTTTAGTTAGTGCCTGAATATGAACTCTGAATATGATTTTTATAAAAAGAAAAACTCTGAATATCCTTGAAAATAATAAAATAAAATAAATCAAGTGATTCATTGTCTCTCAAATCATAGAAACCCAGTATCTTGGAAAACAAATATGTTTCCAGGCAGATTGATAAAAACATGCTGCGACTCTCAGAAGTTGTATACAGCCAGCAAATCAGAACAGAGCTTGGCAGATCAAGAAAGTGCATGGAATATTTTGTGCGTAATATGCATTTGAATGCCGATCCATGTGATAGATGCCATTACCTGGTCGCTCTCTGTTCCCGCATCCAGCAGGCTCTGCTGTATGGCAAACTGGAGTAAATTATCATCCTCATCCCTCATCGGTTCACTGCGGCCTGGTCCAAGTGTGGTGTATTCTGGGGGAGGCTCAAACACAGACGGGTCGACTTCACACTCCAGAGGGGGAGGCGTCTGACCTGAAAGCAGCGAGGTCAGACTAAATACCCAGCACAGTCACAATCAGAGCAACTTTAGACCTGAAGAGATGCTTACCTGCCTCTGTGGCTCCTTGAGGAGATAGTACAGTAACAGAACTGACCGGTTCATCGCAGCCGCAAAGATTGCTGAATGTCACTCGGGCATTCAACACGTGGAAGAGAGGAATTTCTAAGAGTCAGGACAAAGATTAAAGTCAATTTAAACTGCCGTTTAGAACAACTTTTGGTGTAAAACAGGACACTTGAGAAAATATTTTAAATAAGACAACAAAGAAATGTTATGTGCATAGTTGAATGGAAAATGAAAATTCTGTCATCACTTAATCAATTACGGGTGGGCGATATGACCAAATTCTTATATCACAATATGAGTAATTTTATTTCACGGTAGCAATATATATATCACAGTATACCTATTTTTGCTTTAAATCAGGTCTTTATGATATCAAATTTTTTGTTACCATAGAAATGTCATAATTCTTGTCACTAGTGTCAATATCACAAAAAAAAAATACTAGCCTAAATTTAACAAAAAAAAATATTACACTAACTACAAGAATAAATAATAATAAATAAATAAGAAGTGCTACATACACTATATAAAGTAATCAAATGTATAAAAACACTTCATATTCTTCACTGTGTAAATTAAATATATATTTCCTCTTATTAAATTTACAAAAGTGATTTAGTCAAGAGCAGTGAGAGATTTTCTGTCTTTTGTTGTTTGATTAACATTAATGACAGACAGCAGGAATATTAGACTGCTGTCACTTTAAGAGCTACCCAGATCCAGTATACTGTTATACATGTGTTTTCTTTCTCAGCTGTTTGCTTTCACCTAAGACCTAATGACTGTGTTTATGAGGATACTTGCAAAGATGTGCATTTTGACACATTCACATTCAGTGTGTGTATTTAACCGTTCAAGGCCTATTAAGCGGCAAAAATAACTCAATGGGACCCAAAACTGTTTGCTTACCAACATTCTTCAAAATATCTTCTTTTGCGTTCCGTAGAATAAAGAAATGAGTAAGTGATGAGGGTAAGTAAATGATGACCGAATATTTGGGTGGACTGTCTCTTTAAGAAAGTAAATAGCAAAATATTTTGATTGCATGTTGACATTAAGGATATAAAATGATCAATCAACTTGATTTGACACTTCTTCTCACCTATCTTTACAGGAAAGCCAGGTGGTAGGCGTAGGGTGATGAAGTCACGCAGCTTGGCAAAGTGGGCGTTAGATATGGCCATGAGGTCAATGATGGGCGTCACCTGCTCAGCCAGCGAGAGAGGATGAGCTTCACTCAACCACAGTGTGGCCTTAAACCTGAGCGAGACACACAGAGGTAGAGACAAAGCAAATATTCTTAATTCACATGCAAACATGGTTCAAATCATGGCACTTTAGAGTTGCCATAGAGAGGGTACCTCTGCACTTTGCTGGTGAGCTCAATGGGCCGCCCAATATCTCTGCCGTTCAGATTAAACTCTGGATCGAAGTACTCCTCCGCTGTGATAGCTGTTGGGTTATGGGGACTAGCGCACTGAGAAACCTGACTCTAGAAACACAGTAAACAAATGAATCTGTGTTGTTTCTAATCAGTACAGTCGCCAATAGACCCTGCAAACAATATAATTCGTTTTTATGCTCAACCAAGGCTGCATTTATTTGATCAAAATACAGTAAAAACAGTAATATTGTGAAATATTATTACAATTTAAAATATTTTTTTTTCTTTTCGGATATATTGTAAAATGTAATTTATTCCTGTGATGCAAAGCTGAATTTTCAGCATCATTACTCCAGTCTTCAATGTCACATGATCCTTCAGAAATCATTCCAGTATGCTGATTTGCTGGTTAAGAAACATTTCTGATTATTATCAATGTAGAAAAGTTGTGCTGCATAGTATTTTTGGGGAAACCATGCCATCACAGATTTTTTTTTTCCAGGTTTCTTTGATTAAAAAATAGTTCAAAAGAACAGTATTTATTCAAAATAGAACTCTTTTGTAACATTATACATGTACTTAATGCCACTTTTGATCAATTTAATGCATCCACACTAAATAAAATAAGTATTTCTTTCAATAACAACAACAAAAAACTTACTGACCCCAAACTTTTGAATGGTGGTGTTTATATTCATTTATTTTTTATATGTTTTAAGCTATTGTTTAATGATTATATTAATCATTAATGTTTTCATATAATTTTTACTTTTAATTATTTTGTTAATTTATTCCCTAAATATATTTTTAATTTTAAAAGGTAAAAAAACTGAAATTCTAAATTAAAAATAAAATTATATGTATCTGAACTAAAATTATATGCACTGATCACACTCACCCCAGTACTAGAGATGTGCTGCTCAGCGATACCAAGGAATGACTGTAGAGGAGTTCTAGATCCTGAACGCACAGAGGAGGCCAGGGGTGAGTAGAAGGTGTCAGTACAGAAGGGGAAATGCATTTCAAAACAGTTTCAAAAACTGTATATTTATTACATAAACTGACTGTCAGCACTGTCTGTATGGGTTTATGTACCTTTACTCCTCGACTTGTCCTGATCAGAAAGGTGTTCAGTCCGAGAACGTGTCACTAACTCCACATTACTGGCACTGTAAACCTACAATTACGTAATTATAAAAAACAATTAGGGAGCTAATTTTGTCCCATGCACGGTTGTTTTCAGCAAGGCTCGGAACTAAAATGCCTCTTTAAGTGGACCCACCTTTGCTTCATATCCACTGACAACCTCCGTCTTCTCGGAGCGCCATCCCCAAATCCCAGACTTATTTCTAGAGTCAGGCAGAACAAGGATTTAGATGTGCAACAGTGGTTCCAGAGGTAAAAACTGTAAAACTCACTTCCAAGAGAAATTGATTTTTAATGCTAACTTATAAAGCTTCAAAGACAGACCTATTGTGAGCTTTAAAGGGGTCATGAACTGAGAAAAGATGGCTCCAAAGACAATAAGATACTCTGCAGAGCCAAGTTGTGGAAAAACAGTCTTTGCATTGCCTTCCTTCTGATCCCAACGTTAGGAAAGAGTGAATGAACTTTATTTTTAATGAAGTTCCAGACTGCGTCAGTAAGAACTCCTTTGTTCACTTCATTTTACCGCAGATTCGTTTACAAACAAGGCACAATTTGACGGAGGATTTTCAGAAAGATTGAAATTAAAAGACGATGCTGTGCCGAATACATTGGATCTGACAGTAATGTTGCAATACACTAGTGTGAGTAACTGTTTATATTACATGATCACTATTGCTTTGTCAGTTATTACAGACTGTTTGATATATATTGAGTTATTCAAACGTTTTTGACCTAAGTCACAGCAGCGTCCATCTATGAGGAATGCACAACATACACAACTATCAGCCAATCATAGCAGTGGGCGTTTACTTCCGATATATATATATATATATATATATATATATATATATATATATATATATACACTACCGTTCAAAAGTTTTAGATAGTAAGAGTTGTAATGTTTTTTAAAGAAGTCTCTTATGCTCATCAAGGCTGCATTTATTTGATCAAAAATACAGAAAAAAAAAGTAATCTTACAAAATGTTATTACAATATAAAATAATGGTTTCTATTTTAATATACTTTAAAGTATAATTTATTTCTGTGATGCAAAGCTGAATTTCCATCAGCCATTACTCCAGTCTAAAGTGTCACATGATCCTTCAGAAATCATTCTAATATGGTGATTTATTATTAGAGTTATCAATGTTGGCAACAGTTGTGCTGCCAAATATTTTTTTGGAAATTAAACAATATAAATCTTTTTTATCACTTCTTATCAATTTAACACATACTTGCTGAATAAAAGGTTTAATTTCTTTCAAAAAAAGAAAGAATAAAAATTTACTGACCCCAAACTTTTGAACGGTAGCGTATATTGTTAGAAAAGATTTCTATTATAAATAAATGCTCTTTTTTTACTTTTTATTCATCAAAGAATCCTGAACAAAAGTATCACAGGTTCCAAAAAAATATTAAGCAGCACAACAGTTTCCAGCACTGATAATAAATCAGCATATTAGAATGATTTCTGAAGAATCATGTGACACTTTAGACTGGAGTTATGGCTGATGGAAATTCAGCTTTGCATCACAGAAATAAATTATACTTTAAAGTATATTAAAATAGAAACCATTATTTTATATTGTAATAACATTTTGCAAGATTACAGTTTTTTTCTGTATTTTTGATCAAATAAATGCAGCCTTGATGAGCATAAGATATATATATATATATATATATATACACATATACACACACAATTAACAACCTTAAATGAATAGTTGTATATTTCTCCATTGTTTTTAATTTGATTATGTTATTTGCAATCCTTCATGGGACTGTAGTTCTTTCCCTCATTAAAGCCATTAAGTACACTGTCTTGTACCTTTTCACTTTTTGTCGGATTTCCAAGTACTTTTTTGCTTCAAATAAACATTTTTAATGTTGTGATTCTCCTCGTAGCTGGTTGGTTTGGTTCATGGTTTATAACACTTAAAGAAAAACTTTTTTAAATCCCTATGGGAAAAATGAATGGGAAAAAACCTCCGGAACCAGCGCCACTGAAAAAGCAGCCATGCACTAATGCACTCCATACAGACTCAGACTAATTAAATCTGTGGTAAAGCCTCTTCCTGTACCTCTCGAAGGCAATGTTGCGTGTGTTGAGATGAGTGGACACTATAGGAGAGGTAAGTCTCTGGGCCGTGTTCTCCTGCGAGGGCAGCATGGCGGCGAGCAGAGAGGGAGCGTCCCGCGGAGACAGAGACAGCGGTTCTGTATACACCACCTGCTTCTCGTGGTCCACCTCCATCACCATGGCCCCGCTCTCTGCAAATAAACACACAAACCACCTCAAAGCACTCAACTCTGTGTGAATCCTGCATGAGTGTGTGCTGAAGACTCACCTCCACCTTTAAATATGTAACTGCGTCGACCCTTAAGCCAAGTCATGTGCTCAAAGCCCAATAAAGTGGTGTCGACCCTCAAACACGAACCGCTTTTCCATACACGATACACGTCACTTGGACAAACTTTCGACACTAGAGGAACTGAATAATTGAGACAGAACGACAACTGACTGTCAGGAGCAACTGATCACAGGAGCTGTCCATGATTGTGGTGCTGAAACGGTTAAAGCTGCCATCTAGGCTGCCAATGGTGGGCTGGTTGGTTGTTTGGTTTTATTTAAATTTATTGCCATATCAGCTTCTCAGGGTGATTAAATGGCAGATACAGATTCAACATTTAATCATCAATAAATAAATACAATAAAATTTGCCAATGGAGAGAGTCTTTCCAAATGCTTTAGTTCTCAAACTCACCCCAGCTAGTAAATTCCCATTTCATCTCCACGTAGAAATCACGTGCCTGCAAGAAAGACAACATGTTGGAATGCCTTCTGAAAGAGGATGGCAAGTCAAACCAATACCGTACCTGATAGGTTTATGAAAAAGGCTTAGGGATTTACCCAATGAAAAAAACATCAAATGCATCTTCAGTCAGGGTGTATGTGTGCATCACCTGTCTCAGTTTGCTCAGCAGCTCAGGAATACCAGCCAGTCTCTCTGTGGCTCTTTTGAAGTCTCTGTACTGAAGGACTAGCTGCACCAGCTCAGGGTCTCCAGTGCTCACTGCCTCCTGCAAAACTGCACACACAATTCAACACTGCCATCACCACCACTGTGCACCAATGAGATATAATGAAGTCGCAAATGTCGGAAGACCAGTTCTTAAAGGACAATGAAAATTATACACTAATAACCTTCTCTGTGTGATTCCAGACCTGTGTGATTTTCTTTTTTTTTCTGAGGAATATAAACAGAGGTATTCTCCAGAATCCCACTGCAACTCTTTTCCATATAATGAAAATGAATAGGGACTGGGGCTGTCAATCCTAAAAAATTGACCCTCAATTAATAAGAATAACATGCTGAAGTGTAATAAAATACATGAAGACTGTTTTTTATAGGGTTTATAGACAGATAAGTTGAGAGCGACTCTTGAAGGACCAGCATCACATCTTCTTGTACCACTCTTTCAAGAATTTATCTTCCAGAATCTGGCAGTAAGTTTTGAGGGTTTTTAGGATAGGAGATGGACTAAAAACGAGCTCCCAAAACTTATTGTCAGATTCTGGAAGATAAGTTTTTCAAACAGTGGTACAAGAGGATGTGGTGCTGGTCCTTCAAGAGTCACTCTCAACTTATCTGTCTATAAACCCAATAAAAAACAGTCTTCATGTATTTTATTACACTTCAGCATGTTATTCTTATTAATTGAGGGTCATTTTTTAGGATTTTTCACCCAAGCAAAGTCTCAGAGAACCTGACACCTTGTACTTCTAGAGACTCCAGGTAGGTTTAGTCCTGGAAAATGGTTCCTGATGGTTTCACACCTAATTCTTCAGCTTAATTCTTCATGTGACTTTTTTTCTCCACCTGTCTTTTCTGACCGTGCTGACCCAACGAGCATTTTGCTGTCCAGTGGTCATGCCTTAACTTTGCAAATTCTAGTATTGCATCCTTCTCATGGGCATTTAATAATTTTTGACTTCAAGTCTGAGATAAATCTCTTTTTTGGCTCTGTAAAATAAAAAGTGCCTAATAATTCTGCACACCTAAATATAAGCAGTTTTTCACTTCCAGCAGTCACAGACAATTATATATGACTTATAAATGATTAAATACAAAATAAATAGTAGCTATTAAAATTGATGTGGTTTGGAATTGGTAAAATGTGCTAGGAAAAAAAAATATGATCAGAATATATTTTTTTTTCATGGTGTGTTTCATGTATGGAATCCAACTAGCTTGTGCACATAATAAAAGTCCAGTCTCTAATGACTTCCACACTACTTTTGTTTTGTTGAGTAAAGGTTTTGGAAATACAGAGTAAATGATGGCTTGATTTGATTTGTGGGTGAACTAGTCTGTTGCTGTAAATGACTGATACACCTGTCCATCCCTGTGTGCTGCTGTGTGTGGGATCAGCGTTGTGTTTCAGAAGCACGCGCGTGGACTCCAGGTGCCCCAGACACACTGACAGCTCGAGCGCCGAGCGCCCGCGCGGATCCAGCCGCTCCATATCATGCTGTAATTAACATACAAAACACACGGATTTATAGAGGAAAAGACCCTTGATTTAAGATACCAAATAGCTTAAAAAAACTCAATGTACCTGCTTTTTCTGAAGCTCTCGGTCCAGTTCTTGATATTGATTGTTCCACACCAGATAATGTAAAGGAAACGCCTCTTCAGCCATTTCAATGATGCTTGATTTAAGTTTTCAGTTGTTTAGATTTATTCTAAGTGGTTATGTTTTATTTTTAGTCGCAGAATAGGTTTTTAGGAAATGTTTGTTGGGTTGCGGCCACCTTAGAGACACAAGCGTTTATTTACGGACCGTTCATTTCATTTGATAAAATGTGTTGTTTAATCTGCTCAGTGAATTCATTCCCTCTGGACTCCAGATGTCTCGTTTACACTCATTACCGTGTGTTTTGTTGTTGTAAATCCCTCGTTTGCTGAAAATATCCACTGACAGTCAAGCCAACAGCTGCTTAGCTAGCGAAGCTAAGTCAAAAATTCTTTACAAAATATCCTAAAATGGTTGAAAATTGGTCTGTAGAATTGAGCAGCGTTCCGTTAAATGAAGTAAAATCGAGAGCATGGATGAGTTTGAGGTTTATTTGCAGTAAAGCATCCTTGCGTTAGCAGATAGCTTCCCAACATCCTCCTCCTCCTCAGGCTAGTGCTGCTGGAGCTCGCTGACACATGATGTTAACACTATCCTCTGATAGGGAAAACCACTGCTTTCCATTATATTCCTTTCGGGCTGTACTGAACCGGTGGGGAAATGCAGATAAACCACCTTAGAAAGCGAGCTGAGGCCTAATTTGCATCCATGTTCATGTGAAAAATGCATTGGATGCAGGCTGATACCCTCCTCATGGCTGCAGCAGCATGCACAGAATATATAAACTCAACTGAGATCAGAAAACATCACATGCTGAATTTAAAAACTTCAGACTGCATCATAACCGCAGTTTATAAATGCAGCTGAGCTTGTCTAGTCAATTCATAAACCCTTCTGAGATCAGACAGAATTTATAAACTGGTGTTGCATTTAGTTATATGAAATTATTTAGAGTGCATAAGACTTCAATTTATAAATGCATCTGAGATAAGACAGCATCATGCAGAATTTTTAAACTTATTAACCGATATTTATCTGACATTACATCAGATGTTGTGAATTCATAAATCCTGAGTTCAGAAAGCATCGTGTGCTGAATTTATACACTTATCTGAGATCAGACAGAATTTGGTTCTGAATGCATATACTAATATAAGATCAGACAGAATCGGGCATGTTGCTGAATTTAGAAACTTATTTGACTGGGACGTACTTAATTTAGAAACCCTTCTGAGATCAGACGGCATATAAAGAATTTATAAACTCATCAGATCATATAGCAACATGCTGAATTGATAGTTTTCTGAAATCCGACAGCATCATGATCACCGCATCAGAAGGAGATATTTAACCAAGATCAAATAACATCAGACAGGGAGGTGAATTCATAAACCTTTGAGATCAGACAGGATCATGTGAGTTTATATCAGATTATATTCTAGTTATTTGAAACCAGATGGCATCGTGACCAAAATTTATAAACTCATTTGACATCAGCATCTTGAGCTGAATTTATAAACTCGTCTGAGATGAGCCAGCATCATGCACTAGAATTTGTAAACTGATCTGAGATCAGATTGCATAAGAAACAGAATTGATCTGAGATCAAATAACAGAAAACAGACATGGGAAACCCTTGAGATCAGACAGGATTATGAGCTAAATTTATAAACTCATGAGATCAGACAACATTGTGTCCTGAATGTATGAACTCATTTAAGATCAGACAGAATCAGAATGGCATGCCACTGAATTTATAAACATTTGAGATCAGAGATGCTTTGAATTATAAATCCACCTTTGAATACATAGGTTGTACTAATGAACTCAGCATTAGACCATGGTGAGCTGCATTTATAAACCCTTCTGAGATCAGACACAACTCAACTGAGATCACAGAGCAACAGTTAAATTTATAGTTATCTGACGTCAGAAGGAATCATGACCACAGCATCAGAAGCAGATATGTATCTGAGACCAAATAACATCAGATAGGGATTTCTTAGATCAGACAGGATCATGTGCTGAATTTATACATTCATCTGAGATCAGACAACATTGTGTCCTGAATGTACAAACTCATTTAAAGCCAAAGAGAATCAGAATAGAATATTGCTGAATTCATAAACTATTTTGAGATCAGACTACATCAGACTGGGATGTACTGAGTTTAGAAACCCACCTGATAACAGTCTTCTGAAATCAGATTTTACACTAGGCAGGAACAATGAAAACCATAATCTTTTTCCCTGTTAATGGTTGAATGAAGACATTTGTTCACTAAAGGACTGGATGCCAAAATTCTATGATAAATGAATTAACTATGTGCATTATATGACTACCCACCATACTAACACAGGGCAGCTAAGTCTTAATAGCCATTGCACACATTGATTTATACCAGTGTTGTAAGTCATCTAAACCAATCTCACAGCATTTAGCTAACCAGCTGAGAGCATATTGTAAACATTTTCAATAAAACAACTTCAGATTTCAGCATCTCCACTTAATTCAAATCAATTCAAGCTCACATTTGTATCATTATTTTTATTTTCTTGAAAAAGAAAAAAAAAAAAAAAAAAAAAAGTGAAAAAGCTTCTGAAAATAATTATAATGCTACAGATTCTTTCGGTCTTACTACAGGAGAGGAATACATTTACACAAGGGTGTTTATATATTTATATATCTCTATACTCTCAGGTATTAAGGAGGGAGAGGAATTAAGAACAAAAAGGTATTCCTCAAGTAAAATGACATTTAAAGTAGGGGATGAGTGGGAAAAAAAAAAAAAAAAAAAAGAAATGCAATGCAAAGCCTCCACACTACAGAGGATAAATGGATCTGCGTCTAGATGACAGTGGATTAGAGTATCGGACAGCAGTAAAAGCGAAGGGTTTTAAAGGCAGACAGAAAGCTGCACTGAAATAGAAATCAAACTGTAAAGGAATAGCACCTGTTGATCTCTTTAATAGAAGAGCCCATGGCATGACATGCCTGAGAACCGATCTGATTGCCAATTGCAGTGTTTGTGTGTACACAGAACAAAGGGAAATAGTTAACTACAAAAGGATACTCATCACCCAGACCTATTTATACATAAGCCCCGCCCTGGATGCTTCGAGCTCTTCCCTCCTAAGCCGCTATACATGAAACACGGTCCTCTGACAAACAGAGAGCCTCCCTACAGACCTACAGAAGCCATCACTCACACACACCTTCTCAGTCACACAAATATTCACAAAGTCTCTCTCTCCCTGAGGAGGGTGGGTTTTACGATATCCTCTGGATGAGCTTGTCATCTGATAGGCAGTAGAGGGCATTGACAGACAGCTCAGAGATAAAGCTTTCGCACGCCTGCCGCGAGACCCCTTTGCAGTCGCGCAGGTCCAGTACGGAGAGACAGGACAAGCGCCGCAGATACACCAGACACCGGTCTGTCAGGCGGCTGCAACCTGATGAGGACATTAAACAGGGAAGAGTGTTTTATCAATGTTTAATGTGTCGAGAGTTTATTTGGGAGCTATAAATGGGTTGGTGTGTGTTTGCGTACCTGCTAAGTTGAGGTGTGTGAGTGTGTTGCGTGTGGAGGAGCCCACGGCGCTGAGGAGGTTGAGAGCACCATCTGTGATGGGACAATGCGAGAGCTCCAGACGAGTGAGCAGAGGCATGTGTCTGATGATCAGCCTCACCGTGGCTTCGGTCACCTCCAGACCGCACAGCCACAAGCACTGCATGTTCTTCATCTGCGAACGGTTGTCACTGCCTATGGACACAGACACATGTATTTCAAGTAGGGGTGTGCAATATGCATTGCTTATGACCATTTTAGTTTGCACATCATTAAAAAAGGTGTGTCACATATGTTTTTGTCTTGTTTTGCATCTCTAAGCAACACATAGTGTTTCCTAAGTGAGTGAATCTGCAATTTGAATGAATCAGTTTAATGAATGATTCAATGGCCGAATGAATCAGCCAGCTGAAGGAATAGTATGAACGAGTGACTCAATGATTCAACTCAATAAAACAAATAGTTCACCCAAAAATGAAAATTTGCAGCAATTTACTCACCCTCATGCCATTCCAAATGAGTCTGGTTCTTCATTGGAACAGATTTGTAGAAACTTAGCTTTACATCACTTGCTCATCAATGGATCCTCTGTAGTGAATGGGTGCCGTCAGAATGAGTCCAAACAGCTGATAAAAACATCACAATAATCCACAAGTAATCCACACGACTCTAGTACATCAACTGACATATCGTGAAGTGAAAAGCTGCATGTGCAAGAAACAAATCGATCATTAGGAATTTTTAACTTTCAACCATTGCTTCTGGCCTAAATAATTCATAAAAAAACTTCCTCCAGTGAAAAGGTCCATCCCCTGTTGCCCGCTCACATCAAAATCCATATTTGTTTAGAACAATTTTAGACTTTTTGCTTGCAAAGCAGGACTTGATCAGTGCATATTTCTCTCCTGTTTGAGACAAGATGACTTTTTGTTTACTGGAGAAAGCAATATCATGGATAGCGATTGCATGATTTAGTCAGGAACAATGTTTGAAGTTGAAAAAGTCTTGATGGATTTATTAAAAACATGCAGCTTTTCACTTCACAAGATGTTTATTGATGGACTGGAGTGGTGTGGATTACTTGTGGATTATTGTGATGTTTTTAATCAGCTGTTTGGACTCTCAGTCTGACGGCACCCATTCACTGCAGAGGATCCATTGGTGAGCATGTAATATAATCCTGAATTTCTCCAAATCTGTTCTGATGAAGAAACAAACTCATCTACATCTTGGATGGCCTGAAAGGGAGTACATTTTCAACAAATTTTCTTTTTTGGGTGAACTATTCATTTAAGACAGTGACTTGCCACCACTCACTGGTGGTTTGTGTTTCATACTTAAAGTGCCATTTCATTTTCTCAAAACCATTTCAAAATTAAATATTTTTTTAAAAACGCAGTTGTAAATGCATGCAACCCACTTTTGAGCTGCATTAAACAGTCTGTGTAAATAAATGCCTTTTCAGATGCATCTTCTTATTGTTCTAATTTAAATTGTTACAAGTAACAATTTTACAAAAGATGATACATACATGTAATAAAGTAAAAAAAAAAAAAAAGTCCTTGAAATTAGTTTAAACCGACAAATACAGCCCTGTACCGGAAATTAGAAATACTGCTGTGAACTGACTACCACACAGAATATGACAAGCTTAAGCAGTCAGCTGTCCTTGACAGGCCTAAATCACCAGGCACCAGCACAAAAACACACTCAGCTAAATACTGTCTAATTATCATTATCACCAAAACCCAAGAAAATATTGAGTTTTTTGGCAATATCACACACCCCTAGTTTTGAAGTAGAATACAGTTGAGTTGTCTTCACACTTATTACCTGGTGGATTCAGCAGCTCCCTGATTTGTGTGTCTTTGACACCATCGGCCCAGCTCAGGTCTAAAGAGCGCAGTAAAGGACAGCTTGGAGAGGTCAGTGCTGAGACTGACGCCCAATTACACCCTGATAGCACCAGATCTTTAAGGCCTGTGAGAGAGCTGTCTGTGAGTAACATCATAAAATGTACAGTGTATAAAAACAGATGCAGTGGTGATGTGAGAACAGGCACCTGGCAGGCGGTTGATGAGCCAGCTGAGCTGCTTCTTGGAGATGCTGGCCCAGGAGAGATCCAGTGTGACAGGCTGCCGTTTGATGATGCCCGTGAGGGCCTGTGGACTTATAGAGCGGCAGCGGCTCAGACTGATCCGCGTCCATAAACGTTTGTCACAACCCCTATAACCACACCACTGTATTAGAACAAACACACACAACGTTGCTCTGTTCCAAAGCCTAGTGAACTGCCTTCATAGGCAACATTTAAAGGCATCATGGGCAAGATATCTTGTTTGGGCAAAATTCTGATTCATCATCGTGTGTATACTTCATGACGAAGGTTATTCCAGAATGCATTGCATCAAAAATCCATGATGGCCAACAAAGAGAGGAAAATGTTGATTATAAATACACATTTCGTGCAATTCCCAAAGATATTAATGACTAACTCAATGTGTATGCAGTATGTTTATGCTTAAAGTGGTATGTTATCTTAGCATCATCTCTCTTTTGCACAGAAGTATTTGTAGGGCTGCACACAAAAGATCAAATAGCCTAATTATCAAATTGCTATGGTTGTGACTTAAAATGCATATATTCACTGCATGTCTCAGAGTGAAGTGTGGCACTGTGTTTATTTACACATGAGCAGATCATAAGCCGGTGTTTTTAGTGTCTTCAGAGTGAAGCATGGCACTGTGTTTAATATCACATTAGCAGATAATAAGCCAGTGTTTTTAGTATCTTAGCGTGGCTCGGTTCACTGTAATGGCTGCTCTACGCATACTCATCACTGCATCAGTTTACATGCACTTGAAAATGCTTCAACCATTTTCCCAAAATTGTAATGAGATAAACATACATACTGCCAATGGACTACTTGCACAACTACTTCCGCGTTCTATGTAGTACAGCTCGGGAGTTTCCGATCAGCGTTTAACGCACCTATGTACAGACAAAAATGTTCCTATGAATATATTTCCCTTCCAAATGTGCATTCTGAATAATAAATATATTTCCCCACTAACCTGCCGAGGTCCAGCGCTCGTCTTCTCATTAACAGTATTTTTCTTTTACTGATCATATTTTATACCTGTTGAATTTACAGTTTACACCCTTAAGAAATTTAACAATGCTTTTTTATTACCAGTTGTATAACCATAATTTTACCACAAATACCATGGTCAAACTATGACTAGTGTAGCAAAACCCGAGTCAATTTGTGGTTACTATGGTTTAACTACAGTTGCAATTTTTTGGTTTTATTTGTAGTAAAACCATGGCTAATTTTCGTAAGAGCAATATTGCTTGTGTGCATTGGTGCTCTTATTCCAGTGTTTGAAATGGCTGAATGAATGTGCCGTAGCTGCCTTAAAGAAATTTAAGCGTTGTTAAACATTTAATTCATTTCAAATAGTAATGCGTTGACAGTGTGACTACTTTAATTATTCATATTTTGCCACTGCATACAGTGAAACTATGAATAAAATTAATGACACAGAATAGTGACATTTAATGCAGATAAATAAAGGTTTATTCTGATCACCTTAATCAGATCTCACACACACACTTCAGCGTCGCGATTTCTTGTTTAGAGCGCTGACACCCTGTGGTGAAGCAATCACATATGTTTACCAGCCACTGCTTTCTCAGATCAGTTTACGTTGGAATAAAACGTTACGTTCCATTGAGTTTGGAAAATTCTGTACACAGTAATCATCAGAATAGCTCTTCTCCTGTCTCTGAAAATGTCCAGATTTTACAATCATACCTCAGACTTTCATTTTAATAAGTGTTTAAATCAACTAGATGATTACAGCACATTGAAAATATACATAACCGGAAATAACTGAGCTGTATTATTTCAAATCAGAAGTGCGTCACAAGGCTCAGTGCAAGTAGTCCATTGTCAACATAAAGAGAAGCTTTAAGGGCTCCCTGCATTTTTCCGCCAAAATAAAAGCTTGATGGCTTAATGTTAAAAAAAAAAAATAAAGCAGCCATATATATTAGTACTGTCAATTTACAGTTGTACTGAAAAAATGTTTAAATAGAATTTTTTAACATTAAAATTACAATAGCTATTGTTATTTATTTTAAAAATTATATTTTGGCCAAACTGCACAGCCACACAAACAAGTACAGCATACACGATACATTTATTTAAATAAAAAAAAAAAAAAAAAAAGATAATTAAAAACGTAATGGCCCGGTTTCATAAACAGGGCTTAACCTAAACCAGGATTAGGCCATAGTTCAATTAGGACATTTAAGTCATTTTTTATGAACATGTCTTAGAAAAAAGCATTACTGGTGTGCATCTTAAGATAAAACAAAGGCACTGACATGTTTTAAGATCAGTCAGAGCAAGTTTCTTTCACCTGAATCAGCTCAGATTTACATTTTAGTCTAGGAGTAGGCTTAAGCCTTGTCTGTGAAACTGGGGGTTTAACTATTATTAATAACACACAAGTTTTTTTCCCCCAAATGTGGTGTGGTAATCGTGTACTCACCATTTGTACCAACTTTTGCAAACAGCCATGCAAACGCATAGCTCTGCACGAGTCAAGTAGCGGAACACAGACACCCAAACCTCTCTCTCCCAGCCTGGCTCGTTCCCTCCGTTCTGCTCCGCCGAGGGTCGCAAGGTGGAACTGGGACAAGAGTCAGAGGACTTCACCTTTTTTTCCGATTGAGTCTTTTTCCCAATTCTCTCTCGAGTCAGGCGGTGAGGGGAATCTTTGAAGTTTGATCTCAGACTCCGCACTATGTGTGAGTGTTTGGATGCGCTTCTGGTCAGCGTGTGCGGTGACGATGAAAGAGCATGTGATTTGTGCAATCTGTCCACAGGTGACTGAGGGCCGTCTGAGCGAGGGGCGCCGTTTCGCAGTGGGGGACGGTGCAGGGCTTTGTGGTTTTGCGGAAGGCTTCTAGAAGACAAGTTGGCTTCCAGTTTGGGAACAATTGCGCTGGGGTCGCGCCTACCCCTCGATGGCTGTAACGTCACTGTGACGCAGGACCCCTGGCCTCTGACTTCTTCATTTAGCACCACGGAAGTGTCAGATGGAGTGGCCTCTCCTCCCTCACTGCTCCCCTCACTCTCTCCGTTTCGATGACTTTCTCCGTTCTCGTCTTCACCAGCTTTACCCCCTCGTCTCTGAGGACGGTTCTCTTTACCATTATACTGTCCATTCTCTTTCCTCTCCTCCTGTTCTTCTTCCACAGAATCATCCCTTTCAACCTCCATCTCCATTCTTTCTCTCAGACCTCCCCCTCGGCCACCGCCTCGGAGTCGTACCCCTCTTCCGCGACAGGAGGACGTCCCTCGGCCACGGGAAATACTCCGTCCGGGTCCCGCTCTGACTACGCCCCCTCTCTCCAGACTCCGCTGACGCAGGAGCTTTGGAGAAAGAGAGACAGACGAACGGGTCTGAGAGACAGACAGAAATAGAGAGAACGAAAGCACAGCCGAGAGCGACAGAGAGAGCGTGTGAGAATGGTAAAAGCAGGATTAGAGATGCGCTGCGATGAGGGAAGCAGATGTTAAAGGCTCAAAACACTCACCGACTGGAGGATTTTGCTCCTTTCTAATTTTATCTGCAAAAGACAATAAGAAATCAAACATGCATTACATGAGAGTTTGGCAATAATCATAAATCATGATTCACATTGCAACTTAATTTGGCACTGGCCACTTGAGACAAAAAGGGAGCATCAGGCCAACCGGGGTCATTTATGTTTTAAGTGAAATTAAGGAGCAAGTAAATCCAATTTTTTTTTTTTAAGTTTTTTTTTTTTAAACTTTAAATAATATGATAAATAATAAACACCATTAAGTCATTGGAAAATATTACTACTTAAATTTAATATAAAATTAAAAAAAAAAAAACCTACGTGAAGCAAGGCAATGAGATTGGAGATTGGATTTTTGAACAAGTGCCTATAATGTCTATGTCTATAATGCTGTCAGTCCTCATACTGTATTCTATCCTTAGTCGAAAGAAAGATATTCCAACTTACACAACTGTTTACAAGTTTAGGGCTAGTATGTTTTCTTTTTCATTTTTAAATGAATATTTTGATTCAGGAAGGATGCATTAAGTTGATCAAAATTAACAGTAAACATCTATAATCTTACAAAAGTTTTACATTTCAAATAAATGATCTTTTTTTGAACTTTTTATTCATCAAACAATCCTGAAAAAAATGTATTACAGTTTCCACAAAATAAGCAGCAAGTTTCATATATACTATATAGTTTTTATTTATTTATTTATTTATATATATATATATATATATATCTGAAAATGTTTCTTGAGCAGCAATTCAGCATATTAGAATGATTTCTGAAGGTTCATGTGACACTGAAGACTGGAGTAATGATGCTGAAAATTCAACGTCACAGGAATAAATTACATAAAAAAAAAATAAATAAAAAAATAAAATAAAATAAAGTGAAAGTGAAAGTGAAATATCTATATATATATATAATAAAAAATATTTAAATAGAAAGCAGTTATTTTATATTGTAATAATATTTAATGATTTTACAATACTTTCATCAAATAAATGCAGCCTTGAGGTGCATAAAATTACACTACCATTCAATGGAAAGCAACATTATCTCTGTAAAACACATGTACTGTATGCGCACCTGTGTGCATACTTACCCTTTTCCTGAGCTGTAACTCCAGTGCTCCTGCTCTCCTCCTGTTCTGCTGGTGCTGCAGCAGGAGTCTCTGGGAAGGGGGCGGCTGCCGTCTGGAGCGGGTCAGAGGCAGGGAGGAGGGGGAGAGGGGTGGGCGACCTCTGCGCCCTATACGCAGACCCCCCACCCCAATCCCCTCTCTGTATGCCCGCTTAGCCGGAGGACCAGACAAGCGACTACCATTGGACACGCTGCTGTCTGTCTCCTCCTCACTACTACTACTGGAAGACTTCAGGGGAAAAAAAATACAAATTACACAATCATTATCAAATTAGTCTTCAGATCCAATTATCATCCGAGGAGTGAGTCAAGCAAAGGCCTGTTTAAACAGGATGACTTGATGCATTTAAAAAAAGACAGCTGGCAAAACAGAAAGCATACCTCTGTTTTCTTGCCCTGGACACATTTTGGACATTCCCAACAACTAGGAAGGTCCTTATTAATAATACCCTCACCGGGCACCTGCAATATACACATGATATTAACATAACAGTACATATAACAGCTAATCCCATACAAACAAGATGTGGGACAGACACGTACATGTACCTTTATACATTCTGGATGAACGATCTGAGCGCATTCGGAGCATTCCATGAGTGTTTGGACGGACTCAGAATCTTCAGACTCTTGACAACCTTCCTTACACATGGCACATACTGCAGTAAGAGGTAGCGCCGGCTAGAAACACAACACAAGCGTGAGATACAACACTCTTTAACATAGTATAGAGTTCATTTTTAGTCTTTTTAGTCACAATTCTTTCCTTTGGACAACATTTCTGTCAAATTGTATTCATTCATTAAATGGATAGTTCACCCAAAAATGAAAATTCTGTCATTAATTACTCACCCTCATGTTGTTCCAAACTCGTGAGACCTTCGTTCATCTTCGGAACACAAATTAAGATATTGTTGATGAAAACCGAGCACTTTCTAACCCTCCATAGAGAGCAATGCAACTGAAAGGTAGTAAGGATATCGTTAAAATGGTCCATGTGACAGCAGTGGTTCAACCGCAATTTTATGAAGCTACGAGAATACTTTGTGTGTGCAAAGAAAACAAAAATAACAACTTTATTTAACAATTCTTCTCCTCCAAATCATGTATTTCGCCATTAAAGAGAGTACCACAAAGTCGTTATTTTTGTTTTCTTCGAGCACAAAAAGTATTCTCGTAGCTTCGTAAAATTGCAGTTGAACCCCTGATGTCACACAGACTATTTTACCGATGTCCTTGTTACGTTTCTGGGTCTGGGAATATTTCAGTTGCATTGCTGTCTAAGCAGGGTCAGAAAGCTCTCAGATTTCATCAAAAATACCTTAATTTGTGTTCTGAAGATGAACGAAGGTCTTACAGGTTTGGACGACGTGAGGGTGAGTAAATAAATGACAGAATTTTCATTTTTAGGTGAACTGTCCCTTTAATATGTACAAGACAATTTTACTCGGACTGAAACCACATATAATGTCAGGTGATAATTTTAATTGACAACAATGTGCACAATTATATACACTACCATTCAAACTTTTGGTGTTGGTACATTCATGTTTTTGAAATAAGTATTACGCTCAATCCAGGCTGCATTTATTTGATTTAAAAAAAAATAATAATAAAAAAATAAAAAAACGTAAAAACATTAATATTCTGAAATATTACCATTTAAAATATCAGTTTTCCATTTTAATATGCTATATCTGAATATACTATATTAGAAAATTATTTTTAATTGAAAGTCTTCAGTCATCAGTGTCACATGATCCTTCAGAAATCATTCTAATATGCTGATTTCTCATTATCAAAGCTAAAAAAAAAAAAAAAAAAAAAAAAAACTGTACTGCTTAATATTTGTAGAAACAATGACACTTTTTTTGGGGGATTTTTTGATAAAAAGAGTTCAAAAGAACACCATTTTTTTGATTAAAAAAAAAAGTTCAAAAGAACAGCATATATTTGAAATAAAAATCTCAGATTATAAATGCATTTACTGAGACTTTTGAATAATTATCGCTTTCTGGCTAAATAAATGTATAAATTTCTTAAAAAAAAAAAAAAAAAAAAAAAAAAAATCTTACTGACCCCACACTTTTGAAAGGTAGCATATATGCACAAAACTTTAACCAAATTCTCTAACATAAAAAAACAAAACCTTTTTATCACTAATTTCACTGATGACATTACCACTGAACGCAGATACTCACTGCAAGACACTGACGGAGAACGCAGCTCTTCTTGAGTCTGCCTGGTCCTCCAAACTTCCTCATGTCTCTACAGTAGTTGCAGTCGCCGCACTCGGTGCGCAGACAGGCCTCGCAGCGTTTGCAGCGCACACGTCTGCGTCTCAGAGCCGAGATGGAGGAAGACGGCTTCACGGGTCGAGGAACCGGCGGCAACACAGGGGCTGAGCCGGGAGCACGTGGGCGGTATAGCAGAGACAGAGGCGGTGGCGGCGGCTGATACCACGAGGGCTAGACAGAACCAGACACATTTTACTTCAACTCACTATATCTGTAAATACTGTATGGATGGAGGTCATAGTGTATAACCTACCCTTTTGGGCCATTTGACGATAGGTTTTCCAGTGTAAGACAATTTGGGGTTATCATTGGCATGTTCCTCTAGCAGCTTCTGTTGGGACAGAAAGAAAAATAGAAAAATTCAATGAGCTTATGTTACTGAAAAACAACCCAACTATATTTCTACGGCCACATGGTGTTTAGGTTCGTACTCGTATGTCACTGAGCAATGCTGGAGCGTTTCTGATGCCTGCTGGAACACATTTCTTGTGTGCTGGCAATTCCTCCAACTTGTGCACTAATTCCCAAAGCCCTTCCAGCTCAAAGGGTGTCAGGTGAACTTTCACCCCTGGACGAGCAGGAGATGCTGCCTCTTCCTCTGGCTCCTCCTTCACCATCTCCTCCTCCTCTTTCACCTCATTTCCTGCTTGACCATTAAAGCCTCCTTGTTTAATCACATCTTCCTTCTTTAGCCCTGTGAAGCACAAAACAGATGTGGCAATGTAATTAAGGTTGCATTGAAGTGTTATTGTACAAATTTATGGTTAGTGCACTGACCAATGCCAAGTGAGTGCTTCTGGAACTCAGGTGTGAGGTGAGACGTGTTGGTCAGACAGTACAAGTAACGCTCCAACACATACCAACACATCTCAAAGTAGAAAGGGTAGCGAAACTTAGCAGGAACCTGAACGGATAAACCACAGAGAGACAGTCAGAAAAAGTTCACAAATGGGCATCAATGGAATAATCAAGTTCTTGTTTAAGCACTCACTTTTGTGCGGTCCTCAATGTTGTAAATGTTGAGCTGCATGGGAATGTTAAAGCTGTGCAGAAAGTTTCCCCCAAATACCAGAGTATCCATTGGAGTGTAAACTGCATGGATCCACCCTACACACACAGACACAGTGGTTTGGTCCAAGAAACCTGGGAGATTCTTACCGTTTAAAGCATGATAACCATGTGTACCTGAGGGGATCATGAATGTGTAGCCTTGCTTCAGTTCAATCCGTTGGCACATCGTGGCTTTATCGCCGAGAAAGATGTCACCCTGTTTCCCTGACAGCACCCAGTTCTCGTAGAGATCCAGGTTCCGAGGTGTGGGCGGGATCAGCCAGAACACCTGAGATCATTCAGCACAACAAGGTCAATAAGGACAGGCAATTATGAAACGCCAGACGGGTTGACTGACACATAGGTTTGAAAGTTTATAAATGCCACAAATATGGAGAACAAGAGGATTTGAGAAGGAGAGGCTGATCCAAAATGGTCAAACAGCCTGACAGCAATTAGAGCTGAGAAACAAGAAGATTGTTGCACATTTAATGGTTTAAAGTACTAAGAGAGCACAAATCTTTAGCTGTGCTACTGGTCAAAAGTTTGAGGTCAATACTTTTTTTTTAAAGAAATTAAAACATAAGGATGCATTAAATTGATCAAAATTGACAGCAAAGACATTTATGATGTTACAAAGATTTGTTACAAAATAAATGCTGTTCTTTTGAACTTTCTATTCATCAAAGAATCATGAAAAAATGTGTATATACAGTATTCAGTCGGAGTAAGTGAGTATTTCATTCTGAACTCAGCCTCAGCACGCTAGTGTTGTATGTTTAAGACAGCACTCACCTTCCTTCCCCTGAGGATGTGATACCAGACTGATGTGCCACCAAAGTCTATGTGGAAATCTGTGAAGCATCCCTCGACACTCATCAGACAATACCTGAAAAACACACACGACTGGTATGAACAACCTTCATGTTGCCCTAGCATTCAAACAAAAAAGGTTTAAATCGAATTGTATGAATGAAAAACAACAAAAGACAACTTACTTCTGTACTTTAGGGTACTGCATGTCTGTAATGGCATTGGTGGAGTCTCTCTGTCTTTCTTTAAGATGCCGTGGCCACATGTTGTCCACCCAGTCAATCATATCAACCTGATGAAAACACAAGCCAAGACATAAACTGTTTTGCACACAAAAACGTATGAATGTTTGTCTTGAGCTCAACTGAAAAAAAGTATTTTCCTGACAAGAGAACTAACAACAACATTTATAAAATTTGCTTCTATAATGCCAATTCTTCATCCGAATTTATTTTATCTCATATTAATAATTATGCATTTTATAACCCTTCAGTGCTGCTTTAATATTTTAATAATCTATTATTTGTTTAATCATTTTAATTACGTAATTATTATTTTATTATATAATAATAGTATAACACTATTATTATTATTATTATTCTCTGATATCACATTCATTTTTGTCAATGTCCAATAGCTCCAAAAGATTTTATCAACAGATATTTAGCAAAAAGTCGATATCTAATAATTGCATATGCACATACCGAGGTAGGTCTCTTGACTAGATGCTCTAGTTTTGTGTGACTGAACTCCAGGCTGATCACATTGTAGAGTTTTTCACGTTCAGATGCCGGCGTCTCGTAGTACCTCCTCCACTGACTCATTGACATCTCAATGCCTTTTTGAGTGGTCACATCCATCACGTCAACCATCCTGCGACTGCCTGTCAGAGTAAAGGAAGGGGAGGGAACGTTAGCAGGTGTCACTGATAATAAAAATGTTGAAGGCATGAGAGAGAGTGATAGAGAAACAAAAACTTCTGTTCTTACCCACAAACAATTTCACATCACTGACACTGAAGTCTGGGTCAGGCATCCTACAAAAGACAGATAATATAAAGAGCTGATAAGTCTCAAATGAGTTCAATGACTACAAACACTGGCATAATGATATAAGCCATACTTTATGCCAAGACCATCTGCTTTCTTGAAGATAATGGGGTCCCGGAGTCCCTCCCGTTGGATGTATTCCAAGGTGAAGTCTGCAAAGAACACCAAACACAGTTAGCTTGGATCTCCACGTTTTTACAATGCAAAATATTTCAAAGAAGCTTAACAGATCATGCTGCTTCATAACCAAATCATAGGTGGCAGTGGCAAAGAAAATTCTCAATATGGTTTAGCTAGGATAAGAGGAACTGAAACTCAGCACATGGAGCTCAGTGCAGGAACTAAACAACATGCAAAGTTTAACACACACCTTTCCCATCCATAATTTTGACCAGATCCGAGTTGTATCGGTCACTTTGGAGTTTCTCTTCAAGGTCAAAGGACCTCTTCCCTTCGATTTCATCATCTGAAATGCCATCATCTTGGTAACGTCGTCGCGTGCCAGTCCGCTGAAAACGAAATAACAAAATAAGCCACCGAGGAAACAATACTCAGAAATGCAACAGCTATTTCTGCTGAATTCATATTGATTTACCTTTATACCAGACATTGATCAAATATAATCTTTTACTTAGTGCTGTCAAACGATTAATCGCGATTAATCACATCTGAAATAAAAGTTTGTTTACATAATGTGTACTGTGTATATTTATTACACATACATACAGCACATATTTTGAAAATATTTACATGTACATATTTGTATTCAGATAATTTATAGTATACAGAAATATATTTAGTATATATACATAACATTTGTCTTACATATACACATCTGTGTGTTTTTATATACATAATTAATATACACAGTACACACACATATATTATGTGAACAAAAACTTTTATTTTGGATGCAATTAAACGTGATTAATCGTTTGACAGCACTTCTGACTTTAAAATTTACAAACCAATGGTAAACTCCAGTCGTATTTTCATAAAACCAATTCCAACTCACCATCATTTTCCCACAAAAATCAAAGGGTGACCATACATCCTCTTTTTCCGGACATTTTAGGCAACTTCGAAATCCCAGCCAGGACATGTCCAGGAAAAAGTGGATGTATGTTCATCCAAACTTTCCTTATCTTTAGTTTCAAATGCTCCATGATGGCTTTCTAGCCCAAGTGAACATCAGAAAGGGTGGATCCCCATTTAAAGTAAATATTAAAGAAGCCAATTTATTATTTTACTGCTGCTGTGGCACAGTCTATGTGATAAGGCAGTGTAAACACATGAGAATGAGGTTTTGACAGTCTCTTCCCTCAGGCGTGTGTGTGCACTGTAATATCAACAAACCCCTCGGGTGTGACGGCAGGCCTACAGCGCCAGCTGTCGACGGTATAACAGCAATTTAGTGCACACAATAGCTGCTGAGTAAATGAGAAACTTACCAGGCGTTTGCTATAACGGGAACTCCCCTCTTCCATGCTCTGGAAAATTAAGGGATAAATTACTAGAACGTTTCTTGCAGACGCTGTAATAAATAACATCAGGTGCAGCGAGTGTAAATGCATTAATGAATCAATAGAGCTGAAACCAACTTGAATGACAGGAAGATTACTAAATAAATCACCAACCTTTATGAAACACGACTTAACTTTAAAGGACCAACTGATTACCTACTTAACATAAGAGAAAACAAGAGATATTAACTGCAGCAGACTGAAATCAGATGCAACCGGTTCACAAAACCCATTGAGCTGCCCAGCTAACAGCATTCTGGGCATTAGGAAGGAGTTAAATGCTGTCTTGGTAGGAGGCTCACTAGGCTTTGAGACACAATCATTATACGATCAGACAAGAGTCCGTTTAAATGCTCCCAACTTCCCATTCCTCAGACAATAAATCAAAACCAAACAACACATTTTAAAAGCCAAGCTACCTAATAGGTTTCATCTGCTACTCATTTAGTAAATAAACAGTGAAGAGCCGTGACAGATAACTGACATTTATTGCAGCTGAAGCTACTCTAGTTCTGAAGCTGCTAGCCTTGAGCGAACGCTCCGCTACTTTTGACCAAAAAACCAGTAATGTTAAAATAATTTAACTTACAAATGGGCTTATTTCCACCACAAGGCTCAGTTGTAACTGCTCTATTAATGAAAAGCATATGGTGGGGTTAAAGTAGCAAAGTCAAGCCCCTGACAGTGGAGGCTAACCAGCTAATCCACTAGCATTACCATTGACAACCCGCGCTAGCCCGTTAGCCTGCTAGAAACAAAACAAAAAAGACCTTTAAACAATACCTACCTTTCTACTTTCGCTTTCTGCCGATAGTGTCGAGTCGCTCTGTGGAAACAGCCTTAAAAATTCCCGCTGGACTGCAAATTCATCCTGTGTAATTGTGTAGTTCTTCACTTGATATTCTTATTTTTGTACGATAAAGTTAAATCAATCCGCTTTCATCCGCCATTTTCAGATTGTCATGATACACACACTCCACTACTATCTACTCATACGACACGCCCCTGAAATAAACAGCCAATGAGAAAGCGGGAATGCAAATTAGACGGAAGATGATTGGGTCAGACAGATGTCAATCATAAGGAAGCTTTTGATTGTCAACGCCCCTCGCTCGTTCATTATATTTCAGGAGCCAATAAATGTTCGCATTGTTGCTCAAAACGCGGAGTTTATTGGCTGCGGAGTGAAAATCGGGTCATTATTGCAGCCTATTACTGGCAGGAATATTTTGTTGAAATATAAACCCATCAACGGACGTATATAATCTCCGAAAACTCATTGGTTGATTTTTGGTAACCGAACGCATTTCGTAAAAAGAGGATTAAAAGGAAGGCATTATAATAGTTATTGTCTTGTAAAACAGCCAAGTCAAAAACCACCTGCCGTCATTCAAAACCATCCTGTCCTCTGATTGGTCGCTGCTAGAGATTAAATCCACATCAAACAAAACGTATTTAAAAACCTTTCAAAGATTAAACCTTGACTATTTAAGCACATTACAACAAAACACGTTTCTTAAGTCTCATTTTAATAGATAGTAACAGAACACATGAAATACAACTATCCCTTATTGAAATATTTCAAAGACGTGTAGTTTACTACAGTTAAAAACAATCCTTATAAACAACAACAGCAACAACCAAACAATATACAGGACAATAAGACGAAATGATATGAGACATATGACTATGTGGATAAACGAACCAGAGGAAACAAAAAAAAAAAAAAAAAAAAAAAAAAAAAAAAAAAAATTCTATATATATAATTTTTTTTTTCTTCCTTGTGTTTTTTATATATATATATATATATATATATATATATATATATATATATATATATATATATATACACATATATATATATATATATATATATATATATATATATATATATATATATATATATATATATCTCGGGCTGCTTTCTTTAATAATTGTCCATGTTGGAGATGTGTTGGTGTGCAGCTGCGGTTGTGCGGCAGGAGGCGCTGGGCTTCAGTCACTCGAGGGGTTTGTCTGCATGAAGCACTACAAAGTACATGCATCTCTGAAACATGAATCTAACCGAGAAGCAGCAAGGACAGGAGATAAGGGGAACAGGCTAAGTTGTGGTCTTGAGGTCACTTCAGCCTGAAAGATAGTAAAAGTGAGATGAGATGAGCACACACATGAAATATTAACACTCTGGGGTTAAGATGTGTTTTTTTAAAATAAATTAATGCTTCTGTTCAGCATAGACACGTTAAATTGATCAAAAGTGAAATTATTTATTTTAAATAAATTCTGTTCTTTTAACTTTCTGTTCATCAAAGAATACTGCAAAAAGTATCGCTGTTTCCACAAAAAATATGAGGCAGCTGTTTTCAACAATGATAATAATAATCAGAAATGTTTTTTTTTTTGCGCATATTAGAATGATTTCTGAAGCATCATATGACACTGAAGACTGGAGTAATGATGCTGAAAATTCAGCTGTGCATCATAGGAATGAATTACGTTTTAAAATATATTAAAACAGAAAACTGTTATATTTATTCATAATAGTAACTCAGCTATTTTACCGTATTTTTGATCAAATAAATGCAGCATTTACTCTTAAAAATAAAGGTTCCAAAAGGGAGCTTTCACAGTAATGCCATATAAGAACCATGTTGTTCTTAGTTTGATGAACATTAAAAAAAAAATCCACTGCAAAGAAACTTTCGTGGAATGATACGTTAAGAGCCATTTTAAAAGTGTTGATGAACACAAGGAACATCTCGGTAGTATATGAAGAAAACCTGCCCAATATGTGAAGCACACAAATCACCTTCATTATATAGTTGAATGCATGTCAGTGTGGTTTTAACGTGTTCATTTGTTTATCCAAAGGGTTATATGATGACTACAGGCTCATTCCATGGGATTTTAGTTTGGAGGACAGTATTCAATATCATTATAAAATTTCAATTAAAATAAACAACACTACTGGAAAAAACACACATTCATATAATTGGGCTGTTGTCTCAACATCTTCTAGTTACATGTGACAGCTTGCCCTAGTCTCCCATGTAAATGCTAATTCGAATGCTTACCATTAAGAAAAGAAGCTGTAAAGGTAAGAAAAGACAACAATCCCCAGAATCACACAGCAAAGCATGATCATCATTTTCTTCTACAGAGAGAAAGACAGATATGTATGAGACAGTAAAGACAACCAATAGAGAACAGGAGAAAGTTAGAAAAAGCCCTTAAAAAGGGGAAATAAATTAATGTCACTAAATCTAACTTCTCACAGCAGATCAAGTCTATTAAAAAGCTGCTTATCAAAAATCATGCACAATTCCTTTAAATTGACAAAAGGGAGAAAGAGGAATAAAACAAAGGAAAGGTTTAGGTTTAAGGCCTGTGTGTGTGTGTGTGTGTGTGTGTGTGTGTGTGTGTGTGTGTGTGTGTGTTTGTTTAAAAAAGTGAGCACTCACTTACCATCAGGTGTACAGCACATTCATAATACAAACCAAACAAGAAGTTCTTCTGTGCTTCCTAATAACATGATTCTGCATTTTTTTCACAAAGAATATACGTACAGATCACAAACCTGCTAAAATCACCTCACTTACTCAGCTGAGCCTAAACCTGCCCTGCCATCTTCCCAGCAGGCACAAAACAGGCACACAACGTCATAAGACGTTGATATTTGGTTAAATTTCGGTTGCGACGTCGGGTGACCAAAATTCAACGTAAATTCAACGTCTAATGTCAATGTTAAATTGATGTCCAATACCGACGTCAGCTGACGTTGAGATTTTGTTGTTTTTAGGTTGTGCAACCAAAATCCAACGTTAAGTCAACGTCAAATTGACGTCAAATATTGACGTCAACCCGATTTTCATTTTCAACCAAAATGCAACGTCTGTCCGACGCCACGTCCAACGTCAACCTGACGTTACATAGACGTCTGGTGCCTGCTGGGTTGAGACAGGTGATGTTACTGAGGCTTCTGAACTTCCTCTGTCGGTCAGTTTAGGATAGTTCAAGGCCAAACAAATTATGAAAGCTTATATTGTCATCAATATAACAGACCTACTGTCATGAAATGACCGGTCACCAAACAGTTTCTGTGTGGAGAATCAGGGCCCAAACTATCCCAAGATTCATTGTGCGCTGGGGATGACAGGATTTTTTTTTGTTTTGTTTTGTTTGAGAGAAAATACCAGATTACACTTTTACCTTAATCCAGTATCTAATGTTAGAAGAAAATAAAACACTTTAAGGTGGTTTAAATATATATTTTATAGATTAATTATGTACATAAATGGACCCAGGTAAACATATTTAGAATGGTTATAAATCATGCAATCTTCTGTATAGACCGTCTCATTTAACAACGCTTGGTTCAATCTTTTCAGCCTTCAAAGACATGGCCATACAACCCATATTCTTTCACAATATACTTTTTTTCTAAAATATTTAATGCATTTTGTAAGAAAATTCTGAATGTGCATGCACTGCACTTTTTCAACTGTT
This sequence comes from Spinibarbus caldwelli, assembly GCA_039654775.1. Lineage (NCBI taxonomy): Eukaryota > Metazoa > Chordata > Actinopteri > Cypriniformes > Cyprinidae > Spinibarbus > Spinibarbus caldwelli. The sequence continues at coordinate 23,811,626 of CM077247.1, read as the reverse complement.
AATAAACATTTAAAAATGTAATAAACCTTTGTATAAAAAAATCGCTTAATAAAAGATCTAGAAACACTTTCTAAAATTCTGATATATTTAAGGAAATTAAATGATATTGTTTGAACCACATTGTTCAAACTGAGGTAAATTTCTAAATAAATCTGCTTCATAATTCAATTATGCTTAATCATAATGATCCATCTTTTGACAGAAAAAAAAAATTGTTTTTGGCACATGAAGCACGAGAGTGCTCTGAATGTGATGTGGTGCAATGATATTTGCTAGCTAAAGCTACTGTTAAACATTTTTGCACAGATCTTCAACCCTATAACATTCAATCCCAAAACATTTTAATGTAAAAAAAAAATTTTTCATTTCATTTATAATAATTTATTACAACAAGACACACTGAAACTAAGTGATACTACTTAAATTTACTAAATAAATTTAAGTGTGTAAGTTCTAAACCTATGTGATGAGAGTTTAATGTAATTTTGCACTTTAGGTTTGGGTTTTTAATACATTTTTCGCCAGTCTGTCACCACATATTTATGATTGTGAATAATAAGTTAAGTAACAGTTTGTAACTATTGAACCCATACTCACATATAAGGCAATATTTGTTGACTGCCAGGTATTAATTTATATATTAATATTATTTATTAATATATAAGCAAATGACAGTTTTCTGATAATGATCCCCATAAATCCATTCATTAATTTCTCAAATATTAACAAAATACTTAGGAAATATATAATGTAATTTATTCCTTTGGTTAATTCCCATACAGACGTTCATCACATTAAAAACATACACATAGATTTCTTCCATTCAGGACGACCCATCAATGCTTAGCTTATTGTGTTCATTTCACAGGGATCCAAAATAGAAGCTGAAATCATATTTCTGTCTCTGAGCCGTTTTGATCTTGAACATTTCTGTAGCTCATCCAGCAGATGTAGCCATTGATGTGTCTTATGAACTCACAATACATTAAAAACATTAGGGCGTAAAACAGAGGTTACCTTTCCCTTTTAAGTCTCATAAAAATTCCTTATTCTGTGCTCATGGATTTGTCCATATATTTAAAATGTGCTTCCTTCATAAGCCATTCCTGGCAAGTAGTAGAATTTCGTAAACATTTCCCATCACGTCCTTACAAAAAAACACAACCTGTTTCCTTGGCCATCACTACGGTTCCAGCAGAGTAGATTCCCATTGGTTTGCGCTGATGAAGGGAGGGGCCACAAGTGCAGGGGGCGGAGCTTTCATCTTGACGTATTTTCCAGGAAAAACAGGGAGGATGAAAAGGAGAGGAGGAAATGATCATCTGTAATAATGGAGAGTTCACGAGCAGCCACAGAGGTTATCATAGAACCTGTGTGAGGATGACGATGATGATGATGATGATAAGCACCACAGCACCAATCACACCCAGTATGATCATCTTCTACAAGAGACGAAACAAAACATGATCCATTAATCCAACAGCAAACATCTAAAGACTTCAACCCTTCACCACCTTAACAAACAACGAAGCCCAACAGAACCAAAACACACAGACAACGTAGAAATTAACTCCACAACCAAACCAAAAGAATCCCAGGAGATCCCAAAGCCCAAACAAAGCATGCTTTACATTAATGAGGAAGACTAAGAAGATCAACTAAAAACACAGTCACCAGCTTCATGTCGGCATAACATCAAACAACCACACCATTCCCAATTCCCAAACCTTACACATGTTCTTCTGAAATTTACTCACCGGAGCCTTTATCTCAGACCTACAGATAAACCCACTATCAAAGCAATAATTGCCAAAACCGCCAAAACCACAGACACTATAATAATTGTTTTCTGTGAAGAAACACACATATAAACACAAGTGTTAACATCTACTTTAACATTTGAGTAACAAATGAATTAGCTCAAGCTCACTCAGATATAAAGTCACAACATCCAGTCTGGTCCAAAACATGATCTTAGATGGAAAATCTCCACTGATATTCATGACTAGGCATTGCATTTATGGAAGAGACATAAAGGGATAGTTCACCCGAAAATTAAATTTCAGTCATTAATTACTCACCCTCATGTCGTTCCAAACCCGTAAGACCTTCGTTCATCTTCGGAACACAAACTAAGATATTTTTGATGAAATCTGAGGGCTTTCTGACCCTGCATAGACAGCAATGCAAATGACACGTTTAACGCCCAGAAAGGTAGTAAAGACATCATTAAAATAATCCATGTGACATCAGTGGTTCAACCGTAATGTTATGAAGCTACGAGAATACTTTTTGGGATCAAAAATAAAGACTTTATTCAACAAAGAAAACAAAAATAACTTTATTCAACTATTTTTTCTCTTCCGTGTCAGTCCACAACATACTCTCGTGAACGCATGTCGAATTCTGACACAGATGAGAAAAAATAGTCGAATAAAGTTATTTTTGTTTTCTTTGCGCACAAATAGTATTCTTGTAGCTTCATAAAATGAAGGTTGAACCACTGACTTTTTTAACTATATTTGATTCACATGGACTATTTTAACGATGTCCTTACTACCTTTCTGGGCCTTGAATGTGTCAGTTGCGTTGCTTTCTATGGGAGGGTCAGAAAGCTCTTGGATTTCATCAAAAATATCTTAATTTGTGTTCCGAAGATGAACGAAGGTCTTACGGGTTTGGAACAACATGAGGGCGAGAATTTTCATTTTTGGGTGAACTAGCCCTTTAATGTCTTTGAAGATTCAAAAAAATACATTCACATTTAAAAAGAAAGAAAGAAAGAAAGAAAGAAAGAAAGAAAGAAAGAAAGAAAGAAAGAAAGCTTGTGGTTCACTATGGTCCGTTCATCATATTCATCATTTTCAACCCAAATTACTTTCTTAATATGACATATTTCCAGATGAACCTCATGGAATCTCAGAATTTGTCTCTTCGTCTTTGATACACAGTTTCCAAACATCTGTATTTTGTACATCTTGATATCTGTCTTGGTTTACATTCCATGTACAATAAAGCTTCATGTTTAATGATTAGCTGTTGCAGTTTTGATTAATTGTATTACTTTTGTGTTCTTTGTAGCACTTTTGTTCATGTCTCAATACATAAGTCTTCAACTCATTTTTTATATAATTTCATGTGATTTATTACTATACATTTAAAGGAACAGTTCACCCAAAAATGATCATTAAATTTCTGTATGATGTTCTTAATTCTGTGGAACATAAAAGATAATTTGAGAATTAATATAATGGAAGACAATGGGATACAGTGCTGTTCAGTTCCCAGCATTCCTAAAAAATATATTATATTGTGTTTCACAGAAGAAAGGAAGTCATACAGTTTTGAAACGACATGAGGATGACTAAATGACAACAGTTTCCATTTTTGGGTGGAGTGTTCCTTTAAATTTAATATGAAAATCTTTTGTACCTGAACAATGACAATAAAGAGAAGCAGTTTCAGAGGCGGAGTATTTTTATACACATGCACTGTTTTCTGTGATTTTATCTGTATAAATAAAAGTGGCAAAAAGACCTAAATTGTTACAAACCCCTGACATCAAACCAACACAAGTTCTTGCTCGCACCAAAAAAAGCCCGTGTTTCCTCATATTTTAACACAGAACGGCTTTGTTAAAATGTGTCATTCTCAGATGTGTGTGTGTAATGTGCCAAATGTTTTGTTGCTGTTATTATGTCATGAAAAGTCAACATGTGGCTTAGCGTTGTTTTTTCATTAGCTGAGATACACTGAAATCCTGTAATGGGAAGTTTCAGGGCGTATCAGGATTAGTAATAATCACTGGTTTGTTTGTGTGCGTGTGACGTCAGCGGGTTCGGACATGGTCAGGAGAGGCAGGGCGGGACGGAGGGGCGGGGCCTGATATTCATCATGAACTCACACGTCGAGCCTCCTGCTGATATTTAGCGGCTTTTTTAGTGTCAGCAACCGCCCGCTCCACAAAACCCACTGACTGGTCCATGTTGTTCTCAATCCTGTCAATCATACCACCCTACAATGGATTTTGGGTGAAGAAGAAAGAAAGAAAAAGAAAGAGAACGGAAATAGAGAAGAGAAAGAGAGATGGGGGGCAAAAGAGAAAAGAAACAGCAGAAGTACAATACATTGACTGTTACAGTGAGGTCCATACCTTCCGGGCTTTACTCTGATACTTGACTGCTTTCTTGGTTTCAGTCTTTGCCGCTTCAACGTGATCGACTGCTTTACCTACATTCACCTCAATGTTATCAACCATGTTGCCCTGAAACATAAGAAAGAAAAAAAAATGAAAACAAACATTCAGGGTGTTTTTGTCCCTAAAAAAATACATATGTACCCAGGTGCACCATGCGCACACACAGAGGGGGAGCCCGGGGCTAGTTGTCACACAGGGAAGTTATTCTGAAATTGGTCTTAAAGTAGTAGTTCACCCAAAAATGAAAATTTGTCATCTTTTATTCAACCTCAAATTGTTCCAAACCTGTATGAGTTTCTTTCTTCTGCTGAACACAAAAGAAGGTATTTTGAAGAAAGTTTGTAACCAAACAGTTAATGGTCCCCATTGACTTCCATAGTAAGGAAAAAATAATATGGAAGCAGAAAATGTGTGGTTACTCAAATTTTTCAAAATAACTTGTCTTACGTTCAACAGAAGAAAGAAAGATATAAAAGTTTGAAACAAATTGAGGGTGAGTAAATGATGACAAAATTTTCATTTTGGGATGAACTCTCACTTTTTTATTTTCCACGACAATAATGGTAAACACGTTCAATTTATCTTTCAAGTCAATATTTTGGCTATATAAAAATCTATAAAAAATGGCTTTTAAAACCAAAGCCATCCTGATTCACTGAAGTAAAAAGAGTGAGAACAAGCTCCGGTCTGCCTTATTCAATGTTGACGCACTGTAGAACAGGGACTTGAATAAAATGAATTTATTAGAGAAATACCAGAAGCTTACCTTTCAGTTTTTCTCCATAGCAAGCAGTTAATAAGCAAAATAACAACAGACTGGTCAATATTTTATCAGAACTCTTTAGATTGTGTTAAATTAGCTCTGCTCTGAAACCTAGTGAACTGCTTACAGTCTACACAGACAGAAACCAAACTTAAATTAAATTAATAAGCAATTGATCTGAAACACAACTGATGGGCAGCAACCCAGCAAATAATATTGTTCATGCACAAAATATACACCACCATACAAAAGTCGGGGCCCAGTAAAACACTTTTTTAAATCACATATATTTTTATTCAGCAAAGATGATTGAAAGTGATTTATAAACTATTTATATATGTTAAATAAATGCAGTTCTTTCTTTCTATTCATCAAAGAATCCTGAAGCAGCACAACTGTTTTCAACATTGATAATAATATTAAATGATTCTTGAACAGCAAATCAGCATATTAGAATGATTTCTGAAGGATCATGTGACACTGAAGACTGGAGTAATGATGCTGAAAATTCAGCTTTAACATCACAATAATAAATTACATTTTATAATATATTCAATTAAGCTATTTAAATCTTAAGTTATTTTAAATTGTAACAATATTTCACAATCAAGGTATCTTATAAAGAAGTATAATTTTGCTTGTTTAAACAGTCATCCAGTTGTGCAGCTCACTAGGTTTTTGAAAAAGAGCTACTGACTTTCATTTCTTCTAATCAAGGTGAAGTTGTAATGGATGTATAAAGTTTGTGACCAAATAATGTAAATGAATGAAAGAAAAACAGACAGTAAAAGGTCATGCGAACAAAGAGGACAGTTAGAGAGCACTCACATGTGAGAAAAAGGGCTGATGGGAAGTCAGTCCGACCAGCTGCATACGGCTTAGCAACCAACAGAACGAGTTTGAACAAAGAGGAAGAGAGACAAGGATGCTACAGACAACAGACAGAGAGAGAGGCAGAGAAAGACGAGGAAATGCATGACAATGAGGAGGAAGTCAGAAAACACTGACAGTATGAAAGGATGGAGAAAATGATGGACAAACAGATGCGTGATGAAGGGAGGAGTGTACCTGGCTCTCCACCAGCATGGCGATGTCCACAAACATGTCGTGAAGTTCCTTTATGCTGCTCTCCAGACGCACAATGTCTTTGTGACGCGCTTCAATCTCACTCAGCGCTTGTTTGGAGATCCCTGAATCCACAATCTACAACACAAACAGCAGATTTATCAGGGTGTAGTATGACATATTCATATTCAACCAAGAGTTTGAAAGTGTGGGGAGTTTTCCTCAACAAATACCTCAGAGGGAACATTACGTTAAAAGCAACGCTATTGTTACATTGATATTTCTAATAAAATTAACCATTTGCATTATATTTTACTTCATATGAAAAGTAATGTGTTATTTGCATTTCATTTGCATTATAAAGTGTGTAGGTGGGCTACTTTTCTACTGCTGTGAAATCGCCACAAAAGCTGCTTTGAAGTAGCATTTATGCTATAAGATAAGGGTATATTGACACAGCAACCACAATCACACGAAACAATGAATCATTCAAATGTTACATTCAATACAAAATATTGCTTCCTGTGATGATTCACATGCCAGCCAGAGTGCACATATTTTAATACAGCTTATATGTTGCATTAGAGGTGGACAATATGACCAAAATTTTATTTTGTGCCACTTTAAATCCAAAATGTTTAGATTTTTGAAAATAATTATAATTAAATTACGGTAACACCTTAGTATAGAGACCAATTCTCACTATTAACTAGTTGCTTACTAGCATGCTTATTATTAAAATATTGTCTGTTTATAAGTACTTATAAAGCACATATTCTGCATGACCATACATCCCTAATCCTACCCAATACCTAAACTTAACAACTACCTTATTAACTATTAATAAGCAGCAAATTAGTAGTGTATTGAGGCAAAAGTCGTACTTTGTTAATAGCAAGAACTGGACCTTAAAATAAAGTGTGACCTAAATTAGATATTTAATTCTAACTATAATTTTTTTAAATTTAATTATAAATATTATTAAAATTAAAATAACATTTCACGATTCCAGAAATTTTAAGAGCCGAATGCTATTCAGGCATCCTGTTCTTTTAAACAATAAATTGCCACGACCTTTCCAGTCATTTGCGATTTACTGCATTTAAAAATATTTTATTTTTACTCACAGTTTCTTCCCAATAAAATATTTAAAATCTTGGAATAATTTTAAAAATGTGTATTTGTTATTATTATTATTATTATTATTATTTTTTAATTATTCTGTTTTAAGATTCTGAGATTCTGTTTCAAGATTCTATTAATTTACCTGACTTTTTCAGGTCTAATAATCACACTTTTTATTTATTTATTTTTATTTATTTATTCATTGATGTTTTTTCCCCCTTTTTTTTTAAATTAGGCTACATAATATATCAATGTTTTCCAAGACCTTAGGAACCTTGGTTCTTTAAAGAAATCAAACTGTTGCTGAAGGAGTTAAATTAAATAAAATATGTTGATTTGTAGTTGATTTTAAGTCATCTTGAGGCTCCCTGGTTGAGAACCAAAAAAGGTACAAAGCTGTCACTGGGATGGGACCCTAAGGTACACAAGCTAAAGGGTACATCTGATCTTGTACATTATTTAACCCTAATTAGTACATATTAGTATTTCAAAACTGTATATTAGCACTTAAGTGTACATATTAGTACCTTTTAAAAGGCTACCACCACATTGACAGCTTTCTACCTGTGTTTCTGAGTGCTGCTTTAGACTATAGATCATGTGATTGTGCACTGCCTAAGGGAGCACATTATGAGGAAGGGAAGGGTTTTGAATTGGTCTTGACTCCAGCTATGCCACACACACACACACACACACACACGCATGCATTACCCCCGCTGTGAAAACGGCTGCGTTTCCTCCCTCCAGCATCTCCTCCAGCTCCTCATCAGTTGTGGCTTTACCAGCTAGATAAGCAATAAGCAGAACAAAAGCAAGTCAGAGACAGAAAAGGGGAATAGCATGGTGTCAGTTTGACACAGTTTAACCACAAGCTTGAGAAAGAAACGTTTTGTACGCTGTTTAATAAGAGCTGTCTCATGCACTGCTGTTTAGTGAGGAGTGAGTGTGCGGGTCACACTTACTGATCTCTAATTGTCTTTGAATGCGACCTTTGCTTTTCTCTCTGAAGTCCACCTGAGCTTCATTGTATTTGGTCATCACATCAACAAACTTCCTGGAAAGAACGGCGTGCTGGCGGGGCAACATGAGGGCAGAGTTAATAGAGCATGTGTATTTGTGTGTGTTACGTGAGACGGATGTTGACTCACCTGTGATTTGCGTATTCGTATGTCGGCTGACACTCTTTCCACTTCTTCTGTCTCGAGATTCCTTTCAATGGCTGTACAGACAGACAGAATCTCACAGGGTAGGGTTATTATAGTTACAGTAACTAAAACAAAAACTTCAACTATTAAAAAAATATATTTGATGTTAAAACAATAGTGACACAGGGTAAACACTGCTTTTCTAAAGGTGGATAAATGGCTCACATTATTCTGGGTCAGAAGTGTTTGAAAAAGCCAAACCTAGTTCTTTGTGGCCTATTTTTATTACCTAATGAGAAAAGTATATGTGTAAATACACTTACTCTTGAGTTTGTTTCGAGCATTGTTGGCCATTTTCTTGATATCGTTAGTAAGTGCCTCCAAATCATCCTGTGTTTCTGTTCACAGAGAAGAAAACAGAAGTTAAGCAGATATATAAGAATGGAGTCATGAAAAGGAGACTGGTTGCTGGTTTGTGTGTATTTTGTCAATGTTAAACACTCCCAGAGAAATATTTCATTGCTCAGAGGTTGTTCTTTCATAGCTCAGGAGACTAAACGGAGTTAGGTTTCATGTACACTATACTGTTCAAAAGTTTGGGTTTGGGATTTTTCTTTGAAAGGAGTCTCTTATGAAAGAAACAGTACAACTGAAACGTATCACGTCTCGTGTAATCGACATCAATGTTGATAACTCATTAGTTAAACTCGAGAGAAGCATTTTGCTAAATATATGCACAACATTATATATTCACTATATTTTTACTTAAAGGTGACATATGAAAATCTGACTTTTTTTGTGTTTAAGTGCTATAACCGGGTCTCCAGTGCATCTACAAACCAAGAAAACGTGAAAAAGAACAACTCAGCAATTTTTTTCTCGTAAGCCTTTCCCTGCAAGCTTGTGAAAAACGAGCGTGCCAGATTTCACCCCCCCCGTGACGCAGAAAGGGGAACTTATTTTAATATTACCGCCCCTTAATCTGCAAGTTTTCACCCATGGCGCCACCATTGTGTTTTCGCAAGCAACAACGGTGTACCAGTTCTAACGCCATGGCGAAAGTTCAAGCAAAGCATGCTAACTGTTCTGTCTTTGGCTGCACTGACGAGCACAGAACACTATTTAGAGTCCCAGCCTCAGAGGAGACAAGAGAGCAGTGGATTTATTGATTTATTTACTGTATATTACGCTGCTGCCGCAGTGATCTAATATAAACATGCCATTTCATTCCCAGCTGTTTACCTTCACAGACATAACCGACTGTTTTTGTAACTCATGTGTGTTTTAACATAAACTTGTGTGTATTTGAGAGTTTAAGCACAATAAGACATGAAAGATAACTTAGTTTAGTACTCACATGCTGTGTGACAGCTGCTTTCTGTGTGCGCTCAAAAAACCGTATATCAGAAGTTTAAACTAATATGGTTTAAAATAGATAATAAATGATCTGTGGGGTATTTTGAGCTGAAACTTCACAGACACATTCTGGGGACACCTGAGATTTATATTACATATTGTAAAAAGGGGCCTAATAGGTCTCTTTTAATAAACAGAACTTTATAGTAAAGTGTTACACTAATGCATTGACACTACACACTAGCTGTGATAAGACAATATGTATATGAATCATGTTCTGACCTCAGAGTCTATTTCACCTGTTACTACCAGTCAGTGCAAAACAATGTTGAACTGGGTCAAAAAGCCCACAATGAGTGCACATGTGAAAGTCTCTTACTCTGGTCTGATGTTGGTGCAGAAAGAATAACTGAGTAAAGTTTCTTCACTTCGGCCACATTCTCATCGATCTTATCAATGCTGTTCCTGATGTCTTCAATCTGAAACAAGCAATAAAGTTCACTTAAAATGCACAAGCACCACAGAGACATACATTCAGACAAAGCACATCTAAAGTATTTTCAGAAAAACAAACACTGTATAATACACAGAAGAACATGCCTGGGAGAAGAACTCATCCATGAAGGCAGCGTTGTCCACAGCAATCTCAACATCGTCATCATCATGATCGCATGTCTGAAACATAAAACATAAGAAGTGCTTTACATTTTATGTATATTTTTTTATTATTAACATAAACGCATTAGGCAGAGTTAGCCTAAGTAGGACGGGAACAGGTCACAAACAGAGGCTGTGAAGTGTGACGCAATATGCTGACGATACTTGTAAGGAGATAAGAAAATATCATGTAAAGAAATAAGGAAATATGATTTGTGTTTTTAATGATCTCATGCTGTCTTTCTATACACCCTTATGTTGTTATGACTGATACGTGATTCACTGTCACTAATTCAGTGTCTATGCACAATGCATACTAAATGACAATTTAGAAAGACATTTAAAGGGATAGTTCACCCAAAAATGAAAATTCCAAATTGTTCCAAACCTGTATGAATTTCTTTCTTCTGTTGAGCACAAAAGAAGATATTTTGAAGAACGTGTGTAACCAAACAGTTGCTGGCAGCCATTGACTTCCATAGTATTTTATTACCATAAAAGTCAATGGGGACTACTAACTGTTTGGTTATACTCATTCTTCAATCTTTTATTTTTAAATGATGACAAAATTATCATTTTTGGGTGAACTAGTGCTAATCTAGTGCTAATATTGATTAACTCCCAAAAAATTACAGGTAATTTACAGGATGAGATATTTCCAAACCAATAACAATAACTGACAATCAAGAACTAACCATTAATTTTACTTCTTGCAGTTTAACCCTTTCAAAACCCTTTTTCAGATAGATAATTAGTTAATTAATTCAAAACCACAGATAGCAAATAATCATCTCTTAAATTGTGCTTTACAATTTGCCAACAAATCAGAAGTGACCCATTTCATATTTATGAAAAATGAATCAGTAAAACACATCATAGTAATCAGCCATGTGTCATATTCTTGGAAAGGCCCAACTGCTAGAATACAAGAAGCATATTTATTTCATGCACAAGAAGTGTTAGGCCTGTTTTATAAATAAATACTAATAAATAAATAATTTGGTAAATATTAAATATTTTGAATTGACTTTTATTTTTATATTTTCAGTTTTGACTTTTATTTTTATTCATGTTTTAGTAATCTTGTTAGGTGTGTTTGTATGTAATATTTAGGTTTGTTTGTGTAAAATATAATATTTTTATATTATATTTTATATTTCAAGTTTTTCAGCTTTATTTCAATTATCGTAGTTTTAGTTAATATTAACAATGCTGATGCACACATTCAACTACAGCAACATTCATGCACAAAAACTCTCAAAATAGACAGGTCCGGTCTTCTGTATTATTCAACTTAAAACGTGAAATGTGCCCCAGTAGCCAACAGACAACATTTTAAAAAGTAGCACAGATGGAATGCAAGAAGAATGGACCTTAAGCCAGTTTTTGGTTTATTTTTTTGCTTACTGCTTACTAAAACATGAACAGAATATGGCATAAAATGCCATATTGTTACTTACAGCAGATGATCTGATTTAAACAACCCAAAGCACAACACAACATGGTACACAGATCCTAAATAAATCCTCACAAAGTGACAAAACAAGCCAACATTGCTAAAACATGGGATATTTCCAGGTCACATTGACAACACCAGTGTTTGGTCACTGATGCATATGGTACCTGTATTAGGCTAATAATAACTGAATTTGTTATCAATGAATAACATATCAATCAGCGATATATTGTTCACCTCTTGTAAAGTCAGTTTATAGTCCTCTTTAGATTTGGGTTCTTTTATGTTTCATTAATGGGTTTTGTTATTAAAGTGCACTTTAAGAACATGGTTCTTACATTTATCATGTCACATGAACATCCGGTGTTATAGTCCTCTGCTGACGAGGCACAATGTAAGCTGCCCTGAAACAGCAGAAGGACTGCTGTATTAGCAAACTGTCAAATCTACATTTTTATTGCATGCAAAGTCGGCTTAAACATAAAACATGGCTGAAGTAGAATGAAGTACATGCATGAAGTAGGATAAATTGTGATTTTGTGTGGACTTTAGAAATGTCACAGCTGCCAATGTGTCTTACACTGCACTTTCATATGCCAAGCACATAAAGGTGTGTCTTGTGACGTTTTATGAAGAGCATGTGGAGACCAGTACTGTTACCCATTTAATAATAGCTTTACTGTCAAATGACATAACAGCAATTTAATGCACTGACACCGTCAGAGAACAGAGATCGGCGCATGACAACATTATAACTCAAATGCAAGTCAGAAGACACGCGGGTTGAAGTCTGAGTGAAATCACACCTTCTTTATGACACCACTCAAGGATTTCTCTGCAGTCATCAAACTTGCGGCTCCATCACTCCACCACAAAGCAGCCAAACACACACACACATTGTGAAACCCTACATGAAGACAAAGCACTTTTACTCATTCAGCATCTCTGATGGTTCAAATGATACTTTCAAAAACATTCCATGGTAACCGCGGTTTCTGACAAATTACTAGTTGGGTCTTTCCGTGTCAACTGAACCAGAGGTCCCCAGCTCAAATTTTTGATTTTGCTAATATTTATTCTGAAGAAAGATAAACATGTATAGTGATGAAAGGTCCACATATCTCTGGGACTAAATGATGTAGGGTCTTGAAAATAAAGATTCCAAAAGAAAAGTTAATTAAGAACTAGTATCTAAAATTATATTGTGATATCTTTAATATTTCTTGAGTTATAGCCACACAAACTTTGGAAAAAGAATAGTTATGGCACTCAGACAGGTATGTTCAATACAGTTGGGTTGACAGAAGGAAACAAGATACATCTCTAGTTTCAACATTATTTGTTCTTCAGACATTCCTCTTTAAAAGAAAAGAAGTAGCATATTTTTGCAAAGTGACCCACATTTGGTTTTTGACCACTGAAAATGTGTACAATTTATCAATTTACTCCTGGAGCCATATTGAAATTCCATTATCTCTGGAACCGAACCATACAGAAGATGACAAAAGGAAGTTTGTTAAGACCCAATATTTAAAAGGGCATTAAGATATCTTTAATACTTCTTGAGTTACAGGCCTGCAAACTTTGGAGAAAAAACTTGAAAAGTGCTCTTTCCCCATTTTTGCATGGTCACCACTGGCACATAATCCAGCAAAGATTACTAAAATCAACAGATTTTACTAACAGACTGACCAATCTCTGTGTAAAAGTAATATTATGATGCTGCCATCTTTCTGAAGTCAGTTTTACCCCCCTGTAATTTGGCTCTGAATCTCAGGTGAGAATTGCCATTTTGACCCCCCCTACAAAATAGTGGATTACTCAATAAATATTCATCCACAACATTTAATATTTTGGCTTTCATTACTATACATGTTTATCATCCTTCAGAATAAATACTGGCAAAATCAAAAATTTGAGCCAGGGACCTCTGGTTGAGTTGACATGGAAAGACCTGGCTATATTTAATTACAGTTATATAGCTTGTGTAGAAATATGTAATTATTATGAGATATCTTGCTATACATCTGTCATTTGACTGAATTTTTAAAGACATACACTACTATTCAAAAGCTTGGCATCAGTAGTTTTTTTTTTTTTTAAATAGAAATTTATATAATAAAACACTTTTATTTGCAAGGGTGAGTTAAATTGATCAAAAGTGACAAAAAAGATAAATGTTATAAAAGATTTTTATTTCAAATAAATGCTGGGATTTTTTTTTCAAACTTTCTATTATCAAAGAATATTAAAACATCTATCACAGTTTCCACTAAAATATTAAGCAGCACAACTGTTTTCAGCATTGATAATAATCAGAAATGTTTCTTGAGCAGCAAATCAGCTTATCAGAATGATTTCTGAAGGATCATGTGACACTGAAGACTGGAGTAATGATGATAAAAATACAGCTTTGCATCACAGGAATAAATTACATTTTAAAATATATATACATAGGAAATACTTATTTTAAATTGTAATAATATTTCACAATTTGTACTGTTTATACTATATTTTTGATCAAATAAACATCCTTGGTGATCATAAGAGACTTCTTTCAAAAACACAAACTCTTACTTTATAGACTAACCTCAAGAAACATAATCCAAAAATCTGAAACTGCATTTCATGAACATCACAACCTGTGATCAGTGTAATATGAAAGACGTTCTTTGTCTTTACTTCTGTTTATGCATTAGTGAATCAAGCCAGTGACTAAATGATCAACTTCACACTGTTCCTGTCAGTAGCGTGAAAACCATCTGTTCTCCACATTGTGATTATTCTACAGCAAGCGATCATAACTGGAGCAGTCAACTGAAGATCATCCAATTTCTGCATTTCCACAAAAACTGCCCTTATGACCAATGACACAGCTTACAATGCTCAACCAGTCTCTTATTTACATTGAGTTCTCACTGTGTTAGTTATGATGAAAGTATTCGTGAAATTGCAGAAATCATGTTGCAATATGGAGATCATTGTGATATTTGTGTGTCAGTATACTGTGTTCGGCTACATTGATGCAACAGGAGTCGTTCTAAATATACTACTGCAATCAACACCTCTCACAATCAGTTAATCTTGACGGATGTTACAGGAAAACACAGTAAATGTTTTCTAGAAAGCTCCATATGTAACGTTCATTTCATAAGCAAAGATGTTAGCTAATCATAGCAGTGGCCGTTTAGACTGAAGTCTCAGTAGACATGCCCCTTCCTATTAAAGGGCTGAAATCAGGGTAGAAAATTATCATTAATATCTAAATACGACTGTTTTTGATGAAAAAAGTTTATAAACAGCTCAGAAAATATTACTTTTAAAATGCATTTCATGAGCCCTTTAATAAATAACATTCATGCTGATAACACGAATGCTGCAAGGTGACGTATGAATCCCTAACCCTTAAGAACAATATTTTTTCTTTAGCAAACATCACTAATACCTACAAAGCCCGTAGGACAAAAGTATATTTATTGTGGCCATGAATTATGAATTCGTTCCCTCGTTTTATTAATTTCTTTTAACGTTTCAGTTAAAACACAGCCACAAATTAAGAATTCGTTCCCTTGTTTTTTGAATTAGTTCCCTTCGTTTTAGTTAAATTATGGCCACAAATCAATGGTTCATTCCCTTGTTTTGATTTAATTAAATATATATTTTACACGTATTTTTTATGCATGTCATATGTAGGGCTCCGTAAATACCTGTACTAATGGTGGAAATTGGTGGAAACTGGTTGCTTAGCATATACATTTTTCTAAAAGACCATAAGGTCTAACACAAAGGCAGTATTATGAAAACAAGCACTTACTGAGATTGTACTAGAGAATTTCAGCTGAACTATTTCTGTGACAAAATGTAATTTTACCCATCCTGCTGACAAAGACTTCAGCTCTCTTTTCAAGTTTATTTGTAGTATTAACAATGTGTTGCCAACCCAACAGGTTTTTGTGAAGGTCAAAGACATACACACACACACACACACACAAACACACACACACACGAATGCAGTGTGCTGGAAAAGCTGTGAACTGAGGTAAAGAGATAAGCCTACAAGAGACTTCCTGCTAAGGGAAAATAAGAGAGAGAGAAAGCGTCTTACTAGGTTAAAGTATATAGTGAGTTCAAGTTAATAGTATGCCTTAAGAGTAAAGTTTACAATATGTGCGATACAGAGTGTTTCACTAACAGAATAAGGCTGACTGGAGTTGCCGGAAGGACACAAAAACAAATTCACCCTCACACAGTGTTCCCGCTCAGCTGTTTAATGTCCCACAGTTCCTTTAGTGCTCCAAGAAGAGCGTGTGTGTGTGTATACTGAGCCTATAACACTTTTATATACACACAAAGAAGAGGAGAACACTACAGCCACACCAAGTTAAACATTACAGACAGAAAAACTCATGTATTGGGAGGTTAGAACGGAAGATCTTTTTCTCTCAACAGGATTTCCTACAGCACAGAGGGTCACACGCAGACATGCCCCAAGCAACTGATTTTTAGTGCTGTTTGCTGAGACAAGTATCACTAATACTATTGCTCATACTTAAGGTTAAAGATTTGAACAAACACATAAAGCTACAAACTACACTTTGCTTTGTAATTAGTATTAAGCTTCACTGAGTAACACTTCCAGGCCTGCTGAATGATAACTCAAATTGTGCTATTAAAGTGACTGGACTTAAGGTTTTCCCCAGGTGGGCCATAAAACTGGTAAAAATAAATAAATAATAAAATAAAATTATATATATATATATATATATATATATATATATATATATATATATATATATATATATATATATATATATATATATAAATATATATATAATTTTTTTATTTCATTTTAATTACTATTTTATATTTAAATGTAGTCTAGTTTTCATTGTTTTTAATCTATCATTGTTCATTTTAGTTTAGTGTTAATTTTTTAGCAAACATCAGAAAGTGTAAAAATCTTATTTCTGTTATTATTATACCTTAACAAAGAAACATTTAAAAATTAAACCACTAACAGGAGCGTCAAAAAAAAAAAAAAAACTGAGCAATGAGATTTTCTGTATGCAAAACAGCACGGAAACACAACTATGACTAATGTAAATAAGGTTCGGCCATAAACACACGCGCACACAAGTTCCTCTTGCCTGCTAGGCAGCTTCAGGTAACAAAGTCAACAAAGGAAATATTTGACTGAGGCAGAGTCGCCACAGAAACTAATCCTCACCTCTGACCCTGCCCATAAAATCTGACACCCTCCAAAACATCTGAATAAATTCAGATTTACTAATCCCTGCCAACAGTACTCTGGTATCATATCATACACTGTACAGTACTGTCATCAGGTGGTGATAGTACTTTGATACCATATTCATGTATCACAGAATTTAGTGCACACTTCAATTTGTTTGAAAAAACCCCCCCAAAAAAAAACCCATCATACTGCCATAATATATGCCCAAATAACTTTGTTGTTTCAGGGATCATGTCTAAAAACATGATATATGTTCAATAAAACATGGTAGTTACACGGTACATGTCTCAAAATATGATACACCATGATAGGATTCAGTGTGCAGGTTAAAACTTCGTAAATATCTGAAATCATAATGTCAAAAAACATGGAAGTACTATGATACATGCCCAAATACCAAGGTAGTATTGAGTTACATGTCTAAAAACACGGTATATATCAAAAACCATGGTAGTACCATGATACATGCCCAAAAACCGAGGTAGTATTGAGTTACATGTCTAAAAACACGGTATATATCAAAAACCATGGTAGTACCATGATACATGCCCAAAAACCGAGGTAGTATTGAGTTACATGTCTAAAAACACGGTATATATCAAAAACCATGGTAGTACCATGATACATGCCCAAAAACCGAGGTAGTATTGGATTATATGTCTGAAAAACATGGTACATAATAAAAAAAAATTAGTATAGTGTTATGTGTCTGAAAAATATGGTACATATCAAAAAAGATGATAGTACCATGATACATTTCCCAAAAATGTGGTTGTATTGGGTTGTATGTCTGAAAAACATGGTACATAATAAAAAATATTAGTATAGTCCTATATGACTGAAAAACATGGTACATATAAAAAACCATGGTAGTACTATGATACGTGCCCTAAACATTTGTGGTAGTATATGTCTGAAAAACCTGGTACATATAAAAAACCATGGTAATATCATGATACATGCCCACAAATGTGGTTGTATTGGGTTATAAGTCTGAAAAACATGGTAAATAATTTAAAAAATGGTAGTCTAGTGTTATATGTCTGAAAAATGTGGTACATATCAAAAACCATGATCATAGTACCATGATACATTCCCAAAAATGTGGTTGTATTGGGTTATATGTCTGAACAACATGGTACATAATAAAAAACATGGTAGTACCATGATACATGCCCCAAAAAATTGTGGTAGTATTGGGTTTTTTTGTCTGAAAAACATAGTACATATTAAAAAAAAAAACATGGTAGTACCATGATACATGTCTCAAAATGTAGTTGTATTGGGTTATATGTCTGAAAAACATGGTACATATCAAAAACCATGGTAGTACAATGATATATGCCCTAAAAATGTGTGGTAGTATTGGGTTATAAGTCTGAAAAACATGGCACATATATATTAAAAAAACACAGTAATACCATCATGATACATGGCCAAAAACCATGGAAGTTTTGCCTATTAGCATGGTGTACATAAACATTAGGGCATATATCTGAAAAATATGGTACATAGTACCATAATACTACCATGGTACATTATACACTACATAAAACATGGTAGCACAAGATTACATGTCTGAAATATGTATGAAAAACATGGTAGCTACATATACATATATATATATATATATATAAATTTAGTACTATAGTGCATAAAAATACTGAATTTGTGCAAAAAAAAAAAAAAAAAAAAAAAAAAAAACATGTCCGAACATCATGGTAAACGTCCAAAAAGCAGAAAACGTGTCAAAACAAAATTATAGTTTTTTTTTTTTTTTTTTTTTTTAGTGTGGAAACAGAATGGATGGAAACTCTGTCTATTGTCATTTTTTATTTTTCAATAATCATTTTAAGATCATCCTCATCTCTCTCACCCCCATCCCCCATCTCTCCAGAGGCCCGTGACCCCTCCATGAGTCAGGTGACCACATCAGCTGTCCAGCACTGGCTACTCTCCTCTGTTCACTCCTTATGACTTATGCTGCCTTTACTGAGCACTTGTTGGATATTCATCCACACAGACTCCATTTTAGACGCTTTTTAACTTTTGTATCATTTCTCTGGTGCAACAGCCACAAATGTACAAAAAGTACAAAAGTTACAAAATGTTCCTTATTCATCCTATAACCATTGTCTAACAGCACTGTATCTGAAGAGGAGGTCTGAGACAAACTCCATTACATAATATCATTCCCATACACTGTCGCGTTTACTAAACAAGAAATATAAGCAGACGCTTACCGCCTTTAGTTGCTCCAGTCGGTCCTTCATCTTGCAACCTATTGGTTAACGCTATCTAAAAATAAAATAAATAAATAATAAATAGGAGAAAGTCAAATTGAACGGGAAAGGTGTGAGCGGATCGTGAAGTCGGGATGTTTGCTCCTGAACTCCGCGAATTCCTGCTTCTTATTCCACCAAAGGTCCATGCAATATGGCTGCTCTTCTCCAAACCTGTAGTTTTTTTCCTCTAAATCTATCCGCTCAGAGGATTAAAACAACAGTTGTGTTCAGTCTGCTTAATCTGTCCTCCTCTCTCTCCCTCGCTTTTCTCATTATAATCGGTCTGAAAGAGCTGCTCTCGCTCTCTCTCTCTCTCTCTCTCTCTCTCTCTCTCTCTATCTCTCTCTCTCGTGCGCGCGCGCGCGCTCGCGGACACCTGTGTGTGCAACTCAATCCATATTAATTCCTCAAAACTATTATAATGTGCCATTTTTTATTTTCTAGTAAACATGCTATTTGCTGGTAACAGTACATTTCATACTAGACTAAATTTAGTTATCTCTTTACTGATAGTGGTCTGGTCAAGTTTTACTGGTAAACAGATATTGACTGAAAACTGAATACATTGTAGCTATGTGACATTTCATGCAAACACTGTTACATGACTTTTCTGAACATCAAATTGCGCCAATTCCATGTTTTTGTGATCATTTTAGTGCTGTTAAACGATTAATCGCGATTAGTTGCATCCAAAAAAAAAATGTTTACATAATATATGTGTGTGTGCTGTGTATATTTAACCTATTATGTAAACACACACATACAGTATATATTTTGAAAATATTTACATGTATATATTTATATTCATATAATTTATGTTATATAGATTATAAATATATTTAATATATAAACATAACATGTTTTTTTTCTGAAATATATACATGCATGTGTGTATTTATATATACATAATAAATATACACAGTACACACACATATATTATCTAAACAAAAACTTTTATTTTGGAAGTGATTAATCGCGATTAATTGTTTGACAGCACTTTTAAAAATAAGATAGAATCAACCTAGTATAAAAAGGAAGTGATTATAAATATTTCAAATGTCTGTAATTCGCCCACAATTGGAAATTAAAGTTATTTAAAAAAAAAAAAAAATGTTAAAATGAATTTTGGCCTGTTCCATCTTACGGTCTTGACCTTCTTGGCGATAGCTATTATAATTAAAAATGTCACAATTTTGATATAATTATTAAATGTATATATTCAAATAAATGTGTTAATTTCAATTCACTAATTTTAATTACGTAACATTATTTTTTCCACATTTTGTGCATTGTTGTGCATGTTTCATTGAATATTTATCGCATTTCCAGAAAGTTGACACTGCTTTTTATTGACCATTTACTGTAAATGAGAGAAAAAAACAAAAAACAACATGTTCATACCAATTTAGTAGCCTATTTGTCCATAATAGGTAAGAACTTTTCCAATAATGACTATAGCACAGTAATCATTTAAATAACAGAAAATATTGCATAACTAACTAATATATATTTATATACTGGTATAGGTATTCATTATACTAGCACTTATTTTTTTAATTTATACTACTTATTCTTGCCTTAAAAAACACAATGTAAATTCAACGTGATTCTGTGATTCAGATATCAGATGTTTCTGACATAGAATACACCATGTTATTCCAGTTATACTTGTAAATATTTAGATAGGCTACTAGTAGCTACTTACTGTAAGGACTATATTCATGCCAAGACTGCGGTGTGTGAGATAGATTTTTTTCTAACACACACACACACACACACACACACACACAGAAGTTAAAGATCAATGACTATAGGCCACTTCACCACACATGAAGCACGAGAGCTGACATTCATTAACCCTCTCTGCTCTATCAACACAAAGCGGATAAGGAAGCCCAGTCAAACCCATCATCTTCACTAAAACCCTTCCTTCTGAAAGTTTGTGAACCCAAAGGTATGAGTGAGATAAATGACTATTTTCTGTCCTCTGGTGGCCGCATTGTATCATTACGCACTACGAAGGAATTGCGTCGCTTCGTCAACATTATTAAGAACACGTCCGATCAGAATCAGAAAGAGCATTATTGCCAAGTGTGTTTACACACAATGAATTCGTCTTGGTGTCAGGAGCTTCCAGTACAGAAAGTATAGACATAGATAGTGCGGACATACATATAATTTAAGGTAATAAAAACACTAAAACCACAGCTACTGATTGTTTTACTTACACCGTTGTCATCAAAAACAAAACGACAAACTTCTTACATTGTTTGAAGGAGAAGCTCATATTACTTATTGGACTACTGTATTTTGACAGAAACTATGGTTGTAAAGCCTGCCAACAGAGGTATAAAAACAGGTTTTAAAGTTTTAAATAAAACAAAAATCATTATATATGACATAAATATAAAATTGCTTGTATAACAGCAGAATTTGATTTTAGCACTGATATTAAAGTCTTGGCTCTATCTTATCATGGTATACACAAATTCCATGATAAGTCTAACATTAAATCATTTAAAAACACATAGTTGTATTCTTGCTTATATGTGAATAAGTATTTTTTTTAAACATATCTAAGTGGATTTTGGCCTGTGCCACCTCAAGAGGTTTTGGCTTTAACTGTGTGTAACCATTTAAATTCAACTTCATAATTTTAACATTGTATTATTATGTAAGTACAGAATATGACAGTATTTAAACGTGCCAAACACAAAATAACCAGGAAAAACAGCTAATATTACAAACCCATATCTGATTTTAATTTTAGCATTACTAAATGCAATGCAAATACTTAAATATTTAATTTTACAAAAAATATTTAATAATTCCACCCCCAGTACGTTGTTGCCCATTCTGTTATTTTTATTCTTGTCTAATTGTGATGCTTCATTTAAGTTATTGCATTTTCATAACTAAACACCTCTATTCAACAAATTTAGCAGACTATTAAATACACCATTTAAAAAAAAAAAATAAAAAAAAAAACTTTCCCAAAACAGAGTAATGCCCATTTCATGTTTACCAGCAAAGTATTCATTTAAATACTAGTAACTATTCCAACATATACAAAAAAAATTTAAATAAATAAAAAAGCTGAAGTAAAAGGTTTGACTCTTCAGTATGAACACACTGAGATTTTGCCTTGTACTGAACACCCAAATCAGTTTATGTTGACACCTCACCCATATTTAAGTAAAACCACATACCTTAAACTAGGCATATGCTTTTCTATTCTTATTGCCACCATGGATTGCAATTAGACTTGACAGTAATTTGCACTCCAAAAAATACCCACAGTATTTAAATATCACAACCAATGACTAGGAACTTCGCATGTTAGACCGGAGCGTTACTGTGCTTCCTTGTCTGAGCAAATTCAAAAGAAACTTCCAGAAAAATGCTTTACATGTAAACAATTGAATGAAAAGAAAATGTCAGTCCTTTGTTTTACAAGTAGCCCATCAAAATTTAATATTTTCACTCCAGTTATTTTGCTCATAAAGAGAGACCAAGCAAGGATTATTATACTGAGAATGTTTTTATTCCAAGAATTCCTCTATGTGCTTAGAGCCTTACATAGAGAAGCACTGGGACACTCAACCTGCTCTCACACCTTTGAGTGAGTGAGTGTGTCAAAGTGTAGGCATGTCTGCATGTGTGTGTCTGGTGGCAACAGTTAGCATGTCTACAATGAAATGAACCACACAATTTACTCAAATTCAAAACACAAAACAAACCAAAAATTGAAAAATAAAAATATTCTGCGCTGGGGTTTTACAGTAAAAGGGGCAGGGGGAGGAACCGCCACCAGGAAATCCCAGTGACATTGCCATAAGGAGGTCAGAGGCTAACAGGTTAAAGGTCGTCATCTTCATCTGGGAGAGCTGTTTCTGATGCCACCTAGAAGAGAAACGACAATTACGGATCAGCACAGATGAAACGGGAACACTTTAACGGGAATTTTCTAGACGATGCACTTACTTTCAAGTCGTGCTCATACTGTGCAGCAAGTGATGGATCCATAGCAATTTCAGGTGGTGCAAGGGCAGGCATCTCAACAAACTCCAGATTAGGATCGCCAATCAGCTTCCGTGCGAGCCACAGGAAGGGCTTCTCAAAGTTATAATTACTCTTGGCAGAGATGTCATAGTACTGAGAAAGAGAGAGGAGAATACATCAATTAAGCCTTATATTTAGTGTCAATAACAGCCTGACATTCAGCCTTAACTAATGCACTTATTGTCTACAAGCTGATAACACTGACAGTGACAGATCATTTGCATATTGTACCAAACATCTGCATTTAATGAATTATCAAAAAAGAAGAAAAAAAAAAAAAACAAATAGGGCAGGGATTTAATTATATGCATTGGTTGTTGATTGGATAAAAGTGGAGGCAGATAAACATCACCAGAGAGAAATTTTACCGGAAAATCCAGATATGACGTTGATTAAACGATACGAGCGCAATTAAACATACAGGCATGCATTAATTATAATATATATTACAAGCATTTAGAAAACAGACAGGGTGAATTTCATGAGATGAAGGTGCGCTCCATACCTGTAGATTCTTCTTACGATGGAACACGATGCTCTTTGCTTTGACCTTCCTGTCCTTGATGTCCACTTTGTTACCACACAGCACTATGGGAATGTTCTCACACACACGCACCAAGTCACGATGCCAGTTGGGCACATTTTTATAGGTCACTCGAGAAGTTACATCAAACATGATGATTGCACACTGAGCTGTAATGAGACAGATGCACGTGTTAAACAACTGCTGTACAGTAAAGGTATATAGTGTATAATATATATGATAAAACACTGCATACCCTGGATATAATATCCATCTCTCAGGCCTCCGAACTTCTCTTGTCCGGCTGTGTCCCATACATTATATTTGATGGCTCCTCTGTTGGTGTGGAAGACCAGGGGATGTACCTCAACTCCAAGCGTGGCTAAGAGGACACAGAGAGAAAGAAATTCAAAAGCCGCCCATTGCTGTGACTGTGTTGCACCAAAGCCACACATTCCTCCAGAAGAGTTGCGTCGAGATGCCATGTGAAGAAAAAGACCTACCAACATATTTCTTTTCAAACTCCCCAGTCAAATGTCTCTTCACAAAGGTGGTTTTCCCCGTGCCTCCATCTCCTACCAGAACCAGCTGTGGACAGGAACATACAGTTTGCATGAGACACTCTTCCCAAACAACTGGTTTTACAATAGTTAACAAGTATAGTATAGCAGGGCTTTATATGACATCTCTATTTCATACAATAATGTAAGGCTTTAATAATTAAATGCTGTTTTGCAAGACTCTACACAGAATACTTGTACTTAAAAAAACCATGAACAAATGAACTAGTATTTAAATGACCATAAAAGTCCTTGGGGTTATATGGTTTATTCACCTTATCTGTCACTCATGAGCAGAATTTGACTACAAATTTGAAGGGCTGATGTATTTTATGCAAAGCTGAATGATAAATGAATTCACTCTCTTGCATTCACGTAAACGTTATTAAATGGCTGGTGTATATGACCACACAATTCTATTATAACTGGGTTTGTTTGAAACACAATCTTGTCTTAGAGGTGTGATTATATATTATTAGCAGATAACTAGAAAAACTGTGCCAATTTCTACATATTTTACAACAATTAAAATATGTAGAATTTCCTTAGAGCCACCTTAATCGTGCACAGCATTGTTTTTGCTTGTTTTAATCTGAATCATCTTCTGTAAAGAACAACGTGTTTAAAATAGCTTCATAGACTAAAAAACAAAAACACTTGGGTTGAGGCTGTGAATTATCAATATTCTGTTCCATATATCTTTTTCACATTACAAGTAATTATATAAGTGGGGAAATTTGTGGAAACCAGCAGACTCACTTTGAACGAGCATCTGATTAATTTCCATTAGAAAATATTAGGTTTCAGAGTATTAAACAGTTACTTTATATGTATTCTTGGTTGATAATTCCCCTCAGCAGCACAATTACCTTACAGTAAAATTAATAAAATTGTGACTTTGGCAGGCGTAAATTTCAGTTACATTACTGACAGGAATAAAAACACTTATATAGAGAGAGAAAAGTATGCAATTTGTTACAAAGGATTACTTAAATATGTAAAACACGTGGTCAATCATATAACAGAACCGAAACTACATCGGTTAACCGATTATAAAATAAACAAATACTCTCCTTACATATCGGTTCTCAGTCGCTTATCGCATACAAATCCACTTTCAAACACTTAGCAATACATTTCGCTAACAAGTAAACAGTAAATAAGCTCTTTAATGAATTATTCTAGCCTCTCGTCTCTTTAAAAGTTAAAGTTAGGTTACCTTAAACTGAACTTGTGGCTCGTTCTCCGCCATTGCTGTGTGTGTGTTGGTCTTTGTGCTGCAGTCACTCTGAGGGAGAGATGGCGGGACGCCGTTAGTCACAGCACACAAAAGGCCCCACCAACCCCAAAACACGACCACAATTACACAAAACTCCCGAACAACACTACTTTCTCACTTATATAGTCAAACAGCTTATGAAACTCAAAACAAACGCTCATAAACGAACAACTAATGAATTAATAGATGCGCGCCAACACACGAGGCCGCTGCTTCTGGAGCCTCAACTGATTGAGAGCCGCTCACAGCAGCCTGAAGGCCTCAAACAGACCCATCAATGCGGAAACCCACACGAGACGCGTTTAACGGTGCGAAGCTGAAGGAAAATGAGAGAAATTCACAAAGAGGCGAACAACAAAGCGAGAGTTATCCCCGCGTCTGCAAACGACTCACGATGGCGCTACGACAGAGACGAGCCATGATGAAACGCTCATAACTCCAGACCAGCGGCGAATAAAACCGATCGCACCGACTTACGACGCCTTCCGCGATAAACAGAGTCTTTCGGGTGTGTTTTGACTTCGGAGAAAAACGAAACGGGTTCGCGATGAGATGAACAGCGTCGCTCCGCACTCACCGGTGTTGAAGTGATCGAGGAAGAGAGCAAATGGCTGCGCCCGCGCGCGATTCAGCGTGGCCCACATTAACGCTTCCGCCCCACCACGTGACGCAGCACTGACGCAGACGCGCTCTCTAGTGTTCGAAGCACGCAATGAACTCAGAAAGCTTAGTTTACTGGATAGTAACTGATTACATGTACTGTAATCAGATTACAAAAGTACTTGTAAGTAGATTTAATTACATTTTAAAATACTCGTAATTTTTATTGATTACGTATTATTTACACAATAGCAATAATTTATTCAGAATTTATTGATTCCTCTTTTAAATTTTCCTTTCTAAAATAGCCTACCGCTTATATATGCTCAGAAAGTCTTGTGGACATTCACACAGAGATCAGTCATTAGTGGCTACACAGCATTTAAAGCTAGATTTACAAAAATTATTTCAGGTTTAAGAAGTGACACATTAATTTTTATTTGAATTATCAGTCGGTCCATGTATTACTTTGTCTTTCGAACACATTAAAATAAACAAATTCACCACTTTTTTGTCCTCTTTCATCTGAGATTTTAAAATAAATATTTTATATTATATTTAAATATTTTGTTCATGGTCCTCTGATGTTGATTATGGTCGCATGACATGCAGGTAAACAAATAAAATATTTCATTTTTCAGTAAGTGTTTTGTTTTGATTAATTTTAAAATTATTTATTTTAATTTAACATTTTTTATTATTTAATCAATTATTAGATTTTCATTGAACTCATAAACCCCCTGCTGTTCCTTCACAAACCCAGAAGTTTAATGCACTTGTATTTTTATATCAATATGTTACAAGATTATCCTATTTAAATCAATGTGAAAAATGAGTAATCTAAAAGTAGTCTGATTATATTACCTAAAATGTGTAATAGATTACATTACTAATTTCTGTCATGTAATTTGGAATCGGCAACAGATTACAATTTGTAAGTAATCTACCCAGCTCTGCTTACTGCACTGACACCAATGTGATGATTGATTTAATACTGTGTAAACAAATAAATGACACTCACACATAATTATGCTTAATAAATACTTAATCTCTGCAATGTACTATTGTATTGTGAACAAGCAGGAACTGCGAGACAAAAGATACGATGACATATGGTGGACTGCAGCATGAGAATTAGAACAGAAATAAATAAAATAATAAATATAGAAGGTGCTGTTATGTACAATAAAATATATTTCGGAATATACAATGTGTATGAATTATTATCATTGTCAAGAAAAGAAATACACCATATTTAGTTTATTGTTTTATTTATATCATTAAATCACTTTATCAAAGCATAAACAAATATGTGAATTTTTATGTTCTCATACTGTGCATAATATGTGCTCTGGGAATAATATTATGTTTGAATGCACTGCTTTAAATAATAGATAGATTAACATTTATTGCGCATTATGTTGTGTTTTTCTTGATTTGTGCATTTATATAAAATAAAATAATTTATAATTAACAGTTTAATATAATATATACATAGAATATGTTTAAAATATTATTGGATGTACAATCTATGAGGTTTATACAATAATATAGGTTGGATATGATATAAGTACACATATTTATCATCTAAACAGTTTAGTTCTCATCATTATGTTAAGAAAGGAATTGTACCATATTTTATTTATGTCATTAAATCACTTTATTAGAGAAGAAATAAATATGTGAATTCACTGTGAACATTCATATACGATTGTGCGTAATATATGTTATGTTTTGAATGCTTACACAGATATGTAATACAGATAGATAAACATTTATTGCTCATTATAAGCTTTGTGCGTTTAGACAGCAAATATATTAATACTTTTTGTGGTTCTATATAAAGTGCCATTTTTAGATCACTAGTTGATGCAGGCAGCTTCTGAACTGATGTTCACTATTGTTTGTTTTGCTGTTGTTTTTTGCTGTTATCAGGATGTTATCTGAGCTTCAATGGTTCATCTGTACAGGTAATCTGCCTGAATGTTCGCAGCGATCTCAGCCTCCCATCGATCTCCATTATTCAACAGTTTCTCCTTATTATACAGCAGCTCTTCATGGGTCTCAGTGGCATATTCAAAATTAGGGCCCTGGCACAGAGAGAGGGAAAAATGATTACATTATCAATGGAACCAGTGTATATCATGAACTTTTTTGGACCAAATGTCTACTCTCTGTGACTTATTAAGTATATCTACTGCATCTACATATATATAATATGTATGTGTAGTAGAACTACTTTAATGTCTCAATGTAATAAATGTGTGTACCTCTACGATTGCATCCACAGGACAGGCCTCTTGGCAGAATCCACAGTAGATGCACTTGGTCATGTCGATGTCATAACGGGTCGTTCTTCTGCTGCCATCTGCACGGGTCTCTGCTTCTATAGTGATGGCCTACAGGAGACAAAAGCACTGCTGACACACTCCTGTAGAGGTAATCACCAAACTAAACTAACTAAAACTGAAACATAAAAACTTTTGTTACTTGAAATAAAATAGACTTTAACTGAAATGCAATATTTATTTACAATAAATAAATTATTTTATTTCAGAATCATTTTATATTAGCTACAGTAGTTGCAAAAATACACTTCTCATTTTCATTTAGTTTAAATTGATGTATTAAAATAACTAAAACTGAAATTAGAAAATAATAATAATGAAAAAAATAAAAACAACAAAATTCAAAATACTGATTATAAAACTATAATAATATCTCACTGATACTAAATAATAAAATGTTATTTATACCTGAGCAGGACACACAGCCTCACACAGTTTGCATGCAATACAGCGCTCCTCTCCATTTGGATACCTGCGCAGTGCATGTTCACCACGGAAGCGGGGAGAGAGAGCGCCTTTCTCAAATGGATAATTGATAGTAGCTGGTTCTCTAAATAAATAACTCATGGTCATGCCCAAACCTGCAATACAGACACATAATATAATATAATATAATATAATATAATATAATATAATATAATATAATATAATATAATATAATATAAATTGTTGTTGTTATTATCATTTAATAATACTTTTTTATTATTATTATTGATGCCAAAACCCACAACACAGATACAGAATAATAATAATTATTATTGCTCTTGTTGTTGTAGTAATCATCATTTATTCATAATTTTTATTATTATTATTCATGCCAAAATCCACAATACGGACACATAATAACAATAATATAATAATAATAATAATAATAATAATAATAATAATAATAATAATAATTATACTATTAATGCCTAAACCTGCAATACAGACACAGAATTTATTATTATTATTATTATTATTATTATTATTATTATGCTGTCGAAGTTTGGGCATTAATAATAATTATTATTTTTATAATGAAGATAATAATAATAATAACAACAACAATAATTTATTATTATCATTATTATGTACTGGAATAACACAACTTTATATATCACAAGCATGTTAGTCCAAACACAAAAAAGTACCAAAAATATAGGCAGAAAAAAGAAAATGTTAACAAGCATTATACACAGACACCTCTGAATAGTTCGGTCCACAGCAGTGTTTGTGCTGCGCGGTCTGTGATGGACTTCATGTCCATAGGCAACTCCTCAGCATTCACGTTTTCTATAGAGAGACAGAGAGAAGGACATTGTATGTACGGCAGCTGTTTAGGGTGTGAGAATATACAGGTATATGTGTGTATGATCTTACTGTAGCCTCCTCTGTGGACGGTAAGGCTGAAGGGACGGACAGGTCCAAGTCTGGCTGTGAAAGTGCCTTAATGAAATAAAACAATTTTGCATCAACATAATCTATTCTTCAACATCAGTAATCTCACTGCGCTGACTGCTACATCACGTCTAAACATAAACTCACCTGTGCGGCATGAGAAATACAGTATGCGCAATGTCACCTCCATCCTAATCAGCTAAAGAGAGACAAATATTTATGTTCATGATTAATATATTTTTATGTCAATGGTGCAAATAGGCCTCTTATATCGAAACTGAAACAGTCTGGCTTTATGCCAACTGAACAGATCTGTGCCATAAGCCTGCTGCTAATCTCCCTTCCCAATCTGTCAGACCTTATGAAACAACTTGTGTCATACAAGTAAATTAATGTTTTACAAATGCATTCTGTAAACATAACACATTGTTTTGAGGTAGACTAATAATTGTCTGTGGTTTATTGTATTTATTTAATATGATAGGTAAAGATGCCGATTAAAGCCAGCAGTTATATATTTGCAGTTTTTTTTTTTCATTTACCATTCCTTACGCTTTTAAACCTCTAAAAGTAACCCTAACCCAAATCACACATACAGTACACTCTCCGTGGTTGCCTAACGTTAGTTAAGTAACGTTAAACTGCATTAAAAACAGTGTAACATTTCGTTGATTAACTATTCCAATTATTACAAAGTATACATATTCACAGGATTTAACTCACCGGTCCGGGATGCTTCGGTCAGTTGGTAAGTGATTACAGGATCTTTCTTTGACCACTTGCTCTTTTAAGAGAGCCCATCGGTCACGTGGTGTCCCTCAACCTGCTGCGTGACAGACAAGAGCTGTTTATTTGTTGTGTCTTCTTATCCCGCAACTAATGGCACTAGTGAAATATTGTTTATCTTACTTGATTATTCTATATTTTATTTCTAATTTGAGAGGCAGTATTAACATTAAGCGTCATGATATCATATCCGGTTTTCATTGGCATGTGGCAGTAGATTGTAGGCTTTAAATTGTAATTTTGTACAACAACCATTAGGCTTCTTCACACTGCGAGATTTTATATCATGTAGGCTATTGTAATATGTAGATCCGTATTGTACGTATATTGTTTAAAAAGAAAGAAACAAAGAAAAGAAAAAAGAAAAAGAAAGTAAGGACAATAAACGAAAAGAAAAGAAAAAAGAAAGCATTTTTTGTGATGGGGGGAAAGGGCAATCATTTCTAATTAATTAATTATTTTTGATTAAATGTTAAATAAAAGTATTCATAAGTTTTATAAATTGTTATTTTATTTATTTATTTTTTCAAAAATGCAGTCAGTTTGTGGTACACCTGTTTTAGGCTATCATGTGCCACTGAATATATATCAGTTTCAGAAATCAATAGGGGTTGTAGCAAAAATGGCACCAAAATGAGCAAAATAATACCCCACAAATTTAAGATAAAACGGCAGTATTTGCTCCGCACAATTATATTAAATCTATTATGGCTGTCGCAATGAAATGTGAGAATGAATGAAGACTGAATGAAAGAAAATTTAGATCTGCGCTGCAATAGTCCCTTAAATTGGTCGCATTACATAATAATAATAATAAATAATAATATACTCAAACTTATACATTTTAATAAATTAAACAGTTGAAAAATATATAAGAAAAATATTAATTTATTTTGAATACACGTGTTATATCATGTAGCCTATGTAAATATTTTACACACAGAACATCATTCATGATTAGACGTTGTTTTAATCTCCTGGTCTCTTGTTTCATGCATTTTTGTTTGCATTTTTCCTAAAAAGTGTAGTTACAAATGATCCTCTGACGAAATTCCGAATAAAAACATTTGAACACAGAATCTGAGTTCTATTTGAGCGCTTATGACATCATAGAGGAATTTAGAACGTGCCGCGTGACTAAATAAAGCGCGAAACTCACTGCTCACGAGTGTGTTATCAACAGTGTTCACCGTGAGTTTGCAGTTGTTGATAGTGTTTTATCGAGTTGATTATGGGACAGCGAATATCTGGTGGAGGGAGGAGGTGAGTGTGTCAATCCCCGAACAACACTGACACCCAGCGACCAGAAGCTCCATCCTCGAGCTGAAGAGACGCCTGTGGCCATCGCTGAGGAGAGAAAGGAGAGAGGGGGACACAAGACTAAGAAGAAGAGGCAGAAAAAGAGCAGGTTTGCCTCTGTATTCTGTTGTTTGTCTCCCCACAAATCCACCAAAGCTCAGGGTGAGCAGGTGGAGCAGAGTGAGGAGGAGCAGGACACTGATGAGGCTCATCCAGGAGCTGCACTGATGGTGAATGATGAGCTCTGAACATTTACACACATCACCATCACATTATACAAATAAAAATAAATGAGTTTGTCCACTACATGTGATAAATGTTTTAACATAGTTTGAAAAAGTTTAATATTTCAAGATTTCAAGTAACAAGACCTTTCCCTTAATGAAAAAGTAATGTGGGTATGCAATATTTTATTAATAATAGTTGATTAAAGCAAGCTTTTGGTTGATATTGCTCACTTTAGATCAGACTTCTCTACAGGACGTCTTCTGCTCTGTAGAGGACAACGATCATCAGGAGCCTCCGTCCAGTGCTCCTGAAGTCCCCCCCACTGCCGAGGACCAGCAAATGGAGGACGTCCCGCCTCAAGATCAGGACAGTTCAGTCAGTCTGTCAGCAGATGAGACATCTGGACTGTGACGAGATCACGAGGAACGAGGGTGAGTTTACTGTCATATCCCAAAATATAACACACACCCTCTTCTTACAATTCTTCTTTCAAGTCCTGCAGTGTGAACTTAAAAAACTATAATTATTTATCTTGCAATAGATGACATTTGCTGGATGTATGCCATCGGCGAGAAGTTGGGGAAGGAGAATGCGGCTCCGTCTTTGAAGGGACTTGCTGTGAGGACGGCCTTCAGGTGACTGTGATTCACAGAGAAGACAGAAAACGAGCCGTACCTCAGCCTTGTAAGTAGACTGTGCTCTCTGTGTCATCTCTTCTCATTTACTGTTTGCAACTTATAACATCTAAGATTCATGTAAAAGAAAGTGTACAGATATTTCAATAGACAAACAGACTGAGCTAAATACTTATTTGAGAAACTATTTCCATCTGACCATCATAAAACAATCTTTCTTCTAGCCTGACCATCGCAGTCCAGTTCCTCTGGAGGTGGCTTTGACAGTCATGGCCAATCAAGGCCCCCGCTGTCACCACATCATAGAGCTGCTGGACTGGCAGGACCATCCCGACCAGTACGTCATGGTCTTAGAGCGCCCCTCGCCCTGCATGGACACGCATGATTTTTGGGAGCATCACGGTGACCTCTTCAGTGAGGCGTTGATGCGTCATTTCATGCGGCAGGCGATTGATGCTGCTGTCGTTTGCTGGTCTTCCATCGGGACATCAAGATGTCCAACCTTCTGGTCAACACAGAGACCATGGAGGTCAAACTCATCAATTTCGGTGTTGGAGACCTCCTGAAAAGCTCACCCTACATCACCTTCAGTGGTATGTATTATCTCTCAAACATGTAGTTTGGGAAACTCTAGTGAGTTTAACAATGCACTAACAACATTCTCAGAAGAAGAAAGCCGATCATAATAATATTTTTTTTATATTGCTTTTATATTTATATTATCAATTAAATGATATTTCAGTCAGGGTAAAGTGAGAAAAGTGGTAAAGCAAACTTAGACATGTGACAAACTCTTTCCTCCAGGAACAGCAAATTTCTGCCCTCCTGAATACTTTGAGAAAGGCGAGTACTACGGGAAGCAGGCAACGGTGTGGTCGCTGGGTGTGCTGCTGTTTATCATGATGGCCAACCTTTATCCATACAGCAGTGATATAAAACTGATGGACGCTGATGTCTGGATCGAGCCGGGCTTCTCAGATGGTAAGAACTTATAATTAATGGTCTTATAAATAATGGCCTTATGGATAATGCAGGAATCCCTCACATTTTAGAGAGCAGGTGTGAAGTTGAAGGAAATAATCAGACATTTTTCTAATTTTCCTGCACAGTATGAAGGTAAATCAGTAGCAAAACTCGAGACCTTGTTGATCTGATTGTGAGAACTTGTCATTTTAACATTCGTATTTGTAAGTTGAAATTTACCCAGCTCTGATGTGAAAAGCTGAATCTTTTGATTTGCACACACGGGCAGTGATCAAAACACTGGTGTTTTGAAGTCGAAGTTGCAGATTAACAGTTACAAATGTGCAGAATGACATTCACATAAAGAAAATGACACACAAACGTGTACGACATATTTACTTTTGCACTTTACTTTACTTTTGCTGTACAACGTCAAGTCGGCACTTACAGCCTCTCAGATCTGGCAGTACAACTTCAAATCCTAGGGCTTTGACTTTTGCTACTACTTTTGCTTTATTCCTGTTGCAAAACTCACTTTGCACTTGTAAATGTAGACGTGAGAGAGCAGAGCCGGTGGCGGGGCTGGGGTGCGAATGAAGACATTTTTTTGGTCGATGCCTGACCAATGAACAACGCCAGCCATCGCGACTTGCTGTGCAGAAAGAAACATGTTTTTTATGCATATGTATCAGTTATTTGTAAAACACTGCAAACTATTTTCATTGAACATCCTTAGCTTTTACAGGATTTTAAGACACTGCATTCATCTTGTCATACAGGTATTATCTGGTAGACAAATAATGCAACATCTTTCATATGTATGTCCTACTGCATATTGCAGAGTAATATCACTTTACCAGAGCCGCTGAGAAACAGAGTTGCAACATGCTTTGATCTCGCCGCCACACGGTCACGTGCTTCATGGAGCTCTCAATAGTTCCAACCAACTCTGGGCTGTCAATATGTTTGAATGGGATTAATCGGGACAGACAGCAGTTTCACTATATTTGCAGCGATTTCTAGTAATTATTAACACATAATGTGCGTTGATTGTGCATTGATAACTATGCTGACTACGCTTTACAATAGCATTTTATTCTGGGGAATGAGACAGCATTATGATCCATGAATGACCATTTAAAATGTAATATTTTCTAATATGCTTATTATTTATATTACAATTAGTGTAGTATTTAGGGTTAAAATAGAGAAAATGTGTTTAAATTCCAGTGCAAAGAGGCAAATTAGAGGCATTTGGTAGCCAGAAAGATAATATTCATATGTAATGCCATGATTTAACCACTAGATGCCCTTATGGCTGTTTAATAAATACATGCATTTAGCTCTACTCTAGTTGCTCAAAACAGTATTGCTGTTCATAACTGCTTATTTTTTTAGGTTTTGCTTTTTAATGTACATTTAGACAATATCAAACACTCGATTTTTATAAGTTTGATTTTTTTAATGTTGCATTTAAAAAGGTTGATTACTGACAAGCAAATAAGGAATTTAACCCAATAAAGAAGTTTAAATTATATTTAAAAAACATAAAAATAATTTTAAAAAAAACAGAGTTATGTCGCAGCTCTGGTCCAGCGATATTACTCTGCAATATGCAATAGGATATACATATGAAAGATGTTGCATTATTTGTCTGCCAGATAAATCCTGTAAAAGCTAAGGATATTCAATGAAAATAGTTTGCAGTGTTTTAACTGATACATATGCATAAAAAACATGTTTCTTTCTGCACGGCAAGTCGCGATGGCTGGCGTTGTTCATTGGTCAGGCTTCGACCAATAAAATGTCTTCATTCGCACCCCAGCCCCGCCCCCAACTCTGCTTTCTTATGTCTCCATTTACAAGTGCACAAGTGAGTTTTGCAACAGGAATACCACAAAAGGAGTAGCAAAAGTCAAAGCGCTAGAATTTGAAGTTGTACTGCTAGATCTGAGAGGTTGTACAGCAAAACTGAAGTAAAGTGCAAAAGTAAATATGTCTTACACATTTGTGTCTGTCATTTTGTTTATGTGAATGTCATTTTACACATTTGTAGCTATTAATTTGCAACTTCAAATTCAAAACACGGGTCTTTTGATTATTGTCTGTATGTGCAAAACGAAAGATTAAGCTTTTCAGATCAGAGCTGTGAGTGTGAGCAACCTCTCGAGTTTAGCTACTGATTTACCTTCATACACAGAATGCTGCCGTTTTATTCGCAGTTGCTTGAAGAGCGACCCGGAGCAGAGAGTTCATCTGGAGGAGATGCTCTCCCATGACTGGTTCAAGGTAAGACAAGCTAAGATGATTTTGAATATTTATTGTCATTTGTTTGATTGTTTATTTTTTGTCTTTTTGTTGATTTGGTTTGATCTGAATACCTGCTGCAGCTGTCATATAATCAATCCATACCGCTTAGATGTCAAGTTATATTTTTACACCTTATGAAGTATGTTTGTGTAATTTGTGTAATTTGTAATTGTGTTTCAGGTCCTGTAGGTCGTGGTGAAGAGGGTCAGTTTTGCGTCTGGCGGGCTGACACAGGTGACCCCTCCATCTCTCCAGCCTTAGCGTCTTGCGGGGCTGGCAGACCTTGGTTGCGTCTGGCGCCTTGGCTTGAGGCGGTAGTTTTAGCGTCTTGCTGAACTACTCACCTAGGGATGTGTACATATTGTAAATAGTTAGTTTAGTTTTAGTTAGTTAAGTTAGCTCTCCATCTCTCCAGCCTTAGCGTCTTGCGGGGCTGGCAGGCCTAGGTTGCGTCTGGCGCCTTGGCTTGAGGCAGTAGTTTTAGCGTCTTGCGGAACAACTCGCCTAGGGATGTGAGTTGTAAATAGTTAATTTAGTTTTAGTTAGTTAAGTTAGTTAAGTACTGCACCATCCAATCATATTATTACACATGGAGTCACCCAGAGCATCCCAGAGCTCTCTGTCAAACCCGCTCCACAAGTTCCTCTCACTGACGCTCCAGAGGTTCCTGCCACTGGCGTCCAGATCCCAGAGATCTATGTCACAGATGCATCAGGAGTTTCAGTCATTGACACAGAGCTCTTTCATTCAGCTGCCTTTGATCCAGAAATCCCTGTGAAGGCTGTGATAAAGGTTCCTGTCACTTCTGCTCCAAAAGCTGCTTAGGCTTCACAGAGGTTTCTTGCTTGAAAGTCTCAGGTCACCCATTTCACAGCTTCCCTGGTCCCAGAGGTCACTCACACTGCTGATCCAAAGGTTCCTACCACTGGCAACTGGGTCCCAAAGATCAGGGCTGCTCCATAAATCAATGTGAATGCCGCCCTGAACGCTGCTGCTCCAGAACCTGCTGAAGTCAGAGTCACAGGCCCCACAGATGTCACTCCACAGAGTACCTTTTCAGAGCTCCTCTGGTTCCAGAGCTTCTTGTCCCGGCCTGAAGGTTCTTGCTGTTGCTTGAACCCCAGAAGAGGTTCCTGACCTGATCGACCGGGTCGCACTGACACCTGCCATGTCCAATACAAAGGTCCCTCTTATGACGGGAAAGAACAGCAAAGTAGTTCCAGTCAAGGCCATCTCAGTGTTTGTGGTCGTAGCCTCAGCTAGATTTCCTGTCACTGCTGTGATTGCTTCACAAATAAATTACACATGTGTGCCGCATTAAAAAGACTTTGATTTTGAAATACACAAAAATGTGTTGTTTTAATAGGAAAATGTGATAATCTGAAAATATTTACCATTCCTTCAGGTAGCAGTTGATATATATCACTTTGAATGTTAGTTTGAATAAAAAGCTCACCAGGTAAGTAATAACAGGCAAGTAACAAATTTACTTTTTATCTTAATTTAATTTACAATGTTGTTTTTAAAATAACTAGCTGTCCCACAGTAAAGATGCGGTCACAATTACCACAAAATCCATTCACTTCAAAAAGGAAGCGTTTCATACAAAACTTCAAATGCTTCCTGCATTTGAAGTTTTGTATGAAACGCTTCCTTTTTGATCTGGATGGTGTAGCTCAGGTATTTCTAAAATAATATTGTGATATTTGGAATATATAATAAAACAAAGCCAATGACAAATTCTCAGAAAGTTTCCTGCTTCATCCTCCTTCAGTGTAACAAAATAAAGTACAAGTATTCAGTGTAGTGTCTCAATTAATGTGACGCTACCTGATGTATGTCACCATCACAGGGCACAAGTGAAACTGCACTTTCAGTTCCTCATAACGGTTAACGCAAGAAATCACTTGGCTATTTGATTTTCATAGTAAAGGAGGCCCTTTCTTCCTACCATTAGTTTTTCAAACACGTACACACACACACATCCACAACCACACACTAGCTGACTTTACAGCGGAAGTCTTTGTCGTAGTTGTCTTCCCTCCCATCAGAGGACAACGGCACCTTTGAGTTGGGCAGAAGCGTGAAGGTAACTTTTGCTTTTTTTGACCTTTATCATCTTTAACTTTTTCTGTTGTTGTACTGTATGACTCTGTGCTTAATGTGCATTAATAAATACAGTTTAATTCCAAATCAATGCATGCTACAGGTTGAACATCGGTACATAACACAGTGCCATGTATATTGTCATACAACTGAATATGCTTTTAAAATGGCGCTTGTTTGGTAACAAAAATGAGATTGACAGAGAAATCCATTCGTTATCAAACATGGCTTCATGTTTCTGGATGCATTTCTCTCTCACACACATACAGATGTCTGTTAAACCAGACGATAGCAAGGATGAGGAGGGGAATCATGGGCCGGAGGTCACAGTTCTGGAGACGAACCGCTTTGGCTTCATTCTAGGGAATGGAGAAACTGACAGGTCAGTGTTGATGTCTGTTCATCACGGCTCAGAGTTTGGGTGTAACCTGATGTAAGTGTTTGTGACTGTGTTTGTATGCTGTAAGCCCTAGTTGAGCTCAGTGTGTGTGATTAAATGTATAATCTGCGTCAAATAAGATGCATCTTATCCAGTATTACTAGTATTGATAATTGGTAACTCATGATTATACATTACCGTTACCTTCCGCACCTCTTTCTCTCATTTTCTCCTTCTCAACATCCTGTCATGTTGCCATAGTGATTTCTAGCCTGTCAGAGTGTGGTTTCCTGTTTTCTGTGTGTTTGCCTCTTGTGACACTCATGCTTTGCTCTGGTATGGGGACGCGCTTTAGTGAGAGTGAGTTAGGAAGCAGGGTAAAGGTGTGTTATTTCGGCTTCAGTGGAAGAGTGTACAGTGATGGTGACAGTGAAGTATGCTGCTGTATTGTGAGTGTAGTGTTGCTGATTGTGTGTGTTGTTGACAGTGATGGTCCATGTCCTGAGTTAGTGAGACATCGAGAGTCCAAGTGGCTCAGCCTCATGACTCAGTGGGAGCAAGTGATGGAGAAAAAGAGCAACAAGGTGTGTCTGTCTTGCTGTTGTATAATTGTGTGTAAAATTGTATGTAATAAGAAAGGTCAAAGGTCATCTGGCACATTTAAAATATTAACTTGTGGGCCCCATCCATATCTAGGGGCCAGAATATCATTAATTAATAACTCAGCAATATCTAAGCACTATGATAGAAAATATCATAAGGACAAAAGAAATTCATATTGATCAGTTGGAATGTATAATTCAAATGGATAAGCATTGATAAGCATTGTCAGGCCAACGTTGTTGTAGCAAGATTTGCATGGCCATGCACCACCTATCTTCAAAAAATGTTAAATCAAGTATAATTTATTTTAGTCGTGCAATGATAAAAATAGAAATTTTGTGGAAAAGCAAGTACACTTTAGCATACTTTAAAGCAAAAAAGTACTCACTAAAATAATATACTTTTATGTGAACTGAATGTAATGTTTTCAACACTTAATTGCATGTTAAGTAAAATTAAATGAAAATATATTATAAAACGTATATTAAATGGAAATAGCTGAACTTTACACTGCTTTTTGGACCCACTTAAGTAGGGCTTAAATAATATTTATGTGTAATTTCATAATGTACTGACAAACATTTATGGTAAACTAAAATATACTTTAATGTAATTTCTATTGAAACTTGTGTCATGTATTTAAATATATTTGTAATTACACATTTGTAAAATAGAAGTTGCATTTTAGTACAAAAATGCATTATCAACTAACACTAGTTAAAATTGTAATCAGGTGCTTTACATGTGTGCTATGTTTGTCAAAACATCAAAAATAAATGTAGGCTATTCTTTCAAACATGACAAGATTATTAAAACATTATATAAAATGTACTTTAAAGTAAAACTTTTAACATTACATTATTTCAAAGTGCTCTTTTACTTGTGTAAAAGTAAATATTTATATACAATTTATGTATTTATGTATATACTAATACTATTTATGTATTTCATAGTATATGTATATACTATGTACAGTATATACATAATTTTAAGTGCACATTCAATACAATTAAGCATACTTCTTTTCATAAGGGACAGACAAGATAAAGAATAATAACTTATTCATATTATTTTGAAGTTTAAAAGCTGTAAACTGTAGAGGCCTATTTATGGAACTTAAAAATTCATAAGTCAGTAATCAGTTATTGAATTAGGGATGTGTAAATGGCCCAGATGTTTCACAAGCTGTCATTAGTTCAAGCTGGCCATAAAGGAAAAAATGTCTCCTGTTTGATGTGGTGACAAACCATCAAACTAGCTTTTGAAAATAAATGTATTCAGCTGATTATGATCTTGCTTGATTCTTTGAGCATTGATTCATCTGTTGATTATTGTGCGAGTCCTCATATGTCATTGTCAGTCGGCCTACATATGATACAGGATGTTGAATGTCAAATACTGCAGGCTGCGAATGAATGCCAAATTCCTCTGTATGTATTTTGACCAGTCATTAAAAAAAGATTTGGGATCATTATATGTAATGCTATTATAGGTGATCACTAAAAAGAAATGTTTTATTCAATACTTTTTTTGGATATTCTAACATTTCCAAAAATCTGGATGAATTCTGGAGCTATTTTCAGTCAAAACAGCTTTCATAGCATGAGTCTTACAATAGCCAACTGCTTTGCTCAGCTCTCTTCTCTCCGTCTCAGGTCAAAGGTCAATGTCAGAAGGGCATCCCAGCATCCGTCAGGGCAAAGGGCTGGCCACTGCTCTGTGGAGCTAAG
Organism: Spinibarbus caldwelli; assembly: GCA_039654775.1. Classification (NCBI taxonomy): domain Eukaryota; kingdom Metazoa; phylum Chordata; class Actinopteri; order Cypriniformes; family Cyprinidae; genus Spinibarbus; species Spinibarbus caldwelli. The sequence continues at coordinate 23,770,531 of CM077247.1, read as the reverse complement.
GATAGAAAAAAAAAAAATGAAAAACTCTATGAAGTAAGTGACTGGTCATATTTGTGTCATATTTTTTATACTCTTATATAAACCCTCTGTCTCTCCTCTAGCGTTTAGTTAAAGCTCCAGATCATCATGGATGGACCGATATCATCAAGAGAGACACAGACAGACAGTTTCCCTTCCATGAGATGTTCCAGTCCAAAGACGGCCATGGGTACTGTACTCCCTTTCAATGTGCTCTGTAGCATTATAATTCACGACATTAGTCTCATTTGGGGTCTTCTTCTGTCTGGTCTCTGTATGAGCAGTCAGAAGAACTTGCTGGAGGTCCTGAAAGCATACACTCAGTATCGTCCAGATGAGGGCTACTGTCAGGCGCAGGGTCCAGTGGCTGCTGTCCTTCTTATGAACATGCCTGCTGAGGTACTGCTTCTGTCATGATTATACAGAAATTAACACATAGCTATAACAGAATAAATAACCAAATAATGTGCAAAACATCCATTTATAATGTACACTATCGTTCAAACATTTGGGGGCAGTAATATTTTTTTTATGTTTTTGAAAGAAGTCTCTTATGCTTACCAAGGCTGCATTTTTCTGAAAATAAAGTAAAAACAGTAATATTGTGATTTTTTTTTTTTTTTTTTGCAATTGTAAATTTAAAATTTACAAATATTTCTACTATTTTAAATTATTTTAATGTTTTCTGTTTTCATATATTTTAAAATGTAATTTACTCCTCTGATCAAAGCTGAATTTTCAGCATCATTACTCTAGTCTTCAGTGTCACATGATCCTTCAGAAATCATAATATGCTGATTTGCTGCTAAATAAACATTTATTATTATTATCACTTATTATTATTGTTGTTATCATTAATGTTGAAAAAAGCTGCTCAATATTTTTGTGGAAATGGTGATTATTTTTTTCAGGATTGCTTGATGAATAGAAAGTAAAAAAAAAACAGCATTTATTTGAGATTTATTTGAGAAGTCTTTTGATCAATTTAATGTCTCCTTGGTGTATGAAAGTATTAATTGATTTAAAAAAAATGTTACTGACCTCATACTTTTTTCTTATCTGTCATTTTTTAAAAATAACATGTGAAACACATTATGCAATGATAAACAATTTCAAACAGTAGTTTACTACCATTTATTGCCACATGATCTCATTACTATTTTTTAAACAGATAGTTCACCCAAAAATGAAAAAATGTTAAACACAAAAGAAGATATTTTGAAGAATGTTGGGGAAACAAATTGCTAACAGTAGCTACTGAGTTCCATAACAAAAAAATACTATGGAAGTCAATGGCTACTGGCAGCTGTTTGGTTACCCACATTCTTCAAAACACCTTTTTTTGTGTTCAACAAAAAAAGACACTCATACAGGTTTGGAACAACATAAGGGTGAGAACATGATGACAGAATTTTCATTTTCAGGGAACTATCCCTTTTAATATTTAATTCCATGAGTGGTGTCCAGCTGTTATATCTGAAATTGTATGCAGAGGCTACTACATAAGTAGTTTGTTTGCTAGTATGCTTGATGCTTTACATGGCTTAATTGTTTGCTTTGTTTTAGGAGGCATTTTGGTGTCTGGTTCAGATTAGTGAGCTCTACCTCCCTGGATACTACAGCCCTCTGCTGGTAGGGCATCTTTACAGTAACCATAAAAACAATGGTTAAATGTACGTGAAAAATGATAAATAGGCTTTTATGTTTCTTCCTCTTCAGGAAGGTGTTTTATTCGATGCTGCTGTTCTCTCAAGCATTTTAAAAAAACTGTGTCCGGCCGCACACAAACACCTACAGACTCAGGGGGTGGAGCCTCTCATGTTTGCCACTGATTGGCTGATGTGTCTATACAGCCGTCACCTGCCTTTCGACACTCTGCTCAGAGTCTGGGACCTCTTTTTCTGTTGCGGTTTGTTTTCAGCTATATATAGATATTATTTTGACACCTGTTGGCTTGGATTATGAATCATGCAAAAATTTTTAGATACGGATACAGTTGAAATATTTTTACCTATTTACACTATTCTACACCAAAAAGTATCTATCCACACGAAGTGTCTATCCACTCTATTTTGTTTTATGAAAAAAAATACTTAGTGCACCTTTATTACACCTCTTGCCGTGTTGAGCTGTTGTTGAAGTCCATGCACTGACCACAGCTTGTGTGTGTTGCAGGTGTGCGTGTTTTGTTTCAGGTCGCTGTGGTGCTGGTGCGCCGATGTCTGGGAGAAGGACGGCTGCGAAAGGAGTGTGACGGACAGATGGAAACTCTGGAGAGACTGCGAGGTGTTAAACAGCATGTCCAACATGAGCAGGCTGATGCCTTTATCCATGAGGTAATATTATTGATTATTTCAACTCATCTGAATAAAGGCCTGTTCACGCCGTAATGAATGTTCTGTGTGGAATTTGGTGCGATTTTAATTGAAATGACACATACATTCGCATGTCACAGCTGCTACAGATTTTTACTAATCTCTTTTCCATGGCACTGCAAAGAAACCTGGCCAACCAATAAGAACTGGTGTTGTGAGAATTGGTTTCTCCCTTCAAACTGTGTCTCCATTAGGACCCCAAGTGTTTCCTTAGACTCAAATAACATTTAATGGATTCAAAATCACATTATGATAATTACATTATAATGACCATTAATGTCTGTTTTAGTTAGCTTATTAACTAGCATTGCCTGATAGCTTAGTCTATACAACACTCATCTGCTTTACACAATTATGACAATATTCACAACAATCATTAATGTAATTATGTGATAAATGTCTAAATATTTCAGTTATGTTCAAAGTTAAATTTATTATTATTATTAAAACTTTTATCATGTGAAATTTATTGATCAGTTAATTTTATTACGCACTACATAGTAAGCATTTATATACATATTTTAAAATGTAGTTCATGTGTACTTAGCATAACTATTAGTAGAGACCTAATTTCTCACAACACCAGCTCTCTTGTCTCTGTACTCTTGTATGTGGTGGTGTTTGATAAACACCATAGTAAATACAACAATCTGAAAACAATTAAAAACTGTTTGACTTCTTTCTTCTCCTGTGAAGCGGGATAACCGGAGTACTTCTGTTTTTCTAAAAACTGACACCTACTGTCAGAGTTTACATTTAGACCGTCTGCTGATTTTATGCATAAAAGGGATAGTTCAGCCAAAAATGAAAATTACCCCATGACTCACCCTCAAGCCATCCTAGGTGTATATGACTTTCTTCTTTCAGACGAATACAATTGGAGTTATATTAAAAACGCCTTCGCTCTTCCAAGCTTTATAATGGCAGTGAATGGCTGTTGAGATTTTGAAGCCCAAAAAAGTGCATCCATCCATCATAAAAAGTGCTCTATGTGGCTCCGAAGGTTTAATAAAGGCCTTCTGACGTGAATCGATGTGTTTTTGTAAAATATTCATATTTAAAACTTTATAAAACATAATCCCAAGCTTCCACGAACTGTTGTACACACGTTCACGAGAGAGTGGCATTCCAGCGGATGACGTAGAACATAGGCGTAGCATAAACTCCGGTGAGAATATGCTAGTCTCACGAGAACCAAGTTTTGTTTACAGAAAAGGAAAACCAGTCTCCTCTTGGCTTATATCAAAGTCCTCCAACATTTTTCTTTACAAATCCTCGTTTTGTACTTCTAATTCATAACCGGTGTTTTGTTTTGCTCTCTCCTTTGTGCTTCTGCATTCGTCACTTCTCACCAGAGCTTACGTTACACCTACGTCCTACATCATCTGCTGAAACGCTACTCTCTTGAATGTGTGTACGACAGTTAGCGGAAACTAGACATTACGGTTTATAAAGTTTTAAATATGGATATTTTTCTCACACAAACTTATTGCTTCGCTTCAGAAGGCCTTTATTAACCATGTGGAGCACTTTTTAATGATGGATGGATGCACTTTTTTGGGCTTCAAAATCTCAACAGCCATTCACTGCCATTATAAAGCCTGGAAGAGCAAGGACATTTTTTAATGTAACTCCGATTGTATTCATCTAAAAGAAGAAAGTCAGATATACCTAGGATGGCTTAAGGTGCAGTCACACTTAACATTATTTCATCATTTCATAACCCAGTTATTTCAATAGGAATCCACACGTCTGGGAAATTCGTGTGAGGGTGAGAGCTTTTGCAATGGGTTGTAGTTCGTCACATATATGTTGTTGACCAACAGAAAGCTGCTTGGTTTGAAACATTCCCAACACTTGTGTTGGTGTGAACAGCCTTAAGTCCTGACAGACTTATTTACTCAAAACCCCTGTTACACCCTCAGGTATGTTCGGTGTCCCTGTCCTTGGCGGACCTGCAAAAACAAACTGAGAAAGAGCTGGAGAAATGGAAAAAAGATAGACCAAATTCGACCTTTGACCCACGAGGGCGCTGTCACGGATACCGCATGGTTTGGGAGAGAGCGCAGGATAAACAAAAGGAACAAGAAAAGAAGGAGCGACCGAAGGGGAGCCTGACTCTTCCTCTCATGCGCTCACATTCTTCTCTTTCTCCTTCGGTTCTGCGCAAGAAATGGAGGAAGAGGAGCAGTAAGAGTGACACAGAGGAGTGGGACGGAGGGGGAAGAAAATTCTCGCGAAGTCTGATGGAGGAGAACGACGATGAAGAGGTGAGGAGGAGGAGTGTGTGCGGTATCGTTGGGGAGCAAAGGGCCAAACGGGACAGGCTAGCAGACGAGCTCTGCTCACACAAAGATCACAACACACATCCAAGCATCTCAGTGGTGGTGTCCTCCAGTACTGACTGTAATGTTTTTGAGAAAGAGCAGACAGAAACATCTTTGAACCAACAGAAAGATCATTTAGAAACAACACGAGGTGATGAGGAAGAAAGGACCGCTGGGTGTGAGGTTGAGGAGAGCATACAGACACATCATCACATACAGGACACAAATCAAGATGCACAGAATACAGAAACGCAAGGACTTCAGGTTGAACAGAGTATAGAAAAAAACAAAAATCAAGATGAACAGAACACAGAAGAACCAACAAATCAAAATGAACAGAATACAGACAAACAGACATGTCAAGATGAACAGACTGTGGAGACTGAGAGGACTTTAGAGACATGTGAAGAAACATCACAGGAAGACGACATACAGACTGACTCCAGTAAACAGGAAGAGGAAATACAGCCAGACAGCAGCATCCAGGAAGAAGAAATACAAACAGAACACTGCAAACAAGAAGAAGAAACAGAAGATGGGTTGCCAAACACCATAATGACTGAAGACAACCAGCAAAATGAGGAAAACATCCCAGAGAAAGAGGTACAGATACATGTTGTTCAGGAGGAAGAGAGGTCTCAAACATCTACAGATCAACATGAAGAACATGAACATTCAGAAAGGCAGAGGGAAGATTTGGTCATAATCACAGCTATAGAGGAAGATAAGGAGACTCAACTTATTGGTGAAAACAATACTGATGCAAACAAGGAGGAAGAGATTCAGGAAGAGTTTGATGTTGTCCCTGAGGAGACCACAGAGATAACAGATCCTTCAAAGATGTGTGAGGAGAAAGATGACGAGAGATTGGAGGACGACAGAGAAGATATAAGCTTAGACGAAAGCGATAGTCACTCTCATAGCAGTGATAAAGAGATACTGCAACCACATGAAGCAGCGCTAACATCATCCTCTTTAAAAACTGAACAAGAAAGTGAAACTGAGCATCTGGATGGATCAGCAGATCCCAAACAGCAATCCCAATCAGGCGACCAAGAGCACAGTGATGTGGATGCTACTGTTACTTCCAGAGAGTTGGAGTATTGTCCGATAGATTCAACTGTGGAAGACACAGAAGGATCTGGCAACCCAGAGCAGAGTGAAGAGGATTCTGATGGCACCATCATCCTTGAACCTCAGGAGGAGGATGCAGCATCTACACACTCTGTTAGCACATGTGGCAACAAAGAAATCAGTGAAATCAATCCCAAAAATAGCGAAGTAAATATATCATCTGAATCTGAAAACACAGTATGTTGTGAGATCAATACTGACGAATCAAGCAACCTCATAAACAATGTAGAGGATGATACTTGTAGATCTGTCCAGGCAGAAAGCAACGAAATGCAAGCTGCTCCGGAATCAGGAAACCCTGAATGCAACACAATAGAAATTACCGCAGAATCTGGCAAATTAGAAAGCAGTAGTGTGGAAATTGCTACTGGATCTGGCAACCCAGAGAGCAACAATGTCCCTTTTACAAGTGAATCTGGCAACCCAGAACAGAGTGAAGTGGATTCTGCTGATACCAACCTTGAAAACAATGATGTGCATGTTACAACTGAATCTGGCAACCTTGAATGCAACACAACAGATGTTGCCACTGAAACAGAAAAACCAGAAATCGATGACATGGTTGCTTTTGGATCTGACAATTCAGAGTGCAATATAGTTGGTTCTCTTGTTGAAAACCCAGAATGTAATGATGTACAGGTTACAACTGGATCTGGCAACACAGAGAGCAATACAGAAGATTCTGCAGTTGGATCAGGCAACCCGGATCACAAAGAAGAACATGTCACAACTGAGTCTGACAACTCAGAGAACAACAGTGAGAATGTGACCACTAGATCGGGCAACCCAGAACACAATGATGTGCCTTCAACAAGTGATTCTAGCAACCCTGAGAACAATATAGTGGATTCCGCTGTTGCATCTGGCAACTCAGATTACAAAGAAGATCATGCCACAACCGGATCTGAAAACTCAGAGACCAGCAAACAGCATGTAACCACCGGATCAGGCAACCCTGAGGGTAAAGAACAGGATTGTGCTGCTGAATCTGGCAACCCTCATAACAGTGAATGTGCAATACCAGGAAACAGCCAGGAATCAGACTCCTCCTCTTCAATGCAATCTTCAAAATCCCCAAACCCAAACGTCCCACCAGCTCACCTCCGCGTGCGCAGGACTTCCAGCTCGCGGGTTTCCTATCCCACAATCCTCTCTGAGGACACCTTCAAAGAGCCACAGCAGCAAGAACACACACATTCAGAACAGACAACATCCACAGAAGACACACACGCTGAGCCCAACTCACCGACAAAGTCAGGCACCACAAAACGTCTGGGTCTGTTTCGCCGTCTCCGAGGAGAGACCAATAAAACCCCCGTCCCCAAAATCCTCATACAAGACTTTAGCGAAAAAGAGGAGAGGCTGACGGCGAAAGAGAGGAGGAGAAGGAAGAGAGCAAAAGAGCAAAAAGAAAGAGAAGAGAAAGACAGAAAGAAACGAGAGAAGGAAATGGAAAAGGAAAAAGAAAAAGAAAGGAAAACGCCTCAGACACGAGGAAAGAGCTTCCAGGTGCTCAGCAAGAAGGGTGTTGATAATGTCGTGTCCCCCGAAAACAGTGACTCTCAGACGTCTCACGCCAGGAGAAACTCCTTTTTCTGACAGTTGTTTTTAAATAATCAGAGACTCGATCACATATTTGTATTCCGCAGTGGGAGTGAGATGTTTTAATGTGACTTGTGCAATGATTTGATGAGGCTTATATTCACTGCTTCATCTCTTGGTTTAAAACCATAATTATTTTCATAGAAAAATAAAATCAGGAGGAGACATCTATGTGTAAGTGTATTCAGCAGTCTTTGTGAGGTTGGATGTGGGGAGTGTTTTTTCCACATCTGAGTTCAGTCGATGGGCGGTTATGATGCTTCTGTCTGATTTTCGTCTTCACTGTCACTTGCGAGCACTTCCTGGCTCTGCATCATCTGATTAGGCAACTGAGAGGGAGTGGGCAGAACTGAACCGAAGAAAAGTGAACAAAACTGAAAGACAAGAAAGCAGGGACTACATATTAGTGAGATCCGGGTTTTATATTTTTAAACAAATGCTTCATTTAAATGATTACTGTACCTTTTTGTTGGGAGGTCCTTCTGCAAGTGCTTCCTCTTCCTGCTCCTCTTCACTGAATGAGTGCTTTCTGTTATTGGTGGGTCGTGGTGGGGATGTGGGTACATGTGATGGTCCAGGCAGTTCGCTGGTCTCCATTGCGATGAGAAATGAGTCCATGTCATCGCTCATGAAGTCGTCTGGTGGTTGTTCTGCGTCAGGACTGAGGGGAAAAATATTAAAGTACCAACTATAAATCAATATCAAGGTTATAAGATTGATTATGCTCCATATTTTATGATTTTACTTACCGCTTTGTGTTGGAGTTGACATGGTTCTTTGGATGCGAATCCTCTGACAGTGTAGCAAGGACAAAATTAGCCTCCAGAACACTGTCTGTTACACTCAGGATAACTGGACTTAAACACAACCACAAACACACACAGGTGAGAATATACACAAATACACTGCTGTTTAAAAAGTTTGGACCAAGTAAGATTTTTTTGAATAATAAATACATACTTTTATTTAGCAAGGATGCATTAAATTGATCAAAAGTGACAGTAAATATATTTATAATGTTACAAAATATTTATATTTCAAATAAATGCAGTTTTGACATTTCTATTTATTAAAGAAACCTAAAACATATTATTGAGCAGCACAACTGAGTTCAACATAGTAATAAAATTATTTCTTAAGCAGCAAATGATCAAATAAATCTTTCAAAAATATTTAAATAACTTTTGAATGAAAATATCCATTTTAAATATTTTAAAATAAAAAAAGTGACTAAAAAAGATGAACTTGGACTGTAGGTCATAAGCAAATAGAAACTAACCTGCCTGGCTCATCAAAATACATAGAGATTGGAAGACCAGACGACTCAGCAAATACAAGCAAACCCTGATGGAAAACCAGAGACAAAAAAAAAACTAGTTTGTTTTAATGCTATAGCATTCTATGGTTATTTTAATAGCTAAATCAAGGTTAAAATATATTCATAAATAAAACAGCTAAAAACTATTATGTTTAAGATCCATTCTTTACTTTGGATTTACTTCAAGAGAACACAAAGTCAAAAATGAAATTAAAATGGACCCCATTTATGTTTTTACTAAAACAAATGTCCCTTATCTTCTAGTGCACAATTAATTATGGCATTTAAAAACAATTTTAAAAAATCTTTCATCAAAAAAGTTTTTTTCTGGATCCAGAGTAACTTTTTGGAATCATCTATATATATATATATATATATATATATATATATATATATATATATATATATATATATATATATATATATATATATATATATCTCCAATCAAACTATTTGCATTAAATACCAGTGTGTTATAATTACGACAATACATTAAAATAACATGATAAGAAATACCAGTATGTTAGTAACCAGGTTACTCACCCTCATGTCGTTGCAAACCCGTAAGACCTTTGTTCATCTTCGGAACACAAATTAAGATATTTTTGATTAAATCAGAGAGCTATCTGACCCTGCATAGACAGCAACGCAACTGAAATGTTCCCAGGTCCAGAAACGTAGTAAATACATCAGTAAAACAGTCCATGTGACATCAGTGGCTCAGCTTCATTTTTGCGACGCAACGCGAGTAGTTTTTTTGCGCAAAGAAAACAAAAATAACAATTTACTCAACAATTCTTCTCCCCCAAGTTACGTCTTCCGCCATTTTGGAGAGTACCCAAGAACGTATTTGACGTAATCAGTGTTATTTGCGCTCGTGGGGGGGGGGGGGAGCGCGCATGAACGTATAATCTGCGTAATAAGCGTTGTTTACGCTTAGGGGAAAGCTTGCGTATGAATTGTGATACTCTCTAAAATAGTGGAAGACATAACTCGGGGGAGAAGAATGGTAGAGTAAATTATGTTATTTTTGTTTTCTTTGCACAAAAAAAAACTATTCTCGTAGCATCGCAAAACTGAAGTTGAGCCACTGATGTCACATGGACTGTTTTACTGATGTATTTACTACGTTTCTGGACCTGGGAACATTTCAGTTGCGTTGCTGTCTATGCAGGGTCAGATAGCTCTCAGATTTAATCAAAAATATCTTAATTTGTGTTCTGAAGATGAACGAAGGTCTTACGGGTTTGGAATGACATGAGGGTGAGTAATTAATGACAGAATTTTCATTTTGGGGTGAACTAACCCTTTAAGGCCTGTCTTTTGGTTTGAATATGTGAATGTTTGTGTGAGAACACACTCACCCTGAGCTCTTTGAGGCAGAAGGTGACGCTGGTCTGAGTGCCGACGGCAAAATGATCAAACTCCTCCGAGCTCAAACACAGTTCAGTCATCATTGCTCGTGATGAGTCTGAGAGGGGAAAAAACTTCATTTGACTTGATTCATTTCATGCATATCAGCAGAATATAGACTGACATGACAGATACCTGCATCATCCTCCACATGGTTCCTGAGGCACACGCGATCACCGCTCACCGACAGATTCACCTCCTCCAGAGACGGGGGGAAATGCAAAACTGTGTCCACCATCAACCTACAGAGGACACCGAAATACAATAGAAAATGATTAAACAGACTCTGAATGGGTTGATATTAATATTGAGGTATTAAAATGAATGTAAACCTGGGTTGAGCCTGTAGCACATTCGCACAGCTCTCTTTATCAAACACGGCCTGCAAACTCTCACAGTCCTGAAAGGACAAATTGTGTGTTTTCAAGAGCCCTGTAACAAACACACACAGTTTAGGTGATCATTCTGTAAAATAGGCCATTTCTATGCAATATTTGACTCTGTATTGTAAATGTATTACTGATTACTATGCCATAATAAAGGTTAATCAAGTTCATTATATTTGTATAACACTTTTTACAAAAGCAGCTTTACAAAAAAATCATGTTTTTTAATATTTATACTATTCTTCATAGTCTCATAGATTAGAGCTGGGCGATAATATAGTGACACTTTTTGTGACAATATAAACAATCAAACATTTGAGATTTTCTCGCATTATGTGAGTATACTGTACGTATGCAGGTAAAGTTGAACACTTGCATATCCCAGCTTCACATATAGAGCTATGCGATAATATATTTTACACTTAAATCTACTAACAAAAAAAAAAAAAAGAAGTGTTTTCAGTAGACTGTTTTTACCGTGTTTACAGTGCAGAGTTATGGTCAACCGACTCTTTTCGCTGTTCAACTGAATACGGCATTTCTCTACAGAGCGATCCAGAGATGCCAGTGACTTGAATACAGCCTGAACACTCTGAACAACACAAGACAAAGACAGACTAGCAGGAAAACATTTACATCAAGAACATCTCGCTGTACATCTTGAATTTTCTTTGATGCCACATTACATTTTAGCCTGACTGGAAACTTTGTACATGCAAATTATTAATATATAGGCACATTAGAATGTATAAGTGATGCATGGACATGTATTTAGCTCATAAAATCATAAAGAGGGATGAAATGAACAGGAACAGGAACTGTTACCTTGATGGGCATCTTGCATTGAAAGCTCTGGTCTGATGGAGCCTGATATCTCTGGAAGAAGAGAGGAGACAGCAGGAAGCAGGCGAAGGCTGACCGGGAAGAGTTGACCGACCGCAGGGCCAACTAAAAACACAGGAAAGGTCACACGACCTCATAATATAGGAGGTGATATTATACATTATATACATTGTTTTAAAACCTCACATCTGGCTAAACACACATAAACAGTCAGAAATACTGGAAACAAACATACCCCATCTTCCACAGGCTCCAAATACAGCTCATCTCCGATTCTTGACAAGGAATGTATGGCTTTTGCTAAAACTACAAGAAGTGTGGATCAGACTTCTATTCATAAATTAATTTTATGTAAATGCTGTTTACACAGAAAGCGTCTGTTACGTCACACCACTAGCGTTGCGTTTTATGCTTATTTATATTTATAATGCAACTTTAAACGAGAGTTACTTTAAGTTAGTTGCTACCTTTCACGTTTCCTCCGGTAGCAACACAATCCATTATATTTTACTTGTCAACAATATTATTTCTAAACAAAGTTTACATGAAGTATCCACAGGCTCGAATAGATTTTGATAACGAACCACGGAACCGGCCACATAACGCAAGAAATTGATCGTAAAGAAAGTTAAGAGCTGTTATCTGTTACCACACAACATAAGGTACATCATTCAGAAAACAAAAAACTTGTTATAAGCGGATAATTCAAGAATTTGGCAGGAGTGCGCCACTGTTTACTTCGAATCCGACATGTGGCGCGTATTTTCTGCATCAGCCAATCAGCGCGAAGGATCAGATAGACAGCGTTTGCGTCATAACAAAGCGCCCACATACAAAAAGTTACGTATATGAAACAAACAGCATAAAATGTTTAAGAAAAGAGGTAAAATATGAGAAACAGGTTCTGTAGGGCCCGCTTAAATTTAAATGGCATCACAACAATATTAATCATAATAGTTTAAATAGTTATAATAGACTATGACACTATAACACAAATGAACAGCTGTTTGATAGACAAAGTTAGTAATTTAACCATAAAACAGGCACATTTTCACGTTCACAATAACACCTGTTCAAAACAAAACAAAAATGCATAAATAAAATATGAGGCAAATAACTCATATATAAAGCTGACTATTGCATTTTTCAAGCAATAGCGTGTATTTTAGTGGAAGTTCACATATGTTTGATGTGTCACCTGTTAATCTGTCATTAAACGATTTACCTTAGCTTTTCAGTATTTAACTTGAAAAGGTACATGATTTTAATCTAATGTTTGATATAGATGTCTGATTTCACATTACCATAATGCATTGTAACCATACAATTCATTGCATTTTACTGTATATTTACGTAAATATGAATATAAATCTAAAGCAAACCACCTAAATACCATAATTTCTACAGTTAGTAGCCTACTATTAATAAAACAAGTGAATGTGCATTACAGAATTGCAGTCTGCTTAAAAGAAAAAGGGTGACCAATTAAATGCAATCACTCCACTTTCTGAAGCAGTGACTTCATATAAGGATATCAACATGTTCTCAAGATTTTTGAAGACGCAGTGTCTCAGCGGCTGGTCAGAGGGAGTGACAAAAATACAAAATGTTTCATCCTGACACACTTGTCTTACCTGTCCATCTGGGTGTTGGACACACCTCTTTCTGGCTTTTGCACTATTCTTTATAACATTGCTTCCTCCTGAAACATTCAGAAACCGGGAAAAGATTAAACAGTTTTGAGAGCTCACGTGACGGATGGAAGAGGATCTGAATGACTGATGGACATAAATACAGTGTGGACTAACATGATGAGATAAATGAAGGATCTGTGGAACTGTACAGCTTTGCCAGTAACTATCTTGGGTGAAAGTTGAGCGTCTAGAGCAAGTCTGCTTGTATACGTACATCCACCCAATATCTGAGTTGTCTATACTCATGTGTGCGCATGTGGTACCATAGAGTCCAATGGCGGAGGTGAACCCTGTCTCAGACCCTCATGCCCTACTGGAATCTATGCTTCAGAAATTAAGACTGAACAATCAGACCAACAGTAGCTCAGTCACTGATATGCAAACATGCAGTCCGTCTAGAGAATGTAAAACCGGACCAGTGGAAGATTCATCTAAAACATCAGTTTATCAGTTTGGGTTTTCTTCCAACAGTACAGAGCAAGATGGACGCGCCTCAGTCTGGAATAAGTGGGAGAATCCTTGTACTCAACAATCTTCTCATTTTGAGGATGCACTGACTCCTGCTGCTAAACAACCTGTCAGAAGGATCAGTAAACACAACTCGGGATTCTCTGGTAAACCTAAACGTCCACCATTGATTTGGGGGGAAAGCAAGCACTTTACATCAGAGAGGACTGGTCATGTCACTTCCTTGGTCGACGATCAGATGCCCGAGCCGGAGAAGAAGCAACAGTTTTCTCTGGACAGGGAAACCAGCTCAAATGTGCCGTCTTTTTACAAAACAGAATCCTTCCAAAACCCTCCTGATCTTTTAGCTCCAACGCTAACAACAACATCTACAGTGTTAGAAAAACCAGAGGTCAGAGATCAAAGTGGCACATGGAGTTGGGGTGCTGGAATTGAGAGAAATGAAAGCACCAGATTTCATGAGCAATCAGGAAAAACGACAAAGACAAGTAGGAGGAAGTGGGGGGAGGCTAAAAGGTGGGCTCAGAATGTGAAAGAGAGATGGAGAGAGAGACACAGAAGCACACTGACCAGACAAAGAGATGATGGAGAAAGACAAGTTCAAGTGAGTATTTGTGTTTGATTTAATAGTCAACAACAGTTTGAAATCAAACTGTAATGTGTAGGCAATTGCACAACGAAAATTATCCCATAGAACCACATTTCACTGTTGTGAAAATTATGAAATTGTGGCAAGTATAGCAGCCATCTAGCAATGCCTTGGCACCTGCATAACAGTAGTTGTGCTCCGATTGACAGGGTCCCTATGCAGTGTTCACTGTTCTATTCCCTGAGCATTAGATATCAGTTCAAGTTCATTTAATTTGACAAAATGTGTTCATTCTGAATACCCTGCATCATCATCACACACAGACGACACTTCTCAGGTGAAAAAAGTGCACTTCCATAATGTTTTTAAAGTGCTCCATTTTCACACACTGATTTTGTACTTCATATACTAAAAATGATTTTTTAGTACTTCTTAAGATAATCTTAAGAACATAAGTGTACTCAACTGTGGTAATTTGAGACACCATGAATATGAACTAAAATCTGCTTTTAACATACTATCTCTGTATTTAAAAAAAATTATTTGGTTAGTATATTAAGTACAAAATTAGTGTGTGAAAATAGAGCACTATAAGTACATTATGGAAGTGCACTTCTTTCACCTGGGTTGATTCACGCATATTAGAGGAGTTAATAGTTTTATGTCATAATATACTTATGTAAATTAATTAAAAAAGTAAATTAGCTTATTTTTGTGCAATTTACTTTTTTTTATATAATATATCCATGAGTATTTTTGTACAAATGCGTTCATTATTAATTTTATTATATATATATATATATATATATATATATATATATATATATATATATATATATAAATGGGTGATAAATGTCGGTTGCGGCGTTTAATATAAAAATAAACATAATATGTGTTTTAATCAGATGTCTTTTTTTATTTAACCATAATCATGATATTAGCATTTTAACGATCATGTCTCATCCACTTTATACCCTGATTTCTATGCTTACAAATCACACCTGGGACTAATTAAACTCAATAATGATGCCAGAGCCTCAGTGCCTTTGTTTTAAACTTTTCAATCTTTACTGATGTGCAATGACTTTCTCTACTTCCTGTGCATTGATGCATTACTGTAACCTTATTCGCTATGCCATTCGAAGTGCCCGTCGAACTGAATATGCTCAATCTCTTCGGACTGGAATCTCACTTAGGATGGCGAAATACCCCGTTGAGTCCAATTTAAAGTCCATTTGCAGTCGAATTGAACACACCTAATGTGTTAAAAACATCCAGAATGCTTTAGCAATCTTATAGCAATGTGCCAGCATTCAATCACCAAAACAATTCAGCATCATGGCTGAAACATTTTAAGGACAAGCACATGCAAAATCTAGAATTATTAAAAGCGAATATCTTTTATGCTTATATTCAGAGTAATCACTCTTTGTTATCGGAGCCCACCGATGTTAACAACACACCTACAGCACTCATTGAGACTACCGATATCCATCATGAAGAGATCAGCACAGCGCTGGATGAAGATGTCCCTGGTTCACTCAGCTACATGAGGTAAACACATCAGCCAATGACATTAGAAATATGCATTAGACATATTTATCATTCCATGTGTGTAGTCCATTAATTACTTTCTATTTCATGTGAAACTGTCTCATTGAGAAAGAATGTGGGACCCCTTAGGGCTAATACAGTAAAATCAACTATTGTAACTATTAAAGCTACATCCTGGTTGAAGTTGTTTTCATTGGCTGTTTTTGGCTTTCTCTTTATGTGATCTTTCATTCCTCTTGTCAGTGACAGTCTGTTCTTAATTGGCACTACTTCTAATTTAATGGAGGAGATCTTCAGTGGGACGGAGTGGGCTCAGTTTCTCTCAGTTAACAGCGCCAAAACTCACCAATCAAACGAGTTACCAAATACTAATAACCAATCACGTGAAGAAGAATTGCAAAGTAAATGGACTCATGAAGACACAACTGTTTCGCATTTAGATGTGACTCACCCGTCACTTCCAGAGAGCTTTACTCAAGAGATGGCCTCTAATAAACAAACCGAGACGTCCCAAATGAGTGTTACTGATCTCCCCACAAATGCATTACACACTGATCCGTTCACAAACCAGTCACAAAACACCAATCTGAACCCCAACGAATCTCACAATAGTGAGCAATCAAATGGAAAATCACAGTTTTCCCAGCTTGATCCAAACGAATCAAAGACAACTGAGCATAGTGATCCACAGCTGATATCTAATCAAGTTTCGGACCCCAGCCATAACCAGCCACAGGATGGGACAGAGGATTTTATACCTCTCTTGGACCTTTCATACGCTAAGGTAAGAGTATAAGCAGAAGCGATACTGATTTATTTTGTTATTAGTATTTAAAATGTTCTTTCTTATTTCCTTTCCTTCATTTCTCTCAGCCAATAAGAAGATCATCCGTAATATCCCATGGATCTCTGAGCCGAAAAAGAGAGCACTGGACGAAAAGGAGGGAATCGTTTGAACACACAACACAAGAGATGGAGGACGAGGAGCACGGCAGCTCTTTCACAGCTGCAGAGTCTTCAAACTCTGTCCGCAGCCCTTCACCCGCATCTTCCCTCAACTCGCTCCTGGACACCATCTCTCAAGACTCAGAGTCCTCTGAAACTTCAGAGACTGCGGTCAAAAAGGTAGGATATGTTAGAAGCTAATGTGCATTCAAATAAGCCAGTTTTGACTCAAATCAACTGACTTTTATATATATTAAGATCAGGTATGTGGTGTAACTTTGATTCATACCACAGAAGAATGATATAAACCTTGTTGGTTGAAGTTTTGGGTTTGAACATAAAGGGAGTTTGTTAATACAGACTACAGAGACACGTGTGTTACTGTGTAAGGATAGATGTGGTTTAGTTTTTTGTTGAATTAATTGTTGGGTGGTTCTGCATTTTTAGCTTGTCGTGTGAACAAGACTACTATGATGTGCGTCACTACAAAAACTTTTTGTTTGGATAGATACTGTCAGTCATCCTGCGATTGATGTGTGACATAAGAAACTAACACTGATATGAGGACAATCCTTATTACTTTCAGTAAGCTTGTACGCTAACATTCCAGACCTGCCAACCTTGGAAAATATTTTTGAGTACCATGGAGGGGGATGATTTGCTATTTAAAATACTATATATATATATATATATATATATATATATATATATATATATATATATATATATATATAAATTCCAGTACACTTTAATTAAAACTCCAAAAACTTTTATACACTGTAGGATTATCATAATTCAAATTTCTTGAGAGAAGTTATTTTTAAGGATTGGCCATTATTTACTGCTATAAACACAAGTTATGTCTGTTTCATTCATACTGGATGCCAGAGGGCGCACTCACGCAGAAACTCCACATATGCATCACAGAAGTAATAGCACTCATGATGCTCCAGAAAATCCCTAATATGCACAAAGGCATCCAGCTATCTCTGTAACTGAATAAAAGATAGAAACGCTTTGAATGATGAAACCTTACGACAATAAACACTTGACTGCGACAATTTCTAACATTCAACTGATGTTGTGGGGTAAAAACCAGTTATAAATTCTCTTTTGTTGGACAACAGGTTTAGAAATGCTTTTCATTATATGTCATTACATGTGAAGAAGTTTGGCATGTGTGGCTTTATCAAATGCTCCTTATAGCAGGGAGGTTTTCCTCAACTCAGCGCATAGACTTTTATTACTTTTATTCTGCAAGGATGCATTAAATTGATCAAAGGTGACAGTAAAGATATTTATAATATTACAAAAAAATTATATAAAATAAATGCTGTTCTTTTGAACTTTATATGCATCAAAAAAATCCTGAGAAAGTGTTTTACGGCTTTCTCCAAAAAAATTAACTGCTGTTTTCAACATTGATGATAATAAGAAATGTTTCTTGAGCAGGAAATCAGCATATTAGACAGAAAATCATGTGACACTGAAGACTGGAATAATGATGCTGAAAATTCAGCTTTACATCGCAGGAATAAATTACATTTTGAAATGTATTAAAATAGAAAACAGTTATTTTAAATTGTAATAATATTTCATAATTTTACTGTTTTTACTATATTTTTTATCAAATAAATGCAGCCATTTATTGTCATTTTGGAATTTGACAGCCCTGGTTTATTATCACCTGAAAAGAGTGGCCGAGAAAAAAAAAAAAAAAAAAAAAAAAAAAAAAAAAAATATATATGTATATATACTGTATATTTGATAAGTATATTGTATGTATACTTATGTATACTTATCAAATATACAGTATATATACATATATATATATATATATATATATATATATATATATATATATATATATATACTGTATATTTGATAAATCATACAGGTTGACATGAGTGTGAGAGAATGATGACAGAATCTTGATTTATTGGTCAACTATAGCTTCAAGTTGTGTAAGCCTGCTATAGCTGGTCATTTCACAAAGCAGTTCTTTTGAGTTGATGTGTTAAGCACATTCTATAATTTGTGAATCGATTACAATCCATCATGTCATTGTTTCTCCTCTTCTTCCAGAGGAGGATGGAAGACACTCGGCGCGTTTGGTTCGCTGAGGAGGTTATCATCTTACCGCCCACCTACTTGCCAGAGTCTGATGATGATGATGATGATGATAATGAAGAAAACGTTGATAATGATTGGCAAGAGGAACCTTCACCCCGTCATTCTTTCCCTAAGTGGATTGTGTCTTTAAAACCCAAAAGTGGAAAGTACAAATTTTAACTCTTCACATCTGACTCCATCTCTGAAATTCTGCAGTTCAAATAAACTGTGCTTCCTGAGGCAAGAGAGACACAGCACAAATAATAGACAATCATTATTACATTCTGAAAAAAATCATTTTAATGAGACTGTGATATGCCAGTGTCAATTTGATATGCTATTACATTCAATGATTTTTTTTAAAAATAACAATTAAGTACAATGTAAAAAGAATAACAGTAGAAATATTTCACAAGTTAATGTGCAAAGATATTGTGCAACTTATTTTTCAAGGTAACATTACTTACAATCTCAAGGGCATAGTTCAAATAAATAAAGTCAACAGTATGAAAATCAAACTGTTTTAGACAAATATTTCACATGAAACACACAAAATATCAATACTTTTAGCTCCTGAAAGTAATAGTGTATATACTCACATATCATTATTTTCCATTATGTTCATTTTACATGCTGAAAGATTATCTGTTACTTAATGAATGAATTACTGTTCTTTGTGTGTCTTTTAATTTACTCCTGCTTAATTATTGTTTGTATACACACTATCAGTCAAAGGTTTGATTAAATCTCTATATTTTTATATGAAGCAACTTAAAGCTAAATTTTGTAGACAAATATACAGTATATAAATATACAGTGATAAGTTGGGAATTTCTTGAGAAAATGAGATGTAAAGCAGTGTCCAGCTTACATGGAAAAGCTGTTTAAAGCTCAAATATGAGACAAGAAATAAGATGTTTTGTTTGGTTAATGTTTTTGGTACATTCATACTTACATTTTTTTTATTTCATAGTTTTGATTACTTTGTTAATATTTTAAAATGTAGAAAATATTAAGAATAAAGAATGAGCAGGTGCATACAGACTTTTGACTGGTAGTGTATCTGTAGAGATTTGTGTTTTCTTAGGGTTTGAGGTTGACTAAAGAATGCTTTTATATAAACTCTTTGACAAATCCAGCCCTAATCACAAAACTAGAAGTAGGAATATTATTTGAAAGTCTCATTGGTTTGACGGGCCGTGTGACTCCAGCCGTCCAATAGAAAAGGTCCCTGAGTCATTTGAGCTCTTCTCCAGAGCTTTGATTGACATCTGGCTTCCCTCATAGAGTCTGCTGTTTGCTGACTCAGACACAATGCCTGATACCTATCATGAAGAGGACAGAAAGATAAGACATTGCTCTATTTTATCTCTATGTACTTACATGAGTAAACTCAACTCTGGCACCTCTTCAAATTTCTTTGCTTTGTACTCGTCCGCCCCTTTATGAAAGTTGAGAAGGATGATGTCACAGAACACAGTAGCCTGCAAAAAATATACATCAGTCAGATATTATGTGCCTAACATGTTTTGCCAGCATTAATGTGTGTCACAATTGTCTTACCAATCCCACTGAAGTGAAAGCTGCCACCAAATTAATCAGAAACGGCACAGTGTTAAACTTGCCTGCCTGTAAATAGATGAGCAAAGTTAGACACGCACAAGTCCATATGTGTCACATAAGCTGCTTTATAGCATTTAGGGCTATACAATCTACCCACATTGCCAGACACGATTATTTCGAAGTGGATTGCTTTAGCTTTATAAAGCGTTCGACGCTCAGTCCCATTTTCAAACTGATAGTATTTAGCAAACCTGGAAGAGACAATAAGATGATGCAGTTGCAGAAAAGACAGAATGATGCATTAGTATGTATGTTCATGTGCTACCTGAAGTTATATCCTTTAGAGCCAGTGCTGTTCTCAAAAGCAGCATCCAAGCGTGTGAAGAAGTACGTGGGATTGCAGTACGTCACATTATAGTCGAGATTACACTTCCAGTTGATGTTAATTCCAATCTCTCCTCCCTGACACAAAAAACACACATCAAGCAACATAAAAACATTGTTTATTTCATATATATGAGTACATGTCATATAGGTCTATCATTTTCACCTTTGAAGACATACCTGGGCATTTAAATGGAGGTTTTATCAGATTTAACTCACTTTTTGGGGACAATTCTGTCCCAGAAATAAGACCTACCCATATATAATGTCACTAGCTGTATCACTGGAGAAAATGTATATGAAACAGTTTATGCGGTTTTTGAACATTGCCAAAATTATCTACCAAAAAATGTGTTTTTCATTCAAAACTGAGGAGCATAATCTCAGACACTGTTGGATCAGTGACCAATCAGTTCCAAAAAAAAAAAAAAAAACTGTCCTAACTGAAAGACGACAATTTGACAAAAATATTGAATAAAAAATGTAGTGATAATATAGCATAATGAGAGATTTACAAGCGATTTTTAAAAGGCTGTTCATTTTTCCGTTCACCAGGAACACCAAATTAGGATTGCAACCTTGTTCGACAAGTTTTTTTTTTCTTTGATAATATTACGGCACAGTGCAAATGCTGTGGACTGAGTTGAAGTTTAATTGAAGCAGGAATATTCCGTGACAAAAAAAAGATTTTTTAAAAGATATGAGCACGTGAGGTGGAAGGGGTCTGTTTGTGTTGCAGCTGCAGCGTGGGACCTGTGTGAATAGGGGCTGATCAGTGTAGGGCTGCTGTCGGTGTGTCTTCTTTAAATAGCTCTCTCTTGTCTTCAGCTCTTGCTTACGGCCACACCACCCTGAGCACGCCCGACCTCGTCTGATCTCAGAAGCTAAGCAGGGTCGGGCCTGGTTAGTACTTGGGTGGGAGACCGCCTGGGAATACCAGGTGCTGTAAGCTTTTGCTTTTCCTGCACTCAGCAGCTAATACACTTCCTCATGACTCACAATTCCCTTTATCATTTTAAACGGATGGCTTCATTTATTTTATATCATTTTGTTTTCTCTGTGGCTTCTGTGGGCATCTCAGCCTCCTTTTTCTTCCTTTCTCATCCAGGGGGCGATCAAGAGGCTTTACTATTAGATTAAATAAGCAATATTTATTTATTTATTTAGTCAGTGATGCTCCTCTCCTCAACTTTAACTAGACCTGAGGTCCTCAGTGGGTCCTTTTTTTGTTGTCGTCATCAACCAAACCCCTAAAAATGTTCAGTATTTCATTAATTTAATGAAACATTGCATATTTATGGTTCTCTGGTGGCAATTAATGGTGACATGACATGCAAGTTATTTTTTTTTTATTGATTGATTGCATTATTATTATTATTATTATTATTATGATTATTTTTTACTTATAGGCCTATTGCGATTTGAACTGTGATATGACATTTCATTCAATCGTTCAAACCCTTTGGCTTTTAATATGTTAAATCCAGCATTCATTTTGGTGAAATATTTTTGAAATGCTGTAAAATTCTGTCCACAAAAAAGTGGGAAATTGTGCAACTGTGCGTATAAAGAAAGTGAACCAGCACACGTTGTGTTCTCCAAACCCCCTGCCATTCTCTCATGAACCCCTAGGGGTTTGTAAACCCCCATTTGGGTGCCAAACTCAATCCTTGAGGGTTCTGCAGAGTTTAGCTTCACCTGATCGACTCAAGCAGCTCATCATTGCCTTCAGGATTATTTGTAAACTGTAACATGTATGTGTGTTGGAGCTGTTTGGGACCAGATAGGGATTCCTCTGTAATTTATGGCCCATTATATAGGCCTAAATGTGGCTAAATTTTTATCTCGAAGACACACCTGGGCATTCAAAGGGAGGTTTTATCAGATTTAGCACACTTCTGAGGACAATTTTGTTCCAGAAGTAAAACCTCCCCATAAAGTGGATGTGAAACACTATATGTGTTATGAAGGTCAGTCACACGTTTGCATACAATAGAAGAAAATGGATATAGCAGTAAAAATTAATCACACCTGTCGTCCAAGACTTCTATTTTAAAACAGTATAACAGTAATAATCACAGTTTCAGAAGTAGAGCCACATGACGTAAACATGATTTTTGTGTGAAGGCTTATTAACCTTTTCTGTAGTAGACTAAAATTCCTGTTACTGATGGGCATAAAAAAGAAAAAAAAAAAAAAAAAAAAAAAACTACTCAGTGTTGAACCTCACATAAATGTTTTTCTCTGACTTGTGTTTTTTAAAAAATATATTTTATTATGTATTAAACTAGAGCAACTCTCGCTAAAAAAGCAAGTATTAATAGAAGAACAGATGTTTTTTTTTTCATAAAACCATACACTTCACATTTCTGCTTTTAAATCCTCAAAAACTGGCCACATTTACTTTGATGGGCTTAAAAAAACTTGAAAAGACAAAAAATATAAATAAATAAATAAATAAACATTTACTTCCAGGGTTTTACATCATATAAATTTATATATTATATATTTATTATAAAGAAAAAGCAAGTAATACGAGCAAAATAGTGTTCTTTTTTCATAAAACGATCTTCACATTTCTGCTTTTAAACCCTCAAAAATTGTCCACATTCTTCACTTTTTTTCTTTGTTAAAAGAAGTAGAAAAGTCAACTTTTTGTAGAAAAAAGTTGACTTTTTTTCTTTGTTAACCAACATTATGGCACAAATGCTGTGGACTGAGTTGAGTTTTGACTGAAGCAGGAATATTTTGTGACCAAAAAAGTGTTGAAACACATGAGAATTTAAAGGGGGAAGGGGTCTGTTTGTGTTGCAGCTGCAGCATGGGATGCCTTTTTTCTCTGTACAGTAAATCTCTATGCACTACTTGTTTTTTCTCAAACTGTTTTGTCAGCCAAACCCCTGAGATTTTAAATGAATGCTTCAATAATTTAACAACACATTTGCATATTCAAGGTCACATGACATGCAAGTTAGATCAATTATTTAATCTCTTTTGCAAGTATTTTATTGTGATCCAATGATTATTGTGACCTATGTGATTTGAACTGCGATATGACATTTAAACGTAAATTCAAACATTCAAACGCTTCTGCATTTAATATGTCAAATCTTGTGTAGCATTTATTTTGGTGAAATATTGCTGTAAAATTCCATCCACAAAAATGCTAAAAATTATGTGAATGTAAAGAAAATGAACCCAGCACACACTGCATCCCCAAAACCCCTTGCAGCTATGTCGTGAACCCCCAAGGCTTGGCAGACCTCCAATAAGGAAGCCCTGGTAGGGATCCATATCTTGTGTTTTGAAGCTGATCTGCAATAGAGGCTCTGCAATAACTACACATTCTGGTTACAGAACAGACTGTTGTTTAACGAGTGCCAATCAAGACAAGACTGCTCTAACAATCCAGCAGCAGTCATCTGAGAGATTTAATGGATTTTTTTTTTTTTTTTATCAAAGTAATGAAATAGATCTCTTTGATAAACTGAAAATTGGATGAGTGGTCAGATGAGAGATTTAAATCTGAGTGGACCTACTTTGTCAGTAATGCTGTCCAAACTTTGATTGATGTGTCTAAGGATATCTCCCACTTTAAAGACCGGACAGAACGGATGGTCCACTGGGTCATAACGACAGCTCTGAATGTAAGACTGGTTTAGGCTTGAAGGGAAATTGCCTCTGTGAAGGTAAGAGAGTATGAAGCAATGTTATAATAAAATATTATTACTTTGGCCATTTGAATTTCCTTTGTTTCAAAGAGGGGATATATTAAATCAATTAAAATAAAAATTTTAATTGAATTATTGACAAACACATTTTATCACAATAATTGACAAATTAATCACATTAATCACATTTCATTAGAAAATTACCCATAAGGACCCACGGTGACACAGGTGTCACAAACACTGGTGATTATCTGGAAAGGTCTTTTTAAAGCATTATCCCTCACTTTCAACTCAGGAAGTCCCTAAGTGACATATAATGAACACCCAGGTTCAGTCATGTGAAAATGTGTTCATTTTTTGTTGCCTTGGCGACATTTCCAGAATGGTGGGCTGTCTGGTTAGCACATGTTGCAGTGTCAACAATTTTTAAAAATGCTTGTTTTTGTTAATAAAGGTATGTTTCAACCATTCAACAATTCTAATGTTTTAATAACATGTCCTAGATTACACTTAACCTGATTTTAATACATTTCTTGAAAAAACTGATATAAAACAAGTTACGAAGATATTGTGGTGACATATATGTCACATCGGGCTGTTAACATTATAACAGTAGGTGGAATTTTGATGTGACGTATTTGTCACATTAAGAAAAATGGTAGTGATCTGCTCAATTAATTTAGCTGATTCAGTTATTTTAGTGATATATATTTTCGGCTGCTCATTTCAAAGCATATTTAAACAAATCTACGTGTATATTTAACATGTTGACCTCCAGTGTGAGGTAGTTATTTATTTTTATTCAGTTTGCATATTTTCAAGTTGTGAAAAAAAATCTAAAAATTAATTTCTGGTTAAACCATATACCTGAAAAGGTAGAATTTTGATATGTTACAAAAGAGTTGTTGTAAAATGTAATGGTCACAGTTATGTGGTTTTGAAATATGTTGTGGCAAAGCAAATGAAATGCAAAAACTGTATTACTTCTTAAAAAGGTTTTTGTTTTATCTTCCTAGAAATGTAATCATTTTGATATATGTCGTGAAAAAAAAAAAACCTCTTATCTAGCAAAAAAACTGATATTTTTTTTTTTTCAATTGAAAAATAAGCGCCCAATGTGACATATATGTAACATTAAAAATGTATCATAAACGCCCAATGTCATATATATGTAACATTACAGCTCTTTCACAAGGAGGGGTTGTATTTCAAAAACAACTGCAGAAACATGTTATAAGTGGTCCATTTGGTCTGTTTTATATGCCCCATAATTTTCCTATAAGGAGAAATCGGACCAGGTTCTTATGGGTAAAATTAATGTGGTAGATGAACCCTGGCATAGCAGTGAACATTTTTGCATAATTAATTGTGGTAAATTCACAGATTGCATTGACAGGTATAATTTAAATTTGATTCATTTCAGAAAAAAAAAAAATCAGAATGGCTTCTCACAACAGTATGGTTTTTGATTATTGTAAATAAAACTCACCTAGTGACATTAAACTGAGGGAAGCGAATGCTGTTCTTAATGAAGATGGTGAAGTTCTCCACCTCTTTCATTGGCTTTCTAAGAGCGAGCAGATTAATTAATGCATCTAGAATTAAAACATGTTTAATCCAATCGATTTTGGATCACAAGATAACTCCCACTGTGTACAATATCTGAATATAATCGCACTGTCATGCATGTGTTTCTTACTCTGAAAAATTGTCATCCTCTGCAGGGCACCAGCCTTCAATTTCACACCATCCTGTTGTGCCATTATCATTGTTCAAGCATGTGCCCGTTATAATACCTGTGATAAACCAGACATGCATTTGAAGCAATCTAGAAAGTATTAGCATGCTTCACTTCCATATAATTATGCATTGAAGTAAAACGAGTATTAGTAGACCTGACGACTGAACTCAGAAGAGACAATGAACTCACCATTTCCTAAATTTGAGCCCAGATTTGCCATGCAGTTATCATCAGTAGTGCATTCAAACTTACGATCAGTCTGATAGACAAGAGAAGAGTAGAGGGAGAGAGTGCTTAAAATACATAAGGCAGCATGTTTGAAGTATATAAAGTCAGCTGAGGTATAACTGTAACCTCAGGGCATCGTCCTCGCGTCTGATTGGCTGTGATGACCATGCTGGTGATGACAGAGAAGGAAGCACCGCCCTGAAAATTGTGCAGAAATGTTCACCTCGGACTTTACAGAGAGAGGAATATGAAGTTTCATATTTCAGCATTAAAATGGACATTTGCTGACCTGTGATGGAACTACATAGTCTGCTACGTCCATCACACTGTTGTTAAATTTGCCCAGGCCCTTCACTTTGGTCATGACCGCAGACTCGATTCCCGTATCCTGCAGCTGATGTCCTTTTTCATGGAGAAAAACCCAGCTGAAAATACAAACACGCACACAACAACAAATAAATGATCGAACGTGTTCATTATGAAGGTCATTAATTTTTAAAACTACTTTTACGATTATTTAATCAGCTAAAAATCATCTAAATGGATAATAAGAAGGCTAATTTCAATTACTCCCATAGTTCTTCCCTTAATATATGTATGTAAATGTATGTGTGTATGTGTATGTAAATCATTAAAAAATATATGTAAATAATCAAACAATTTATCATGACTATCATTTTATAGATAGATAAATAGATAGATCTATTATACCATGATTGCCATGATTTACATTTACATTTATTAATTTAGCAGATGTGTTAATCCAAAGTGATTTACAAATGAATATGATATAATGTGCATACTTTTTTTCATTTTTCTTTTTTGTTAATCATTTACTACTGGTGCACATACATCCATTTGCAACACAATTTAAACACATTTACTCAATTATATTATTATATTAATTAATAAGTCCCAAATCCAATAACGTTATTTAAAGCATGTACATTCATCATCAAAGTTTAACTACATTTTCTGCTCTCAAACACCAAGTACAAGCCTTTCACTTCATTAAATTTATTTCTATTCCCCATTTACTAGCCCTTAAACTAGAACCATAATATTTAAAACGAGTTTAATATTAGCAACAAGGAAATAATCAATGCTTACCAGATGAAATACAGAATAATTAACAGCTGGACGATACGGTTGATGATTCCAACAGACCAGCTCTTCACCACAACCGATTTGGCTGTTTCATAGACGAAGAAGTCAGCGATGAAGTGCAGGAATCTGTGAGCCATAGTAGAAGTGTGTGTTGTGTAATATTAACAAGTGTAGGCTAAAGAAACTCTTGAGCTGAGATCCGGTACTGTGTATCTGCTGAATGAGAGATCTTATTTTACTTGATTTATTAAAAAAAGAAAAAGAAAGAAAGAAAAAATGTTGACCACAATTTCCCTCCCCTTTTCATGTTCATGCCTCTCTTTGGCCCCCAGGGGCCTTGACTGTCCATTTCCTTAATAGCCTGCTCATTTGCTCATCTCTTTCCAGCTTTATTTTAGGGGAATGTCTCTTTTTTACAAACCAAACCTTTTATAAATATAAACACATTACTATGTCTAATTATAACATTTGATTTTTTGAAAATGCCTTAGACGTGCAAAAGGGCATGCATATTGTCTTTTACTGGAAATAAAGCATGAATTTAATGTATTCCTTATTGTAACTCTGCATTTTGTTACATTTCATCTTTCGTTTGACATTTTCATCACACATACAAAGTCACAATATGCATTGACAATGTTGTTTTCATTAGAATTTCAATCATGTTGGTACTTTTTTCCCAAGTAAATGTTTCACAAGTAAATGGCACATTTTGACAAGCGTCAACTGATCACCCTTTTGACATAGCTATCCAGTCAATCATTCAAAACCTGCTATTGTTTAGGATTGTATATGTTTCCTTTCAAATAGAAATACAGTAGTCAACATTTGAAGTGGATCAACAACTTTCATCAAAGTTGTCCTAAAACCAAAACAATACCCGTTCTTGACAACTTTGATGAATTTTTTTGATCCACTTCAAATGTTGACTACTACACTCTAAAAAATGCTGGGTTGTTTCAACCCAATTTTAGGTCAAATATGGACTAACCCAACTTTTGAGTTAAAAATTTAATGTAAAAATTTAACCCAACAGCTGGGTTAGTCCATATTTGTCCCAAAATTGGGTTGAAACAACCCAGCATTTTTTAGAGTGTAGGGCTGGATTCACAGTAAGTGCAAAGGGCACCATGCATCTGATGCAAGCAATGTTTTCTCCTTTTAAGACAATTTAAAGCAAAGATTTTGTGTTTCAATTATAAAAAACTCAGAATAATCTTCTTTGTATTTTGTAATTTTAACAATGCATAAGATTATGAAACACATTATAAGATAATACAAGATACAAAACATCCTTAGAGGTGCTGAATGAAGCAAGTTACAGTATGGAGACACTTTTTTACTTTAACAACTCAGTGACGTCTTTCGATCTTCCAGGTCTACCTTGGTCCTCCAGTCCTTCGGCTTCGCTCTGATCTCCATTTTCTTTCTCCATCAGTTTTCTGATATCTCCAATCTGCTGGAGATATTTTAAAACAGCAAGCAATTGACCCTTCGCAGGGAGTTTGACTGATAGGCAATCTGACCAATCATAATGCCATTTTTGTCTGATAAACAAACCAGACAGGAGAGTAGATTTACTTTGGTGGACTTGAACTTGAAAAATGGTTGTATTGACATCATCAGTTGAAACAAGACACCTTCTGATGTTCATTCATGTTTATTTCATGCTGTAACTTGTAAAGAGGAAGAGATGATTGCTTCACCTGCCAGATGAACTGAGGCGCTACAGAGAAACATTAAACAGCCACAGAACAGTATTTATTGTTTGAATTTCTTACAAAATGACAGAATTTGAAAGCTGAGACTTTGTTTCATACCAGAAGTAACCTGCTCTGTCTTGTCTGTTGGTGCGTTGTTTCCTCTTTGGTCCGCAATATATTTTTCACTGCGTGAGAACATGATGTGTGGCGTGAGAGTAGAATGGCTCGTCGTACATTATTGCAACCGTAACTAATAGGGCGGGACTTTGTGAATCGCCAATTACTGAACAAAATACGTAAAACATGGACTAACAACTAAATAAATACACAACTGTCCCATTTTGTTCAATGTTTTTGGGTCCCATAGAAATATGTGTAGTTTTTAACACTCCTATGTATTCATTCACGTCGTACAAATACAAATGTCACCTTGTAAAAAATATTTACATTTCCCTTGTGCCATTTACCATTTGCTATTTACTTTATAGTCTGGAGACAAGGTTTCTTGACAAACATGCTGTTTCAATGTGACTAAACAGTTGATATTTTCAGACTGAGGTTTTACAGTAATTTGCCTCACAGACTTTATTTGACTCTTTCTGTTATGTCCACTTCTCTGATCTGACTTATATCTATTATATCTATATATAGTTCAAGAAATCTATTAGTTCATTTCTCTTGCAGATTATCTTACTCTACTTTGACAAAGAAAATTTATATATATATATATATATATATATATATATATATATATATATATATAGTCATTTGCTAATTGTGTATGCTTAAAGTGAAGATCGCATTTCCTCATCACTAAAGTGAGCCCATTATGTTTGTGGTTAATTACAACGTCACGTCATCTCCAACTGGAAAGCTTTCAGAGAAGCATCTTCGAGTGGACACAACTTCCCATAAATTACAGATGCCAGCGTCGTGAACATCGTTGAGCACTGGCATTATCCACTCTCACACATGGCACAAAATGGATTATCCTTCAAAGAGGACATACACCGGCACCCAGGAGACAAAACAGAGCAAGAGAGGATGGGATAAGATGGATTGTTTTAATTAATTTATTTCTATTTTAAATATATTTACTTATCCTCTTAAGACCCTGCGAGCTCATATGAGGCCACTATATTTTAGTGAATTTCTCTGAGACTATACATGCCACAGTTTTAAGTCTGGATGTCCTGTACAGAGCACATTCAGAGCTTTTCAGAGATACTAAATGATTGGATCACCATGACCACTCCCTCTCCTTGGTCTTCAAAAATGTCTAAAATTAATTTAGTGACACTCTTATGGAAATATGATATTTTGTAATTATCATTTAAATCTAATTTTTAAATTGTATGTCATAACTCAACATCTCAGTAAAATGTTATGGGGTTTCAAATCAAAATATGACTTTCTGTTACAAAACAGGACGTTGATTTCATACATGTACTCATATGAGGACACCGGGACCAAAAGCATGTTTATTACACATTTTGGGAGACATAACAAATGAATAGGGAAAGAAATTATATTTAAATTTTCTATTAAATATTATACATTATTATGAAAATCTTGTCAATTATTACTCCCATTATTACACTTCTTTTTTCATTACATGTTGCCCCAAAAACACATTAATATGCAAATTAGATTTAGTTTATAGATATATTGTATATAATGAGAAAACCCATTTATGGCCATTTTACACACATTTTGCAGAAAGAAAAGTGGTATATCAAATCATTCTGTTATAACATAGTTGAGAATCATCTTTATACAAAGTTTGGTAAAAAAAAAAAAAAAACTTGAAAAATAAAAATGTATTGGTGATTTATAAAAATCAATTGTTTTTGCCTATGCATGTTCATTCGTCTTCTTATTTTTTGAAAGAAATTGAGTCCCTATGTCCTCTACCGAGCACATAGCATAACTTATGAATGAAATATCATTTTTTATTTATTATTTCTTTTCTTTTACATTATTTTAATGCTCTAAACAATGTGAAGACATGAAAAAAAACTATTTTTTTTTTCCCTAAAACTTTTTTCTCGGGTCTTAAGAGGTTATATAACAGACATTTTTGTAAATAATGTATGCTATTATTTTAATTTCATTTTAAAAAGGCAACAAAGAGATTTGAATTTAATGAAACTATTCGATTTCACCTTACATCAGATCATATACAGCTATAAGGCTCCACCCGTCTCTCTTACCCCTCTATCATATTAAAAACCACAACTTCTTTTAAACTTCCCTTTGCTTTTGACAGACCACATATCTTCACCATGAAAGTCGCATGCTGTATTAAAAGTCACAGGCTCCCATTATAGGCCATTACTGGTATTTTATACCCCTGATCGGGTTTATTTACTTGCCTTTCAGTGCTAACAAAACCATTTTGCTTGATTTTGGAAAGAAAGGGTCATTGGTTGAGTCATCTTAGATGTTTGAGAGCAGGGCATGTGGCGGGACGATGCTTTAGTAACTTCTTAAGTGGGTTCATCAAGAACATAATGGGGCTTAATTTCCCACAATTACAGGATAAGCCACAACAATCCTCAAACCAGACTATTCTGGGTTCAACATGAGTTAATATCTATCCACAGTTTTTGTGATATATATTGTTTCATAATTGTACCTACACCAGTAGTCTATAGACTACTGCAGATACAACATGATTTATGTAATCAGAAATGAGTTGCACTTTTAGCCTTTAATCCTGAAGTCAGTGGATTTTTGGTTAAAATATTATGCTGAACAGGTAAACTCATCTACTCACTAGTCTGTTTATAATTTCACTCTGACAAAGTATTCTAACTCAAACTTTTAGTGAAAATGTTTTTTTTTAGATAAAACTGAAAGAGTTGTCATAAGCTTAGTAATGCTGGCGTTGAAGTCATGTGACTGTGGTGTAGTTTGTTCATACCTTATATTTAGGTTTTTATTCTCTAAGAATCATAAACTTTTGTTAGTCACATAACTAATTTTCTGCAGTGATCCACAAGCCAATGAAAAACTCATGTTAACTTCTGGGTTGGCCTTCAAAAATGTCATCACTGCAGCAATATATAGATCAAGGCATGAAAATATTTTGTGTACCACATTTTTTTAAAGCTTACATCACATGCTTTGTACATAGTCATTTCCACACTCACTGCCATATTATCAAGCTATTCTATACATAATTTGACTATAAAAGAAACAATACAATTATATAAGGTATTTTTGAACACAAAGGCATCACCAGCTTTTTGTATAGTTGAGAGACTGACATCATACCAGCGTATTTTGAGGTCAAAATGCATAGAGGTTGGTAGGTCTGTTAAGTCTAAACTTGTTTTCTTAAAAGAAAAAAAAAAGTAAATAAGGCCAGTTTTTGCAGGATTTAGAAGCAGAAATGCTAAGTTTATAATTTCATTAATCCTTTACATTATTTTCTAAAATTTCGCATTTTATTTGAGCTGTAATTCTGTTTAAATAGTTTTACAGTTATATTAGGATTTACATTGTCTTAACATGGTTTTACCTTGGAAAATTTCCATGACAACATGATGTTGTTTACATCTTGTGGCTTTACAATTATTTTAATAATTACAGATTGACCATTCACTTTCACTAAATGTGCTTAACTGAAAATTAATTATGCCATAAATGTTATCAATTGAGCATAAATTGTATTGTCAGCACTTCCTCGCCGCTTCTTCTCTACCAGTATGTTTCATCATATATAAAGAACCTCAAGTGTCTCCAGTCAAGGAATCACATGACCATCACTAATGGTTTGATTACTGATCTCACACACACACACACACACACACACACACACACAATATATATATATATATATATATATATATATATATATATATATATATATGTGTGTGTGTGTGTGTGTGTGTGTATAGCAAATAAAAAGGCAACCACCTCTACAAGTAGGTCTATCCACACTTCCCTGAATTATGTCTGTCTACCAAAACTGAAAAAAGAACAAATCTGAGCGCTTTACTGATTTCACTCACACATGAGGGAAAAAATATTACCCGTTTATTTCCAAGTTCTCAGTCTGAATGGAAAAACATGTAAAAATGTGTTTCCAGCTCAAACATGGCATGGATGTAAGTCTTGGTTTGAGTAACCCATCAATTATTCATAGTGAAACCTGAGATGCAGCAATGTCTCTGTGCTGTGAGTGTGACATCAGTCAGATCCTGACTCCTCAGAGCTGGCTGGTGTGAGCACGGCTTCCTCTTCTTCCTCATCATCAGAAGCCTGCAATAGATAAGGAAGGTTAAATTATTCAAATCTAAATAAGTCCAATAAACCCAAGAGGAAATGCATCTGTCGTGATCAGATTCAGATGGAGATGAACTCTTTACTCTTAAAGCTGTCATTTCCGCCTTCTGTTTCTTTCCTTTTCCCCTCCACTCTTCTTCTTAGCTTCACGTTCCCTCCTTTCTTTTTCTTTTCTCTAAAAGCACAAGCAATGACTGTGTTAACATTAAGCAGGGCTGCAAGTAACATGCATTGTACTTAAATGTTTGAGGCCAAAAACTGTTTAGCAAGGATGCATTAAATTGATCAAATGTGACAGTAAAGACATTTGTAATGTTGCAAAAGATTTCTATTAAATAAATGCTGTTCGTTTAAATTTTCTAATCATCAAAGAATTGTACAAAATATATCATGGTTTGCACAAAAACATTAAGCAGCACAACTGTTTTCAACATTGATAATAATCAAAAATGTTTCTGGAGCAGCAAATCAGCATATTAGAATGATTTCTAAAGAATCATGTGACACTAAAGACTAGAGTAACGATGCTGAAAATTCAGCTTTGATCACAGGAATAAATTACATTTTACAATATATTCACATAGAAAGCAGTTTTTTAAATTGTAATAATATTTCAAGATATTGCTGTTTTATTGTGTTTTTGAGCAAATTAATTTAGCCTTGATAAATATATGAGACTACTTAACTTATAAATGACACTGTATAATTATTTTGTTGATTATTTCTTTAATGTAATCTGAAATCTTGCCCAATGCTTGATTTCAAACAATGTGCAAATTGAAGTTTATATAAATGTACAGTACATGCTGTGTGCAAATATGCTTAAAATATAAAAGGTAGATAGATAGATAGATAGATAGATAGATAGATAGATAGATAGATAGTAACAGATGCCGCTCCTCCTCCACTCTCTCTGTACTCTTTCATGGCTTTCTCATATTGTTTCTTGGCCTCTTCCGCTTTTCTGTCCTACTCCTGTTCACACAAGAGACATTTAGCTGAACATACTGCTGCATCAAATAAACAAATCCGTTGACTCAATAACAGCACAGCATCAGGAGTTTATGCTTCAATTATCTGTCTGTGGCACAATAAAACAAACCACAGACAAATAATTCAGTAAGTGGCTAATAAATGTATTCAGTGGTGCAGCAAACAATTTGCATTTGCAGGAAAGCAAGCAATTTTCCCGAAAACTAGACTCCATGCATAAAATATTACATTTGCCACAGAACTAAAATGCATAAACATGCATAAATGTGTTTTTGATTGATGAAAGTGTCAGGACGATGTAAATTATGAAAATACAGGCATTAATGATTGACATCCCTCACACGCAGTTCAGAATTCAGTTCAAACTGCTCAACATTTAGATTCAGTTTCAGTTGTGGATGTGCTATATATTATAAAAAAAAAATGATGTGTCAGGGAGTCTTGTTCACCAGTCACCAGCTCTGGACTCCATGTCCCAGAATCCTCCCCGGCTCACACCTGTTCTGAGTCACAGTCACCACAGTCATCAGCTCTCAGTACACCATCACCATCACCTGGAGTCTAATTCCTTGCACCTGTCTCCACTCATCAAGCACACTATATCTTTGCACTCCTTCCGCATCGTCTTTGTCTGGTCTCGAACATTGTATGTGTACTTACCTGACCCTTACCTGAATTGTCTACCTGTTAGTTGCTCCTGTGGTCCACTTCTAGTTCTCCACCGTTCCTGTGCTCCACCGTCTCCACAATCTGTCGCTCCATTTGGATTTCCTGGAAAAGGACAGGTCACTCTCAGATAAGACTCAAGAAACCTTACCATTCCCCGATTACTCACCTAGACTCACTGCCTTGCTTGCTTTCCCCTGTCTGTGTTTAATAAACCTGCTGTTGTGTTCACTTACCTTCGTGTCCCCGTATACATCTGTGACATGTCACTGCAGTATTTGCATACTGAATTTAAATTGATTTTTACTAAATCTGAATCATAGGTTACTTATTGAAAGTAACTTAAAAGTCTCACTTTCTGGTTACTGGTGTTTTTGTGTGACTTTAATGCAGCTGACCTCTTTCCGGTCTTGGCCCTGTGGTTTGCACATTTCTCCAGCCTTCTTAGAGATTTAAGTGACTGATATCCCATGATTCTCACTCTTGATTCGCTCTCTCACAGCATGTAAGTGCTCATCGGCCTCTTAAGAGCACCTGCGTCCTTCACCTTTTTCTGTTTGCCACAGAGAAAGGTAGAGACATTTAATAAAGTGTTTCACTTCAGGGTTTTTTTTTTCTGAACTGTTGAACAGATGCAAGTAAACGTATAAAGATATTGCAAAGTGTTGTTCATTTTGTGCCGTTTTAATAGACAGTAATAAACTAGCATGGTATCAAAAGCACCAGTGTGTATTTCTCTGATGCCTTTAATCTGAGATACTGATATAAAAAGTATGACCTTTTTTTTTTTTTTTTTTGTTTTTTTTTCTGCTTGCCTTCATCCTCGCTGTCTCTATCTGCCTCACGATCACTCTCTGAAGCATTACTGTCATAACTGCATAAATCATATTATCAGAGTAAAAGACTGGAAAAACCATATAAAAATCAAGAAAGGTTTAAAATCACTTACTCTTCTCGGACATCATCACCCTCTTCTCAAGGGTTGAAAGACACATCTACAGGGAGATAATGCATTGACTACAGTATCTACTTTACAGAATTCAGCACAATCCACTAACAAAACTCACTTTGAGTTGCCATTACTTATCAGAGGCATGAATCCTAAGTTTTATGTTTTCTGTAAATCACCTAACATAAAGCTAGTTTTAATCAATATTTATAGAAAAAGCATGATTTAGGCATGTCCCTGTAACTGTACACATTTAAATTGTACAACAATGTAATAATTATTTGAACTTTTTCAGTGTATTGTAATTATTTTAAAATTACAAAAACCCTGTGTCAGGACCGATAGAACAGAGGACTTAAATGCAGATGATGAGAGAGTGAAGTTTATTAAACTTAGGCTGAGACCACCCCTGAAATAGAGGTGCCAATAAACAAACATAAAGAGAGTGTGTGGGAGCTCCAGAGCTGCCCAGACGAACACAGCAGAGATCCACAGACACTGTGTCCACGCAGGATAAGGAACAGGACGAGATCCGTGAGAGACAACAAGCTGTCACTCCTCATCTAAGCGTCCTGGACACAATCGAACAGAGATAAATACACAAATACAGAACACAGAGCAAAAACAACAAGGCATGGGAAGGATCAACTGACAACAAGAGACAGAACAGCAGAGATTATAAGGGTAAAGGGAAACAAGCGACAAGTGAGGGTGATCAGCTCGTGATCTGTGCACATGCGCGCAAGAAGCACTGATTGCCCAGGTCACGAGCTGCAGGAAAAAGACAGGACAGCTCAGACAACAGGGGAAAGCCGATGGTGAACCGTGATACCCTGACACTTTCATTTGGACTTTCTACAGAATGGTGGGAAGATAAGTAAATCTTTAAATGTCAAGCTTACCATAATATTTTTTTATAAGAAATATGATCAAGCAAATAATTTTCTTTATACATTTCTTTGAATTTATTGGAAATAAGTTGATAACTGCAGACCAACATTTGCATCCAAGATTTGGCTCCTGCTGAGCGATGTTTTAATTCAACCACTTTTTAAAAATTTTCTATTAAATTTTGATGTTTAATTTTATTGTCTAAATACTGTAAACCCATTTTGATTAATGCATTTTAGTAGTTGCAAAATAAAGAAAAAAAATGCTCATCTAATATTTAGTATTATTTAGGTTTACATGTGACATTTTGTGAAAAGTTAAGTACCTCCTTTAATTACTGAAACTAAAAATGTGGAATTCACTGTATATTTAGTTGTAGTATTATGTGTTTTAGTTCAGGTGATTCATCACTGCCGTCTCCCTCCTCTCTGATCTTGCCCTCTTCTTTCATTCTCTCCATGTAAGCGTCATGCTGGTCTTCATCAGAGTCGCTGTAGCCATCTGCTCCTTTCATGCCCTGACACACACAAACAGTTCAATATATAATGTGAATGTAACACACTACTGTGTATTATATTATACTGTTAATGTAGTTAAAGTGTGTCGCCATCAGGGGCATTTCAGTATAAACACACACAGAGTCTGGATCATAGAATTAGTGGGTCAAACGCTCTTCCTGCTTATTCCCATGAGCACAGATCCATCAACAGAATGGGTTGTTTATTTAGTTAAACCAGTTTCAGATTGCGTGTCCATCCATGCATGAACACGACATGCATGTGCATTTGGGTGTGTCCGGAGAAAAAGCTCCTAACGTTTCCTATCTATTCAATTATAACTCAGACAACATTATCACTTATAGTCATCTGTCAGAACGAGTAAGAGAAAGGATACAAGGAACAGAAAAGAAATGGATACTGCACATTAAACCATGTGAAATGAATATTAGTTAGTTCCTTCTAAAGCAGTACTGTGATTAAGTTAAATCTCATGCAAACAATACTGTGCTTAAGTGCACTCACATATGCAATTATGGTTACTGTGATTCAATTGTACTCAACAGGCATGTAAATGCTTTAATTGCATTTCTGCTCTGACCAAAGTGCCAATGTGTTACTGCTGCGAGATGTGATGTCCTGCACTCATGCACGTTTAACAACATGGAGGAGCAGAAGAAACCTGTATTTGTTCTAATGGTGTATATAAACTACTGTTCAAAAGTTAGAGTCTGTAAGATTTCATCAAGGCTGCAATTAATTGACAAAATATAGCAAAAATACATTACAAATATTACAAAATAAATTAACTGTTTTCTTTCAAATATGTGATTTACTGTTGTGATGCAAAGCTGATTTTCAGCATCTTTACTCCAGTCTTTAGTGTCACATGATCCTTCGGAAATCATTCTAATATGCTGATCTGCTGCTCAATAAACATATTTTGATTATTACCAAAGTTAATATTTAATTAACAGTTAATAGTTACAATTTTTGTGGAAACCATATTTCTTTTCAGGATTCGACTGAAAAGACCAGCAACTGTACGCATAGATGAAGCCTTTCTCCAGAGGACACAGCAGCCCTGAGCTCATCTTATATGCACACATTATACACTGAGACCCTGAGTAACACACACACACACACAGACACAGACACAGACACAGACAGACAGACAGACAGATGTCAGTAAAAACTCCAAAACGAGCTCAACTTCTCATCTTGACACACTATTATGAATATGAGACCTAGGGTAGGCAATAGGCTATATGTGATTTATATGCACAAAATTTGGTATAAAAACATTTTAGAACAACTTTTTGCAACTTTTGCAATAAAGTTCCAATCATTGAGGACGTACCTTGTAAACAAGTTATTTCTCATTTTCTCTTTAAATGTAAAGTGATTGTAATTGCTAACTGTTCACCTCTAATGAGAAACACAAAAAGTTGAATATCTTTATAGGAGCATGTGTTTGGGTGTTTACCCTTGGAAGTTTCCAGGCACTGTGATCTTCCTGTTGACCAGAGCCTTCATGACCCTGCTGACAAGCTCATAAAGCGGCCCAGACATGCCCTCAAAACGCTTCTCTACCTCATCCCTATAGAGAAGAGAGACAGATCCAGTCAGCAAAGCTTTGGCAGTTAACATCGGACAGAGAGATAAAGTCAGTGTACTCACTCACTCATGTTGAGATCAAGACTGATATCTTCATCTCTGGAGAAGAGGAAGATGAGGAAATGATAATGTGTCTGACCCTGTTTAATGGACGGGTCAAGACTGATCTGGAAAATAAAAGGATCAAGAAGAATAAATCCTCTAAATAACCATAAAGCAGCATTTTTACAAAACATCTGTAAAGATTTACTGGAATTCAGAAAATTATGCTTATATGAATCCTAAATGTTGCAATTCAGTTCACATATGTGACCCTGGACCACAAAACCTTAAGTAGCCTAGTCTTAAGTAGCACGGGTATGTTTGTAGCAATAGCCAAAAATACATTGTATGGGTCAAAATTATTGATTTTTCTTTTATGCCAAAAATCATAAGAATATTAAGTAAAGAAGATCATGTTCCATGAAGATATTTTTGTAAATTTCCTACTTTAAATATATCAAAACTTAAGTTTAACTTAAGTTTTGATTAGTAATATGCATTGCTAAGAACTTCATTTGGACAACTTTTGGACAACAATCTCAATTTCAAAAAAACTGACCCTTATGACTGGTTTTGTGGTCCAGGGTCACATGTTTGTTTACATATTCATTTCTGTAATTTAAATGAAACCCATCGGAGCTGCCATTAAGTGAATCAGTGTCCTCCAGTCTCCCGCACTGTTTCTTAAGACGTAAATGAAAATAGCCGACGCACGTTCATAAAACATAAGTTATACGTTCATGTGATTTATTTATTCTATTTTAGGTCTACACTACCTTCCAATTCAATTAACATTTCAGTCGGATTGACCTCAATCGGATTGACTGATGATGATGATGATGATGATGATCTGAACGATGAATTTCAGTTATTCTTAACGGACTATCTGGATGCATGTAAACATAATACTAAGTTTAGATTAACTTTGATTCATCCCACCAAAGTTAAACTAAACTTAATAGTTATCACTCAAAACTCACTACCACAAAGAACATCTGCCTCTGGTCCTTGTGTGGCAGCAGGAGAAGCAGTGCGGTGGCATTGATATGGATATCACACCTGAAAGAAAACACTAACTCAACCAAACATGATAAGTCTCAAATATAGGCCATGACCATGTGCATGTAAGGTTTTGAATGATGTTTCATGAAGTTGAAACACTAGGCTGCTCTTACTATGGCAACAGATTGATGAGCTGTGCTGATGGAGACCTCGTCTGGTGATCTTGTTTAATGACAGAGATGTCATAATTTCAGCACGAACTGAGCTTCTTTATCAGGAAAAAATGTTTTTACAAACTGCAAGTGAGAGCTTTGTTAATACATTTTTAAACGACACATGCAGGGTTTAAACTGACATTATATCCAATATTATATACAATATCCTTATGCCAACTTGTTTATTTAGCTGTTTTTACCTGTATATTTGACTCACAGTGCAGGTCATTTGTCCCTCCTGGTTTAACTTCAGTGGTCAGCTTTCCAGTGGAGTTAACAGGGAACATCATCCATTATGATTTTGTGCCAGACCTCGTGAATTAAAACTTGGGTAAAAATTGACAGAAGATGTGCAAATCATGACAGATATTTTCTGTAGTAGATGTTTGTTAGTCAGCAATGGTTTTTGTAGCCAGTTTTTCCTGTGGTTGATGGTTGATGAGTGTTCATTATGAGCCCTGCTATTATAAAAGGCAACCAAAGGGTGACAAAAACAGCTTATTAACATATTAAATAATGTCTTTGTGAAAATGTAAAACTGCATAATCAATGGAAAGTCCCCACTGTGATGGAAAAGCTAGCATATGTGTTGTCTTTTTTTGTGGCCTTGTAAGTTCCCGAACTGCAAATGATCTCAACTTCCTTTTCTCTCACAGAAACTGCAGTAGGTGTATTAATATTGTGAGCTCAGATTAGTGTCAGTCAGACTCTTCTGCTGTAGGTGTATTAATATTGTGAGCTCAGATGAGTGTCAGTCAGACTCTTCTGCTGTAGCTGTATTAATATTGTGAGCTCAGATGAGTGTCAGTCAGACTCTTCTGCTGTAGCTGTATTAATATTGTGAGCTCAGATGAGTGTCAGTCAGACTCTTCTGCTATAGGTATATTAATATTGTGAGCTCAGATGAGTGTCAGTCAGACTCTTCTGCTGTAGGTGTATTAATATTGTGAGCTCAGATGAGTGTCAGTCAGACTCTTCTGCTGTAGGTGTATTAATATTGTGAGCTCAGATGAGTGTCAGTCAGACTCTTCTGCTGTAGGTGTATTAATATTGTGAGCTCAGATGAGTGTCAGTCAGACTCTTCTGCTGTAGGTGTATTAATATTGTGAGCTCAGATGAGTGTCAGTCAGACTCTTCTGCTGTAGGTGTATTAATATTGTGAGCTCAGATGAGTGTCAGTCAGACTCTTCTGCTGTAGCTGTATTAATATTGTGAGCTCAGATGAGTGTCAGTCAGACTCTTCTGCTGTAGCTGTATTAATATTGTGAGCTCAGATGAGTGTCAGTCAGACTCTTCTGCTATAGGTATATTAATATTGTGAGCTCAGATGAGTGTCAGTCAGACTCTTCTGCTGTAGCTGTATTAATATTGTGAGCTCAGATGAGTGTCAGTCAGACTCTTCTGCTATAGGTATATTAATATTGTGAGCTCAGATGAGTGTCAGTCAGACTCTTCTGCTGTAGCTGTATTAATATTGTGAGCTCAGATGAGTGTCAGTCAGACTCTTCTGCTGTAGCTGTATTAATATTGTGAGCTCAGATGAGTGTCAGTCAGACTCTTCTGCTGTAGCTGTATTAATATTGTGAGCTCAGATGAGTGTCAGTCAGACTCTTCTGCTGTAGCTGTATTAATATTGTGAGCTCAGATGAGTGTCAGTCAGACTCTTCTGCTGTAGGTGTATTAATATTGTGAGCTCAGATGAGTGTCAGTCAGACTCTGCTGTAGCTGTATTAATATTGTGAGCTCAGATGAGTGTCAGTCAGACTCTTCTGCTATAGGTGTATTAATATTGTGAGCTCAGATGAGTGTCAGTCAGACTCTTCTGCTGTAGGTGTATTAATATTGTGAGCTCAGATGAGTGTCAGTCAGACTCTTCTGCTGGGATTGAGCTCTTCTGGAAACTGGACTTTAGAGAAATTATGCTGATCTTTGGACTGATGCTGCTGCTGCAAACTGCTGCATGTGAGTCACTTTCACATCAAACTTGTGCTGCTGATGAAATAAAATATATATTTAAATAAAGAATAAAATAAAAATCTCTGAAAAAGCACTATTATATTACAATAGGAGTGTTTACAAAACAGTCTGCAGTGCTCTAGTCTTTATTGTTTTAAGTGTTTTGTTTTGTTTAGTGTTTTTATTGTGTTTAACAGTGTAGAGTTAGTGGAGTAAGTCATTCGTGAGATGGAAGAGTTTAAGTCACAGTAATAGAGTTCAGCATCTGTGTTACAGACACTTGAAGCCAAACATTTGAAGCCAAAAAACAAACATTTCAACCTAAAATCAAAAGAAATTATATTTTGCATGAAGAAAATGAGGACTATTTTACAACCATTCAATTTATTTGCACTGACTTTTTTTGACTTCCTAAATTTTCTTTACTCTAATGTTCTAGATTTTTTATTTCTTTTTTTTTTCTTTTTTTGTAATTGCAATTATTTACAGTGATAATTGTTATTTAACTCTTATTACTGCATATGATACATTTCTCTCAGGTACATTTCATGATGATAGTATTATGATTTTAATTGCCATAATTTAAAGAGGGAAAACAAATACAATGATTACAGTATGTACAGTAGGCTTTACAATTTTTGTAATGTAATTATTTTCTTAATTATAATTTTTTTTGCAATAATGTATTGAGAATGTATAATTTATTTATTTTATTTTATTTTTTTCATTTTTTGAATTTTTGTTATATGTCAGAAATTATCTTTGAGGCGTAAATGGTTTAGGAGTGCAAGATGGTTTAACGCCCCTAAAAACATTCAATGAAACATGGATACAAAATATTACGGTTAGTAGGCCTACAGTTAGTCAGATTTTGAATTGAAATGTGACCTGGATGGTTTCATGAGATTCAAACAAAACGATTCTCTTAATTGGCCATGTAATACTTAAAAATGATTAATTATAAATTACTCTGCAGTAAAACAGGAGAAAACAGGTGATTCTGCAATGATGTTTTGTTACAGGACCAGCTACTGCATCTGTGACCTGAGCAGTGGCAAAGGATTCAGAATATGGTATGAGTGTCACCCACAGAGGGGGTTAATACATGAATGTCCAAGCATAAAAACCACATCAACGCCAATGATGGTAAAAAGTCAATTCTCTTAATTGGGCTCTTAATTCTTGAAAAATTTCATTAGTTTGTTTCAGCATTGAATTGTGTTGATGTGGTTCAGAGAGAGAAAACAGGTGATTCTGTGTTGATGTTTTATTACAGGACCAGGGTGCGAACTACGGGGGAGCTAGGGGGAGCTCGGCTCCCCTTAATAAGACATGGGCTCCCCTGAAAACGTGATTTGTGAAATTTTGGGGGGTCTCAAAAAATATTGACAATGTGTTATTTTGACGTGCAATTTCAGTTTTGTCTAATCATCATGTGTAAAATTGCAAAAATATTCATTCATGCATGACGGTGATTTAAACCTAATTCGCTTCAATAAAGATAACTATACATGCTATTCTTGTCATGAGCATCAAGGTGTGGGGGCACTGCGGTGCAAATTCCACTCATCTTTAGTATGTTAACTCAAAAGATTCGTAGAAAAAGTATAAACGTTGGAGGCCATTGATCTTTGCGCGGAGTCCTTGAAATCCATTCAGGCGTCTGTGGTCGATTCTGTGTTAAGGTAAGGCATGTTATTCGCAATTATGTGTTGTAGCTGCCTGGGTTGTTATAGGTCTGCGTGACTGTCAATGTCTTAGGTCAAATTGAACGGAGAAATTATGATATTCTTCTGTAGCCTGATGAGTAACTTTAACCGTTGTTCGTGTGAACTCAAAGACAGCCTGATGCTTTGTTTATAGACTATTTGTGGGTGG
Organism: Spinibarbus caldwelli; assembly: GCA_039654775.1. NCBI lineage: Eukaryota > Metazoa > Chordata > Actinopteri > Cypriniformes > Cyprinidae > Spinibarbus > Spinibarbus caldwelli. The sequence goes on along the minus strand of CM077247.1, from coordinate 23,726,357 downwards.
CTGTTTGTTGTTTCACCTATCAATTCGTGTCGATAAAGTATAATAGGGTAAATCCTGTATCTTTCTGTATGTATCTTTCTGTTAGCTGTTATGCATTACCTCCCCCCCCCGTTATAAAAAAAAACAAAAAACAAGTGGGCTCCCCCAAAGTCCACGGTATAGTTCGAACACTGTACAGGACCAACTACTGACTTCTAGTTTGACCTCTGCAGTGACCAGTAGCACACAGACATCAGAATGTGATACAAGTTTAACTAAACACACACCTTCATGGAAACATGAAAGATGAGTTTTGATTTCTGATTGTTGTTTTCAGTGTCTGTGGTGTTTGTGCTGGTCTGGTGTTTTCAGCTGATGGTTCTGTTGGGTCTGTTAGGAGGGTTTCATGTCTACATGAGACACACATCAGGTGAGCAACATTTATTATCATCATTATGGATCTGACATGCAAATATTAAGATTGCGAAGATGATGATAATGTATTGCTTTTAGGAAAGAAACCGGAAGATCAGAAACTGAGAATGAGAAGATTTCGAGAACGACATGAACACACAGCAGAAGATTCATGAGACTAGCAGCAGATCATCACATCTACTGTATGAGAAATGATACATAATGTCACAGATTCTCAGATAAATCCAGCTTTCACCTGTTGACAGCAGGAGATCCTACAGATTAAGTAGACATTTTCTACAATATTTTTGTTTTTGTTTTGGTGATTTGTTGCTTGTTTTATTTATTTGTCTTTATGCTTTGAATGAACTAGTAGTATTTTATGTCATTACTTGAAACCTCTTCTGTTCATCCATGATATTTATTTCTCTATATCAGATCTGGCAGATTGTGAAGTCATTATGTGTTTATTTTCCATGTCTTTTAGAAACAGGTTTATTTCACATTCCTGCTTTTGCTCTTTTACTTTATTCTGTTGGTGTCACAGCCAGTTGTTGGAGTGCCCAGCTTAGCCACCGGAGGGGACTCTCTTTGTGTCATTGTTTGTGTATTCTGGACTGTGTTTCCCATATTCCTTTACACTCATTATTAGTTCATTACTGCCAGCTGTTTATCATTGACTCATTAGCCTCACTCTATATATACCTTGTTCATTTTGTTTTTAGCTGCGTCAGTATTGCGTTCTGTTCCTGTGTTGTTATCTTTGTTTCCTGTTTTTGCTCATGTGGATTGTTTTTTTTGGACTCTGAGAATAAAACTGCAAATGGATATTTTGTGTGAGCATTCCGTGACAGAATACTGACGCCACTTCAAGATCCAGCAGTTTTTGTTTTTTCCTTTTTTTTTCCCCCTCTTCTGGTACCATGAGTTTTCGGATTACCCGACCTGCCACATGGCAGGAGAGAGCGGCTCGACTTAAGGCTCTCACGGGGTTGTGACAAAAGGGCGGGGATGTAGGGGCCTTTGCCCATCTCTTCTGGACTTACTCGGTGGGACTGGGATTCATTGACGGGGCATTGTCGGGATGTCTTTAATGGATGCCTTGACAATCCCTTGTCCCTTTGGGAGATGAAGGGACTCGAGACCTTTAATTTTTGGGACTTCACCTGGTATCTTGTTCAGCGAGTTCAGTGGGTTAAACCAGGTCAACAAGAACCCTTTCGTAGGGATTTTACCACCAGTCTTGGCCCTCCTACAGCTACTGAGAAGAGGAGGGCGAGAAGAAAGAGATCAGTAAAGTCAAGTCTGGTGGTCCTGGAGGACCCTACTCTGGTGGTTCCTAATTCGGTGGTCCTGGAGGATCCGACTCTGGTGGTCCCAAGTCCGGTGGTCCTGGAGGACCCGACTCCGGTGGTCCCAAGTCTGGTGGTCCTGGAGGACCCGACTCTGGTGGCTTCAAGTCCGGTGGTCCTGGAGGACCTGACTCCGGTGGTCCCAAGTCTGGTGGTCCTGGAGGACCCGACTCCGGTGGCTTCAAGTCCGGTGGTCCTGGAGGACCTGACTCCGGTGGTCTCAAGTCTGGTGGTCCAGGAGGATCCGACTCTGGTGGTCCCAAGTCCGGTGGTCCTGGAGGACCCGACTCCGGTGGTCCCAAGTCTGGTGGTCCTGGAGGACCCGACTCTGGTGGTCCTGGAGGACCCGACTCCGGTGGCTTCAAGTCCGGTGGTCCTGGAGGACCTGACTCCGGTGGTCCCAAGTCTGGTGGTCCTGGAGGACCCGACTCTGGTGGTCCTGGAGGACCCGACTCCGGTGGCTTCAAGTCCGGTGGTCCTGGAAGACCCGACTCTGGTAGTCTCAAGTCGTTGAGGCTGTTATTAAACTCTCTGTGTTTTTCTTTGCAGTCATGATGGTGTCATTAGGAGGTCTATTGGTCATGTTAGCCCCACTGAGGTGGTTGTCAGCCTCATCTTTGCTGCCTGCTGGGCTTCTGGCTCCGCCCTGGCCTCCTGCTCTGCTGGCTCCGCCCTGGCCTCCTGCTCTGCTGGCTCCACCCTGGCCTCCTGCTCTGTCAGCTCCACTCGGGCCTCCTTCTCTGCCGACCCCGCCCGGGCCTCCTGCTCTGCCGGCTCCACTCTGTCGACTCTGCTCGGGCCTCCTGCTCTGCCGGCTCCGCTCTGTCGACTCTGCTCGGGCCTCCTGCTCTGCCGGCCCCGCCCTGGCCCACTGCTCTGTCGGCTCCGCTCGGGCCTCCTGCTCTGCCCTGGCCAGCGGCACTCTGCTCTGCCGCTGACTCTAATCCCTCTTCCATTACATGGACCTGGCCTGCCATCCCTCCCCCTGATCCACCTCCACTCCACCTCCCTTCTGAACTTTCTTGACTTTTTATGGAGCGTCTGGAGGCCGTTCTTTAGAGGGAGGGTAATGTCACAGCCAGTTGTTGGAGTGCCCAGCTTAGCCACCAGAGGGCACTCTCTTTGTGTCATTGTTTGTGTGTTCTGGACTGCGTTTCCCATATCCCTTTGCACTCATTACTGGTTCATTACTGCCAGCTGTTTATCATTGACTCATTAGCCTCACCCTATATATACCTTGTTCATTTTGTCTTTAGCTGTGTCAGTATTGCTGTTCTGTTCCTGTGTTGCTATCTTTGTTTCCTGTGTTTGCTCATGTGGATTGTTTTTTTTCGACTCTGAGAATAAAACTGTGAATGGATCTTTTGTGTGAGCATTTCGTGACAGCTGGTTTTGGTTGATTTCTTTCATATGCAGTGTCTGTTGTTTTATGTTTTATCTTTCTGAAGCTCGTGAACCGTGTCTCAGTTTTGAGGTGTCTGGTGTTTTCTGACTGTCTTTTTAAAACCTCTGTTTACATGTGCAGTTTTTTTAAACATGTTGTTACGATCACCAGCTGGAGTGCCCATGAACTCCATTAGAGGGCACTCCACCCCGGACTCTTGGTATTGTTTCTTGGACTCCATTTCCCATGTGTCCCTTGTCCCTCGTGTTCTATTATCAGAAACATCAGTAGCAGGACTACAACTACATGCTGCTTTCCTCAATCATCATCCATGTGGGGAAGAATGATATTCGGAAAGAGCAGTCAGAACTCCTTAAGAAGGATTTCAGTGAACTCTTTGAAACACTTCAAAGACTTGAAGTTCAGTCGTTCATCAGTGGACCACTCCCAGCAAGGGGAACTAACATGTTTTCCCGGTTGCTTGGGCTGAATACATGGCTACAAAGAACCTGTGGTATAAAAGGAGTCAACTTCATCGATAACTTCAATCACAGACCGACTGTGATGAACTACAACAGCTCAAAGACTCAGCACCCAAGGACGACTTTGTGGAAAACAGCCAGGGAAGCCAGGACAACATATCACAGCCACCGGAAACGCCAGAGACAGAGCCCCGCTCACCAGACACACTATCCCTCTCTCCAGCATCTCCACTTCTAAGCTTCTCACAGAAAATGGAGGAACTGGTGTATGCTGGGACAAAGCTCTCCCACTCTTTCGCTGCAAGCCCCCAGATATCAACTAAAAAACGGTGGGCCCCACAACCACCAAAGCCTGTGGACCCAGCTCATCCTCCTCCTCCTGTGAGAGCTCTTCGACCGCTGCCGCAACGCCAGGGCCCAAACCCTCCTCCATCTGGTGTAGATGAACCAAAAACAACTGATATTTACTCTCAGTGATATGTGTCGGGTCCACGTCATGATAGCAGCAACTTTCACAAATGTTTACAGAACAAGCGGGAACCCAGTGTGCCTGTAGCTTTCTCTATCTCTGTTTTATCACGTGATAGAAAGTCTAAGGCCTTCTCAAGCCGTACAGCTGACCCATCTAATCTGCGGCCTATTATGCATCAAACTAAGATTGCTGAGGCACAAAGTAATTCCATCAAACAAACATTCTCTCACTAAAAAATAAATTATTTCTGATCAATGACTTAATGCACAAACAACCTGGATTTTATGTTTCTAAATGAAACATGGCTAGAAGACAGCTGCAGTGCAACAGTCCTCAATGAAACAGCCCCTCCTAACTTTAATTTTATAAGTGTCTGCAGGACTGTTAGGAGAGGTGGAGGTGTAGCTGCTCTATTTAAAGATGTCTATCAATGCAAACAAGTTTCATTTGTTCAGCACTTGTCTTTTGAATATCTAGGTATTGTGCTGAAAGGTTCTCCACGCATTCTGTTTATCATTATTTACAGGCCTCCAAAATACAAAATATGAAGAGTTCACAGAACTGTTATCAATGAATTCCTCAGAGTTTGACTGTTTTGCTATTGCAGGGGATTTTAATATTCACATAGATAATGCAGAAATCTACAAAAGAAATTATAACTGTTTTAAATACTTTTGACCTGATTCAGCAAGTGCACGGACCCACACACAATCGAGGACACACTCTAGATTTACTCATCAGTAGAGGTCTAAACATTTCATCCATTGTTATTAAGGATGTAGCACTATCTGATCACTTCTGTATTTTCTTTGATATATAACCATATTTTTTTAAATAAGCCCAAAAAACCGCAACCCGTGACCAGGGATTTTTTCACTCAACTTCACAAAAAAAAAAAAAAAAGAAAGAAGCTCAAAGTCGCGTATAATACGTGGAGTTGGCAACTGTGGTTCAAAACTTTTTAGCAGGACTGGGATTCATCTGATACAAAAAAAAAAAATATATATATGTAACTTAATTTAAAACGTATTATTTCATTCAAAACCCCATGATTTAAAATTAGTTGAATGTTATTTATTTTAATTTTGTTATTATTAAAGCTACACTGCATATGCTTTTCAGTTAAAAGGTCTTAATTAATAATTAAGAAAAAAAATACATTTAATCCAAGTTTAATCCAAGTTTAATCCATAAATTTAATCCACTGTCAGTGCAAGGCCAACATAATCATCACAGATACACGTGATTATACTTGAAAAGATGCAATCTCTGTTTCCAAATGCCCTAAATACAGATATGCTGTCAGTTTAATAAACTTTTGTAAGCCCAGCCAGTATAAAGCATGCAATGCATGAAAGCATGCAAACTGCGATATGTAATACATATATTTTTAAAAGCTCAAGACAGACGTCACTACCTGAAACTTACATCGATTGGCTGCTGCCCTTGTTTTTCAGTTTATATTTGCATAATTTAGCATCTTCAATATAGATCAAGCAGCTACTTGAGTTGAAGTTAACACTTTACTTTCTGTTTCACAGCAACATACATAAACACTGCATGAGCTTGTCCAAATACTCACAACTGAGGTCTTTGCACTTGAACACTTGTCTACTTATATTAAGTATTTCCTGTATTTGGCCCAAGTGTTCAAGTGAGCATGAAGACCACAAGTGTGTGTTTCATTGCTCAATGGGAAACACTTATTAGTGTTATAAAAATGCTAGTGTTTACAGAGCTTTATTTTGATTTTCAATACTTTGCATTTAAAATAAACTTCTAAATGTTTGTTAGTCTTGATGACACCATTTAGTAATTGTGGTGCTTCTAATTAAGTGATTACAAAACAAGTGCAAATGTTGCTCCCCGGCGTTATTCGAGATTAATACAATTAGATTAATATAATGGATTTAGTGTGCGTTAAGGGCACTATGCTTTGGCGTTTTTAAGACCTGGGACAGTCTTGCACACTTACTTCCTGTTGCATGCATTCACTCTCAAGTGTCCAAGACTGAAAGTGTGGGTATTTAAACAGGCCCCTTGTCTCAAGCATGAAACATCTTCTTCAACTAACTTACCAAGTGAGAACACTGCAGTTTGTAATACAAAAATGAGTCCTCTGCGCAATCTGACTTTGTTGCAGCCTAGAATTAAACTGCTGGTTTCGTCTGGCCAGAGGAGAACGACACTATTTCGACACACTATTTCCCCGTTTAATACTGTAAACTGCTTTGACACAATTTGCATTGTAAAAAGTGCTATATAAATAAGGGTGACTTGACTTGACAACACATAGTGGTTATTCCAGGATACTACATCACCTCCCACTTAAAGGAATAGATCACCCAAAAATGAAAATTACCCCATGAATTACTCACCATCAAACCATCCTATATGACTTTCTTCTTTCAGACGAATAGAATCGGAGTTATATTAAAAATTGTCCTGGCTCTTCCAAGCTTTATAATGGCAGTGAATGGCTGTTGAGATTTTGAAGTCCAAAAAGTGCATCCATCCCTCATAAAAAGTGCTTGGGGTTATGCTTGGGGTTTAGGGTGTTCCCTTCGGAAATGTCTGTGAGCCCTCTCCCATTATACGGTCTGGGATTCATTTCACTTTATCTCTTATATCTCAGTGAGGTGGAGGTCCGGGAGGTTGAAACTCAGATCAAATGTATTTCCCCTCGGCCCGTCCCAATGCAACAAGCCCCACATTTAGCCTGCTATCTCCATTATGGGGGTCAGAAGAGAAGATCAGTGGGAGAAGATCAGAAAACACTTTGTCTAGATCACTGCAGACTCTTAATGTAATATTCTCTTGCAAATCAAATAAAACAGTATCTTTACTGTATTGATGAAATGCTCTTGACAGTTTTATTGAGAGTAAAACAGAATCAGGTCTATATGTGAGTGTTGCAGAAGGTTGTTTGTAATATCTTTCTCTCATTGAGTGTGTGATTCATGTGTGAATGAAGAGAGGATTCTGACCTTCAGCCCGTCTGGACTCAATCTTCTGTTTACTGGAGCTGAGACTCATGGGACACGTTGAGTTTGTAGCTGTTCAGAGCTGCTCATGTAGAGAGCGACACCTGCAGAAGGAAACGACATCTACAGCTGCATACATTCCACCACAATATGCTTTTATTTCATTCAAAACCTCATGCTTTAAAATGAGCTTAAACTTCTTTATTTTAACTTATTTATAAGCTACATTACGCATGATTTTAGTTAAATCAATGAATTATTAAACAATAATCACCAAATACTTAACGGATTAGGCTATTCATTATTTCATGAAAAATGAGAGAGTAGGCCTACATTAAAGCATCAGTGTTCAAATTCATGTTCTTGCTTTATTAAGATTCACTACAGTAAGTCTAAGAAATAATCTATATTTTCAGTTGTCGGGTTGGATTTTGCGGAAAATACGTTTACCTCACATTAACACAGAAGAAGGTCCGAGAACAGTGAACAGAGAACAGTGATAAAAAAGCACAAACGACAGACTACTAAGCATGTGACATGTAATTTTATGTTTCAAACACAGTTTATTGTGACAGAGAGCAAATCTGCGAATAATTGAAAATAAACATTATAAATGATAAACATTATAAATATTAAAACTATATATATATTTGACTTTCAAAGACAAACACATCCTGTTATTAGTTACATCCGCAGGAGGAAACAAAACTGAACCTATTTCCTAAAATTTATTTAATTTGTCTAGATTTATTGTTTTCATATGTCATTTGTTTTTATGTCTGTTTAAATTTATTGATGTGTGCATTCTGTTAGTTCAAGTATTATTGACTAAAATGAATGAAACCAAATACAGTTTAATTTTAAAGTGTTTTATTTTCATTTAACTCAAAAATCATAAATACAGCATTGACTCCATTTACAGTTCTTAAAGAATGACAAGTTTATCAACATTCTAGGACATAAAGATCTTGTGAAGAAAAATGGATGAATGTGGTTAAACGTCTAACGTGGGGAGCGTGACAACGGAGTTGGAGATCCAAATGCAAGGCTTTATTCAAACATGTGGTCAAAACAGGCAGGGTCAAGCACCAGCAAACATAAACATCCAAGAATAATCCAAGAGAGTAATCCACAAACAGGCAAGGTCAGGGTAGGCGGCAAACAATCAAGAAACTAGGAACAGTCCAGGGTCAAAACACGGAAAGGAAATCATGAGAACTAGGTACTAGGAAATCATATTCAAAAAGAAGACGCGTGATGCTGTAATCCAAGCGATGATAGAAGTAGACGTAGAGGAGTGGGATGACTTTCTTTTAGTCAAATTTTTACAATGTTTTTGTAATGTATTAATTATCACGGGCTGTAATAAAAAACAAGTAGTCATATCCTAATACTGAGTAAATACATTTGGTTCAAATAACCTGGTATGGCAAGATGATGATTTTTTATATTTTTTTATGATACTTTTAATAATATTATATAATATAGCCTAATATTTTCTTTTTTAATATAATATATATTATAATTTAATATATAATTTAATATAATTTTTTTTTACATTTTGTTTCTATAATATTTATGTGGTATTTCTATAATATTTATGTGGTATTTACTTAAAACTGACATTATATATATATTTAAGACAACTGAATTATGTAGCTGTTTTTCCTTGTATATATTTTACTCACAGCACAGGTCATTTTGTCCCTCGTATGTTTGTTTCAGTGGTTTAACTTCAGTGGTCTGTTTTCCAGTGGAATTCAACATTGTCCATTATGATTTTGTGCCAGATCTCGTGGATTCAAACATGGGTAAAGTAGATAGAAGACGTGCAAATCATGGCAGACATTTTCTTTAGTAGATTTACAAGTCAGCAGTAGTTTTTCCTTGTGACCACATAATGACTGAAAAACAAATTTATGTGCTAGTTATTTGTGTACCTTGGCTTGTGCAAGACAATAAACCTGAAACTGCTCTAGTAATGATTTCAACTTCCTTTTTTCTCACAGAAACTGCAGTAGGTGTATTAATAGATTGTGAGCACAGATGAGTGTCTTTCAGGCTCTCCTACCAGAGCGAGAAGTGATTGTGTGACTGAAGCAGCATCACACTCTTCTGCTGGGATCGGGCTCTTCTGGAAAATGGGCTTTCGAGAAATGATGCTGATCTCTGGACTGATGCTGCTGCAAACTGCTGCAGGTGAGTCACTTTCATATCAAACTCATGCCGCTGATGAATCTCTTAAATAAAAACACTGTCATTTAAAAAAAAAAAGTCAGTCTGCAGTGATGTAGTAATAGTGTTTTCTGTTTTAAGAGATTAAAAGTTTTGTTTAGTGTTTTAATAGCATTTTTAACAGTGTAGAGTTAGTGGAGTAATTAATTTGTGAGAAAGAATAATTTAAGTCACAGTAATAGAGTTCAGCATCTGTGTTACAGACTCATGAAGTCAAAATGTGAAGTTTGTGGCTTTAAGTTCATTATGTGAAGGAGTCTGAATTCATCACCCCCTCCTTCATCTGAATAAACTCTTCTTAGAAATCTCTCTTTGTGAAGTATAACAGTATAAATAACAGTATAAACATATTACTTTAAGTTGCAAACTGCTAACATTTTATTAAAAATGGTTCCGATACTTTTCCTCTGTTTCTTAGAATCAGATCTATTTGCTTGTTCAAGCAATTTTTAACCAAGTGAAGACTATCTTTTACGGTTGAAGAAGACCATATGTTGAAAGACTTTTTTACAGGGGTTAATGTTCCTGATATTGAGGATCCTTTTCCCTGTTTATTTGTGCAACCCATTCTTGATGAGAGTACAAGTTTTCTTTTAAAACCATGTGAATCTTTGTTGATAGATTTATTGTTAAGTGAAGGTAAAAAACTGTATGTTACCGGTGTTTTGGTCTTTAATAAGAAGTTGCTTGTTAAAAGAATTGATACACAATGGTGGTCTGTTTTTAAACTGAACAGTGACGTAAAACCCGAATGGAGATCTTTGTATGAGCCACCATTGTCAAAGAGAGTAGGTGATATACAATGGAGGGTTCTGCATGGTGCTGTTGCTGTTAATTCATTCATCTCAGTGATGAACCCAGAAGTTAGTTCTGAATGCTCTTTCTGTCTCCAACGAGAAACTATTTTTCATGCTTTCATGTACTGTTTTAGATTAGAGCCTTTATTTGTGAAGCTAAAAGAATTGTTTCAATTGAGACTTTTATTTTGGGCTTTAAATATTTTCAGAAAAAAACGTTTTATCTGTCAATTGTTGAATTTTATTTTAGGATAAGCAAAGTTGGCCGTGTATATTAGCCGAAAGAATAAGATTGAACAGAGGTCTAGTGATGATGTTTATGTGTGTTTTCTGACATTGGTCAAATCTAGAGTGCAGATTGATTTTCAGTTTTATAGAACTATGAAAGATCTTTCCACTTTTGAACAAATTTGGTGCAGTGATGGCGCTTTGTTTGTATTATCTGGAGATGTTTGTGGTGTTTTCCTTATAATCACATGGTGTTCTGGTTTCTCTAATGTGTTTTTGCGGTATGCAATGTTTTTAAGTCTTTTGTAAAGAGTCATTGAGTATTTGTAAATAAAGCTTTTTTCAAAATCAAATCTCTCTCTCTCTCTCTCTCTCTCTCTCTCTCTGTGTGTGTTTTGTTCTTCAGGTCTGGATCAGGTCTGCAGGTTTAATCAGTCTGATCCCTGTTACGCAGCTCTGGGACACAAACTCAGTCTGCTGATGGTGATGAACACTAGTATAAATGACACAAGGATACAAAAGAGAATAAACTACAACAAAGCAACTGATCCAGTTTGTAGAGTAAAATATGGCAGGATGAGGGATTGTGATATTTATAGTAACAGACCTGAAGTTACAGTCATTAATGGGACTCTGATAATAAACCGTGTGATCAGAGCAGATTCAGGGAATTACACAGTATCTTTCTATCATTGCTCAAACTGCCCAGAAACATCTAGAGATCTTCAAGTGAATGTTGAAGGTACAGAAACTCTCTCATCAGACTCATTATAGTCTCATGTTCTCCAAAGATCTCACTCTCTCAGATGAACCAGTTGAATCTCTGTGAAGGTTTTTATTCCTGCAGCACACAGTAAACACAAAACATACTAAGTAATATTATACTATAGTAATATTCTGAATAGTGTGGAAAACTACATTCTCCTGTGTTTGTCATGTGACTGTCACGTGTCCCTCCCTCCAGCTCCTATTGGCTCAGTGGAAGTGTCAGTCAGCTGCTCCTCCAGTGGGGCGATGAGGGCGTCCTGCTCCTCTGAGGGCGATCAGCTCCTCTACAGCTGGACTCTGAATGGAGATCCACTGATGGAAGGAAACTCCAGCATTGATCTGAATGAGGAAACTGATGGAAGCATCAGCTGCAGTGTGAAGAACCACGTCAGTCACGGACAGAAGACTGTTAGTGTGAAACCCTGTCCTGGTGAGCTTACATTAATGTCCACATATTTATAAAAACCACAGCAACAGCAATGATGCAAAACAGTTCTCTTAATTGGGCTCTTAATTCTTGAAGAGTGTCCTTAGTTTGTTTCAGCATTGAATTGTGTTGATGTGGTTCAGAGAGAGAAAACAGGTGATTCTGTGTTGATGTTTTATTACAGGACCAACTACTGACCAACTACTGACTTCTAGTTTGACCTCTGCAGTGACCAATAGCACACAGACATCAGAATATGGTACAAGTTTGACTAAACACACACCTTCATGGAAACATGAAAGATGAGTTTTGATTTCTGATTGTTGTTTTCAGTGTTTTCAGTGTCTGTGGTGTTTGTGCTGGTCTGGTGTTTTCAGCTGATGGTTCTGTTGGGTCTGTTAGGAGGGTTTCATGTCTACACGAGACACACATCAGGTGAGCAACATTTATTATCATCATTATGGATCTGACATGCAAATATTAAGATTGTAAAGATGATGATAATGTATTGCTTTTAGGAAAGAAACAGGAAGATCAGAAACTGAGAATGAGAAGATTTAGAGAACGACATGAACACACAGCAGAAGATTCATGAGACTAGCAGCAGATCATCACATCTATGAGAAATGATTCATAATGTCACAGATTCTCACATGAATCCAGCTTTCACCTGTCGACAGCACCTGGCTGTCCAACAGAATAAAGCCTGGAAACGTTTTCTACAGTTTTAGTAATGAAGCTCTTCTTTAATTAGATTTTTTTAAACAAACTTTTATTAATTTTTCTTTATGCTGTGAATGAACCAGCAGTATGAAACTTGTTCTGGTCCATGATATTCATATCTCTAAATCACATCTGGCAGTTTGTGAAGGCAATCTGTTTTTTTTTTGTTTTGTTTTTTTTCTTCTTCATTTCTTCTAGAAAGGTTTATTTCACTTTCCTGCTCTTGCTCTTTTACTGTTGATTTCTGTTATTTTATATTTTATCAGTTTTGGGGTGTCTGGTATTTTCTGACTGTGTTTTTAAACTTCTGTTTGCATGTGCAGTTCTTAAAAAACATGTTTAACCACATTTGTGCATTTTTCTTCACAAGATCTTTGTGTCATTATAGAATATTGATAAACATGTCGTTTTTTAACCTCTTAACGGTCACCCGTCCCCTCTGTGGGAAGCCTAAGGTTACTTCACTATTTTACAATGAAATCCTAATCTAATCATGACAAACTATATATCATTGGAACGGTCTAAGACTCCTAAATAGACTTTTTTTTTTTTTTTTTTTTTTTTTTTTTGTTAAATTATGCAGGAAAAGTAATAGATTAATTTATGAAAAGAGTGCACCTGAAAAATCTACATCATAACAGGAGTTCTGATCTTTGTCACAGAAAGTCTTCTTAGTTGCCTTTTTCCCATCACACTTTAGAAACCATAAGAAATTATATATCAGTTGAAAACTTAAATTTCCGCGCGGAAGAATAGTATAATGAAAATATAGATTATTTCTTAGACTTACTGTAGTGAATCTTAAAGCATGAATTTGAACACTGATGTTTTTATGTACTCTCTCATTTATTCATGAATTAATAAATAATCCGTTAAAATAAGTTTGTTTTAAAGCGTGAGGTTTTGAATGAAATAAAAGCATATTGTGGTGGAATGTGTGCAGCTGTAGGTGTTGTTTCCTTCTGCAGGTGTCGCTCTCTACATGAGCAGCTCTGAGCAGCTACAAACTCAACGTGTCCCATGAGTCTCTGCTCCAGTAAACAGAAGATTGTGTCCAGACGGGCTGAAGGTCAGAATCCTCTCTTCATTCACACATGATTCACACACTCAATGAGAGAAAGATATTACAAACAACCTGCTGCAACACTCACATATAGACCTGATTCTGTTTTACTCTCAATAAAACTGTCAAGAGCATTTAATCAATACAGTAAAGATACTGTTTTATTTGATTTGCAGGAGAATCTGTTTAGTAATTTACATAATTAGTCATTTTAGTCAAATCCATCCCTCTTGTTCCTTCTAAAACAAGATTTTTATTTATTTATTTTTTTCTGTGCCTGGAAATGTTACATCTTTTACCATCTTTCTCTTAGTTTCACTCTCTTGTTTTAGATGTAACATCATCTGCCTTCCCCCATATGAGGAAACTTCCTCTTTCCTCTGAATGAAGGGGTCAGATATTTCCTCATGTGTCAGTCCAGTCTGAGTCTCACTGTGAAGACGCTTCATGAGAGCCAGAACAGAGAAGATCAGAAGTTCAGACACTCGTGTCCAGCTCTGAAGCAGCATCACACTCTTCTGCTGGGATTGGGCTCTTCTGGAAACTGGACTTTAGAGAAATGATACTGATCTTTGGACTGATGCTGCTGCTGCTGGAAACTGCTGCATGTGAGTCACTTTCACATCAAACTCTGTTTTGAAGCTGTTCAGTCAGATGAATCTCTGCTTTAAAAGCATTTGTGTTGTAATATTATATTAAGAGTCTGCAGTGATCTAATTATAGTGTTTTCTGATATTCTTAACAGTTTGGAGTATTTAAAAATGCAAGTGTGTGTGTTTCTCTCTCAGTGTCCACTGGAAAATTTCAGTAATTTTGCAAACGTATTTATTCTTTTTAAAATATTATTGTATTATATGGAGGATTCATCAAAAAATGTCTGTCCATTAAACATGATGTCAGAAAGATCGAGACATTACTAATAAAGAGAGAATTGTCACAGGTTAGCCAGACTGAACAGAAAGTGCTGTATTATCAGAATATCACGTTAAAATGCATGAAGTGTTTGTAGAATGTGAAAACATGATAGTTTATTTTAATGAAATCAACATGTAGATTTGCTTTTTGACTGTTGGCATACAGACTAGTGTTCTAAATTAAATTGAATGTTTTATTGTAACAGTTATTTTTATTACACACTAAATTGAGTTAAATCTGTCAAGTAATACAATTTTGTTCAGTATAGTAAGTCAGAAGGAGAGACACAAATTACACTTTCCTTACAGAAAAGAGTCTTTGTGTATGATGAAGATGAGCATTATTTTAGATGATCTGAGATCAGAAGTGTGAAGTCTGTCAGATGTTTCTTCTGCTGAACTCTAATTCTGTAAATGTTTGTGTAATTTGTCTGATTTTATTTCATGATACGAGATTCTCTCTCTCTCTCTCTGTGTGTGTGTGTTTTGTTCTTCAGGTCTGGATCAGGTCTGCAGGTTTAATCAGTCTGATCCCTGTTACGCAGCTCTGGGACACAAACTCAATCTGCTGATGGTGCTGGACGCTACTGAATATGACATGAAGATACAAAAGAGAATAAACTACAACAAAACAACTGATCCAGTTTGTAGAGTAAAATATGGCAGGATGAGGGATTGTGATCTTTATAGTAACAGAACTGAAGTTACAGTCATTAATGGGACTCTGATAATAAACCATGTGATCAGAGCAGATTCAGGGAATTACACAATATCTTTCTATCATTGCTCACACTGCCCAGAAACATCTAGAGATCTTCAAGTGAATGTTGAAGGTACAGAAACTCTCTCATCAGACTCATTATAGTCTCATGTTCTCCAAAGATCTCACTCTCTCAGATGAACCAGTTGAATCTCTGTGAAGGTTTTTATTCCTGCAGCACACAGTGTAAACACAACACACTCCAGTAATATTCTGAATAGTGTGGAAGAACTACATTCTCCTGTGTTTGTCATGTGACTGTCACGTGTCCCTCCCTCCAGCTCCTATTGGCTCAGTGGAAGTGTCAGTCAGCTGCTCCTCCAGTGGGGCGATGAGGGCGTCCTGCTCCTCTGAGGGCGATCAGCTCCTCTACAGCTGGACTCTGAATGGAGATCCACTGATGGAAGGAAACTCCAGCATTGATCTGAATGAGGAAACTGATGGAAGCATCAGCTGCAGTGTGAAGAACCACGTCAGTCACGGACAGAAGACTGTTAGTGTGAAACCCTGTCCTGGTGAGGTTTTAATACATGAATGTCCACATATTTATAAAAACCACAGCAACAGCAACAAGAGTGATGAAAATGACAAAACCAATGACATGTCAAGAACATGTCAAACTCACATTTCACCACAAAATCCCCTTATGCCAGAGTGCAATATCTCTGATGTGTATTTTGACAGACTGTGATGGTTTTATCTCCTCTAGGACTCTTTATGTTTTAGTTGATTCTTAAAAAAAATTCACCCTAAATTCAGAAGAAATTATATTTTGCATGAATAAAATGAGAGCTAGTTTACAACCATTCATTTTATTTGCATTTAGAAAATTATAAGCATTTCTACTCCCTAAATATTCTTACAGTGATAATTGTTTTTTAATATTTGTTACTGCAATTGTATGTGATAGATTTCTCTCAGATGCATTTTATACTGACAATATTATGATTTGAACTGCCATAATTTAAAGATGGAAAACAAATACAACCATTACAGTATGTATACATTATAATTTTATAATACAATTATTTTCTACATATTACATTAATTATATTTAATATATATATTTTGCAGTAATGTATTGAGAATGTATAATTATTATTTTTTTTTTCCTTTTTTACATTTTCATCATATGTCCAAAATTGTTTAATGCCCCTAAAAACATTCAATGAAACATGAATGTAAAATATTACTAATTACAGTTAGTACAGTTAGTCAGAATTTGAATTGAAATGTGACCTGGATGTGTCCTAGACAGGTTTCACGAGATTCAAACAAATCGATTCTCCTAATTGGCCACCTAATTCTTCAAAATGATTAATTATGTCTGCAGCAATTTATATCAAGAGAGAAAACAGGTGATTCTGCAATGATGTTTTATTACAGGACCAACTTCTGCATCTGTGACCTCTACAGTAGCAAAGGATTTATCAGCTGGTATGAATCTCACCCATGGAGTATTTCCTTCATTGATGTGTGTGTGTTGAGCAACAGCAAATACTGCAAATTACAAATAAACCTAATAATGACGGCTTTAAGAGATCTACAGGCTCTTCTGTAGTTAAATGATTTATGAACTTATGTACTATTAATTGCATGTAGTTGTTATTCTTGTTGCTGTTGCAGTTGGTATGAATGAACTTTTCAAATTAGTTTTAGAGTTTGATTTAAATGAGCTTGTGTTTCCTCCTCCTATAGTTTTAGATGTTTCTCTGATTGCTTTGGGCTGCGTTGTGCTGATCCTGATTCTGCTGTTCATCACCTTATGTCACATTTACAAGAAAAAACAGGTCAAGTCGACATCAGGTCAGTTCATTTCGAATCTGTAGTTCATAGACTGACTGATAAAGGTTCAAATGTAGCACTGTTCTTTGCAAGCAGCAATTACAGAGCCAAAAACATTGGTTAACTTAATATGCCTTTGTATGCTCACAATGTTAGTTGGTTTGAAAAAATTTACAGCAACGTGTGAAATGTGTGTAAAACATGTTTTGTGTTTTTTTTTGAAACTGCATTTTGATAACACGGTTTACCATTATAATATATAATTACAAAATTCATTAGTAACTAATTAGTTAAATGTGAAAACATTGCCAGTTGTAAACAGGAATATATTAAAGCCTTGTTTATGAATGACTGGAATTCATTAACTATGAAGTCATTTGGGAAGGTACCTTTTAAGTGCAGTTTACACAGAATTTACTCAATTTTATTTTCAATAAATTTAAGACGGGCGAAGATATGATCTCACTTCCTGTATTCTGTCTTCACTTTTTTCTTGATATGTTACATGCAGACAGTTCGATATGTGGGGGAAAAAGGTTTTAACCAACATGATCTGAGGATTATCTGTTATAAAGCTAGTTCTGAAGTCAGTATTTTCATGACTGAAATATTAGATTGTATTTTATCCGTGGCTAATGTCAATATTTTCCCATCAGCCGCGGCTGGCAATGTGGACGTCATATACGCTAATATCTCTCATAAGAAAAAGAGTGAAAAGAAGAAAACAGGTAAGAAACTCACAGAAGCTCTGAGATCTACTTGACTGAAACAACACAAGACTCTATCAGCTTGTGGTTTATTAGTCTCAGTCAATTAATTAGTGATGACAGTTCCTAAAACTCAAGGTCATACGGTCACTATCACTCATTGGAAACAAAAACCTTCTAGTTGATTTATCACTTTAGATTCAGACCCTTTCATATGAAAAGAGATGATGTAGAAAGTAGTTTAACTAGATTTCTTGGTTGCGTCTGTCACATATTTTAAAGTTTGAACGCTGCATTATGGTTTAAGATAATGTTTGCAAAATCTAAATGGTGTCAGGTTAGTCTTTTTGACTATTTTGGAGTTGATTCTTTTGCTCAGAATCATTCAGAAAATACCCATCCCATGTTCAGTGCAGTCACTACTAATGCAAACTGTTTTTTTCAAGCTCAAACATTTAATGCAAAATCTACAACTTGTTTTATATTACATTAATTGTTCAATAGTATTATTTACATTACATTTTATTATTATATTAATTAGAAGAAGAGTTTTGTTTGTCATCAGCCTGATGTATATAAACATCAGTAAAGTTTTTGGTCTTGGGTCATACACGAAGGAAGTTTATGACTTCACCTATCCATTTATAATGTCTTCTGTGGAAATGACTGCATTAGAAACAGGTTTAGTGGTTTAGACTAGCGGTTCTCAATTCCAGTCCTCATGACCCCCCGCTCTTCATATTTTGCATGTCTGTCTTATTTAACACTGATTCAGATAACCAGCTTGTTAGAAGAGAGCTCCATGCATGAACTGTGTTCTGATTGACATATGTCACCCTGGACCACAAAACCAGTCATAAGGGTCAATTTTTCGAAATTGAGATTTATACATCATATGAAAGCTGAATAAATAAGCTTTCCATTGATGTATGGTTTGTTAGGATTTGGCAGAGATACAACTATTTGAATATCTGGAATCTGAGAGTGCAAAAAAATCAAAATACTGAGAAAATTGCCATTAAAGTTGTCCAAATGAAGTTCTTAGCAATGCATATTACTAATCAAAAATTAAGTTTTAATATATTGACAGTAGGAAATTTACAAAATATCTTCATGGAACATGATCTTTACTTAATATCCTAATGATTTTTGGGATAAAAGAAAAATCGATAATTTTGACCCATACAGTGTATTTTTGGCTATTGGTACAAATATACCCGTGCTACTTAGGACTGGTTTTGTAATCCAGGGTCACATATGGTCCCTACACAGCATTCACTGCTCCCTACTTCCTGAGCACAGGATATTTTACTTCACTTCGGGACATTCATTCACGGATTTGCGCTACACCACTGCCTGCAGTGTCTTCGACAACAGACAAAAACTTACTAGAGAAGCGTGAATTGTGACATAATATACCTCTGTAAATAAATACAATTTAAATTCATGTCTCACACACTTTAATGCCCTTTAAATGGAACATGTACGCTCGCTTCGAACTGGAATCATGGTGGAATATCCTGTGATGTCCACTTCACAGAGCACTTACGGTCGACTAGAACAAACGTCTGAAGCGATAAGAGATACATATAAAATGTGCAGAGTGGTGATACGTGAGGACTGGAATTGAGTACCACTGGTTAAGAAGATTAATCTCATTCAACTAACTAAGCTAATAATTCTGGCGGGCAGTTAGTAGTTTAAAAGTGATGGGTTGGTTCATAAACGGTTTGTTTATTCTGTCTGTCATATGACAAATGAACAAAAGACCTGGGAGGTGAACTAATCATTTATGTTTTCTATCCTCTGCTGCATTATAATGACTTTCTAATTTGGAAAATGATCAAAGATTGCGTATGTAAATGTGTACGGGGAATTTGAGTATTATAAAATATAATTTATCTGTTAAAATGAATGAAATGACTCAAAGATTAGTTCATTTTTTTTGAACATGAATGAACTAGAGATCCCGTCTTCCGACTGAATCATTTCATCATCATTGCTTGATACTTTATCAGTAAAATAGTTTCACTCTTGAAAGCTCCATTTGTTAGTTACCAATTGTGGTAAAGCTGCTATTTTTGCAGTACACTGGTACTAACAAACAGCTATTCATTATGTGTAGAGACATCCGGTAATGTCTCGCCCTGTCATCGTTTCTTCTTTCTGTGCAGAATCACTCCTGGCTGCTGATGTGGAATACGCTGAGATCAAACCGCAGAAGAAGAGGAAGGAGAGGAAAGAGAAGGAGGAAGAGGTTCAGTACGGCGAGGTGACGTTCACTCTAAACCACTCAAGCGCTCACCCACAGCCTCAGGAGGAGTGTACTTATTCTCAGGTACACGGAAACTAGCTTCACAACAACAGCTGTGTAAAATCACACTTTTATTAAGATATTAAGTGCTTACGTTCACTAATGTTCCACTTTGAGAGTTGTACAGTTTATATAAAGCACATATTTCTTTGCATATGCACTGTAAATTATTTTGTCTGACATGTTAATGGTGGTACTGTATGTTGATATGCTGTGGTAGAGTGAGCATTAAAGGGATAGTTCACCCAAAAAATGAAAATTACCACGTGATTTAGTAACCCTTTTACTAACAAGCCGTCCTAGGTGTATACTGTATGACTTTCTTCTTTCAGACGAATACAATTGGAGTTATATTAAAAATGTCCTGGCTCTTTCAAGCTTTATTAAAAACAGTGAATGGGTGTCAAGATTTTGAAGCCCAAAAAAGTGCATCCATCCATCATAAAAAGTGCTCCACGTGGCTCTGGTGAGAAGTGACGAACGCAAAAGCGCAGAGGAGAAAGCAAAACAAAACACCGGTCATGAATTAGAAGTACAAAACAAGGATTTGTAAAGAAAAATGTCGGAGGATTTCAATAAAAGCCAAGAGGAGACTTGTTTTTCTTTGCTGTAAACAAAACTTGGTTCTCGTGAGACTAGCATATTCTGACCGGAGCTTATGCTATGCCTATGTCTTCTTTCGTAGACGTGCAACAGTTAGTGGAAGCTAAAGATTATGGTTTATAAAGTTTTAAATATGGATATTTTTCTTACATAAACACATCGATTTGCTTCAGAAGGCCTTTATTAACCCCCCAGAGCTGTGTGGAGCACTTTTTATGATGGATGGATGCACTTTTTGGACTTCAAAATCTCAAACCCATTTACTGCCATTATAAAGCTTGGAAGAGCCAGGACATTTTTAAATATAACTTCGATTATATTCGTCTGAAAGAAGAAAGTCATATATACCGGCTTGAGGGTGAGTAAATCATGGGGTAATTTTCAAAAAAGGGAAACCAAATGCATGTTATTTTCCTTCAGACAAGCACTACTGTTTTTAGTGCTTTTCGATTTGTTCTGCTGGCAGCTGTGATGATATGACAATGAAGAAAAAGCTTAAATAAAATTTGGCTTTAAAATATTGAGGAAGTGATCAATGTGCACAAGTGCTCAAAAGTCATGAGAACACTAGTCTCAGCCTCAGACATCATGCCCACGGAACGTTGGGTAAACATCTGATGCATATAGCGCACACATCTGGAAACACTTCAGGAGTTTTGAAGTCGTCATCGGATTGGTTGAATTATACAGGATTTCCGGGAGAGATGTGTGTTGCATTGTTTAACGTGCCGCCTGGAAACAAAAATGCCTTGGCACCAAACCCCCTCGCGAAAGAAGAAAGCCGCCATGTTTACAACTGACGACGTGCACTTGTCAGGATCACTAAACGCTGAATTTTCAAAAGTATGTGAAAATTTTAAAGTTTGAGGCATAGAATCTGAGTCCGAGAGTTTTACACACCGTTCTGTTATTATGGACATTTCCACGCCCTAAACATGACGCGGAACAAACGAAACGTGATTGGTTGCTTTACCTGTCAGTCATATGGCCTCTTGGGCGGGCCTTGGCCATCCAAAGCGGCCAAAGTTCCCGTCAGTCTGAAGGTCTCCCGCTCTCTCTCGTGAAACCAACACGGAAGTGACTAAAACTGCAATTCATTGACTGGCCGCTAGAGGCTGGCTCCTAAAGGGAGTCAGTCCCATAGACTCCTCATGTTAAAATGCCCAACTATACAGCAGAAAAAAAAATGTTTACAGCCTGGTACAAAAAGTGGTTTTGGTCTATATAGCTAATTTTGCCCTTCATGACAACTGTGAGGGGGGTGATTTTTTTTTTTTTTATAACTCATCCGTTTAAATTATATTAAGCCTTAAAGTTCTGTAATTAAGGGCGTGGCCACTTGAGTGACAGGTGGGTTGCCTCTGCTGTCACCACCGTTGAGCTAAGTGGGCGTGGTTTCAGCAACCAGCTCCCGCCTCTTTGCCCATTTTCGATTATCCGGGAGTGATGCGCGTTGACGCGCTGCCAAGATGGCGATGGCCGGCTCCGCCCACTTTAAGCTTCAAAAACGCTCTTCAGAAACCTACGGGTGACGTCACGGACACTACGTCCATGTTTTTATACAGTCTATGGTCTGGTTACGCGAGAATATGAAAACACAGCAATCACGTGATTTTGAATTATTAAAACATTTCAAAGCAATTGAAATTTGGAAAATCTAAGCTTTGCTAGATTGAGTTCTAGCAGAATTTAACAGTGATATGAGAGAGTCCATGGGTTAACGTGCATTTGGCTGTCTGGAGTGAGTTGAAGCAGTCAGTTTTTTTTAAATGGCACACATTGTTTCAAAACGTTTTACAGAATGTTTCTGTTTACACAAAATATTGCTGAAATAATATCTAAAATTTCATAAGTTCCTCAAGTACAGTGAACAGTCTGAAAAAGGCTTGATGATATCTAGAGGTTCACTCACAATGACGAGTTAAACTGCTTTAAAGTCCTGAAACGTTCTTACTAGTCCTGCTAGTAAACGGTGTTGATCCTACCAGCTAAACTAGTTCAGTGTTCAATTCCCAGATAGAAACTTTATAGCTTGAATTCACAGTAAAAAGCATTTAAATGCGTTTGCCAAAGGCATACATATAAATGCACTCAACTTTGCTGCATCGTTGTTGCTTTCATTAAAAATTACATTTATTAATTTAGTTAATTTACGTTATCGACTTGCTCTATATATAATGTTGGATATAGAAGTATATCCAACTTTATTTGCATACATACAGTAACCTCACATAAGCGAGATATACCATATAGCAAATCTCAACTGCTTTATATATTTGCAAAATGTCACTATATTATCACACAGCTCTATATATAAAGTTAGATGTACTGTAAGTATATCCAGCTTTACATACATACCGTACATAAAGTATACTGTAACTAAAATTTAAATTAATTTCTATTATTGGCCAGGTCTTTATATAAAGTTGGATATATATCAAACTTTATTCACATACAGTACACTCACATAAAGTGATATATACTTTATAGTAAATCTCCACTGTTTTATTGTTTATATTGTTACAAATTGTAACTATATTATCATCCAGCTCTAACCTGATAAATGCGACATGAAGATATTAAGCTATTATAAACATTAACGTCATGATTTTCTGTAAAGCTGCTTTGAAACAATGTGTATGGTCAAAAGTGCTATTTAAATAAAATTGATTAAATAATTTAGGCTATTAATATGAATATTAATATTAATCCTGATCTCATTTGATCCTCATTTATTGTTTTCTGTGCTGACCGAGAGTATGTTTTTCAGTGTGCAAGAGTTCTGTCACATGTTTAGAAATGTGAGTTTGATTAAACCATTGATTTGGCCAAACTTTATTTTGATCAGTTTATAATTTTTTGAAACAGTGGATTAGGAAATCTTAGTCTGTGGTCTGAGATGGTTTCCTGATCATGTCATGTGACTTCCTGTGTATGAAAAGAAACATCTCATGCCTTCTCATTGCAAAAGGTGAATGCTGTGGGCATATATATGTCTCTGTCATGTATGCATCACAGTGTGCAAATAAGTAGTCATATTTTAAACATATTCAGTTTTGTTGTTAATGTATTTACATTATGTACTCATTTTGGTGTCCGCATCATATACGTAAAGCATATTAAATCCAATTAGTTGAATGCAAGTTACTTAATATGGGCAAGTAATATGGGTGAAATTATGTCCCATCATTGTTCAGCGTAACAGATTTTTGTATTTATGTAAAAATGAAACAACATTCTTATTTTGACCTATACTTATTAAAATATAAAAGAAAAAGTGCTCATACGAAAATTTGATTATGTTTTAAATATTAGAAACTTATGGTCATGCAGAATATGTGCTTTATAAGTACTAATAAACAGTCAATATGTTAATAATAGGCATGATAATAAGCAACTAGTTAATAGTGAGAACTGGTCCCTATACTAAAGTGTTACCTAAAATTGAAAGGCATATTTTAATATATGGGGAATTTAAAAAAAAAAATGTATAAAAAAATGGCCATTAGGATGAATTTCAAGTGATTTCTAAATATAGATTTTTTCTTTATAATAATGAATGAATATATTTAAATTAGTATATTTCGTACTGTAAAAATGTCTCTAGTAAGACGAATGTCTTATTAATACACCCAAGCATTATTATTTTAGTATAATTGAGATACTATTATAGTTTTTATAATTTTTTTGAATTACTTTTTATATTTCCCATATTTGTTTTCAGTTTAAAGTTTTAGTATTTCTTTTTTGTCAACTTTTTAAATATTTCTGTAAAGTTTTATTGATTTTTTTATTTCATTTTTTGTTTTAGTTATTTTAGTACTTTAACTTCTCATCGTGAAAATTAAACTAGCTGAATTTTGTTCAATTCATTTTTTTTTCCCTATTTTTCATTTCAGTTTTCTATAATAACCCCCTGCACCCAAGCACTCAAAAAGAGTAATTTCTGTTGCATGGAGTAATTTCGAGCATGTTTTTACTGTGAGTTAAAAAGATGCTGCCGTTGCATCTTCATCTTCCTCCTCCTCCAGCAGCCTCACTTTACAACATCCAGATGGCTAATGATTAACACACATGCAGAATAACGTCCTGCTGTTATCTGTTTGGCTGTAAACGGACTTTCACAAGAAAATGGGAGAGGAAATAAAGTCCTGTTGGGATGTTTGTAGGAATTAATTCACGTGACCAGATGAGTATTTTATTTGAAGTTCTGTTTCATTCTCCTGTTTTCAGTGCCTTTTTCCACACTCATCGTGATAAAAGTGTAAAATAGTGTGAACAGCATAAAATACTTCTGTTCAGTTCCTCAATAAAGATACTAAAGTGTGAAACATGATAGTAATCTCTGTATTTGACGGATGAGACGCTGCACTAATAGGTTGGCTATGTTCGTAACAGCAGGAAACTGAAGTGTGGATCTGTTTTTAAAGCGTGAGCCGTACAGATGCAGTTATATATGGATGTACGTCATGCACACTGACTCATTTACATTTTTCTTCTCTATTTTATCTGAAACCTGCATGTTTTCATGTCTGTCA
Source organism: Spinibarbus caldwelli (assembly GCA_039654775.1). NCBI lineage: Eukaryota > Metazoa > Chordata > Actinopteri > Cypriniformes > Cyprinidae > Spinibarbus > Spinibarbus caldwelli. The sequence continues at coordinate 23,701,428 of CM077247.1, read as the reverse complement.
GTTGTGCTTAAAAGAATACTTCACCCAAAAATAAACAACCTGTCATCATTTTCTCACCATCTTCAGTATTATTTCGGTAAATATTTTACTTAATTGCTCTTGAAACTGTTTCAGTACTCAATTATGTTCCTGAGGCAAAATCACACTTTTATTATTTATTATTAACTTTTTCAAGCTCCCCCAAAATAAAGTTGCTTTTTATTTTATTTAATTTTTTGGAGATCATTTAAAAATGTCTCTGTTTTCTTTTGAACCCCATTGACTTTCATTGTATGAACAAAAATAATTTTATAAAGCACTCTTCAAAATATCTAATGTGTTCCACACAAGAATAGTAGTTTTGTATTACTTTGTTGAATGTCTTATTTAAATACTAAAAACTGAAAACTAACTTACAAAAGTACTCAATTATGTTTCCAAAGCAAAATCACACTTTTATTATTCCTTAATAATTTCCTTATACTTTTTTGAACTCCCCAAATTTTTACTTTCACTTAAAACAGGCAATGAAATGTGTAAAATATAATAGGACATTATTGAATTATAGTAATTTATCCTTGCATCACAACAGTTTCTGACCTTCTCAGTATTTTTGGACCCCATTGACTTTAATTGTAAAAACAATTGAAACATTCTTATTTATATTCCATTGAAGAATAATAGTATTATTATTTTTTTGAATATCTTATTAAATACTCAAAACTGAAGACTTGGTCCTGGTTATGTTTCAGAGGAAAAATCACACTTTTAATATTTTTTATAATTTCTTTTTAATTCTTTTTAGCTTCCCCAAATTTTATTTATAAAATATAATTGGACAGTATTGAATTATAGTAAATCGTCTTTACTTTACAACAGTTTTAAAGCAATTTATTTCATTCCAAACCTGTATGACCTGTATTTTATGTGAAGATCATTTAAAAAATGTCTCAGTTTTCATTTGGACCCCACTGACTTTCACTGTATGAACAAAAACTGTTGAAACACTCTTCAAAATATCTCATTTGTGTTCCACAGTATTATTTTGTTGAATATCTTACTTAAAGTCCGTGTAAAGTCAATATTAAATGTGTGTTCTGAGTTTGTCACACCACAGAAAAATGTTATTAACCACCCAGCCAAATTTGAATGCTAAAAAAAAAACCAAGTAAATAAAATAAGGTATCAAAATCATGAAAAAATAAGCCGTATTCTCTGCTCTCAAACGCTGGGGGCGTGTCTGCTGGCGTCGCTGAAACCATGCCCACTCGCGGCAAAGCTGCCGTCTCTCTCAACCATAGACTGTAAAAAAAGATGGACGACACACCTTCACTCACTTCCAGAAAAGTGAAGCCGCCATCGTCCCAATAGGGCGCGGCCATATTGCGCTGATTTGGGACCGGAGTCTGCGCAGTAGCGAACTTGGGACCAGAGTCTGCGCAGTAGAGAGCAAAGTGGAGCTGTGTCCCGCCCACACTCCCGCTGAGTCGATCGCAAGCACACACCACTGACCCTTGATAAACTGACCCTGTACTGCTCTATTTTTTGTCTGCTGACTGCGTATAAGAGGCTTGTGTTAAAATAAGGTAAATACAACGGCAGTCTCTTCCCGAAAAAGATCCCGAAATAGTCCATTGGCGCCTCAGTTCACTCAGAGTAGCTGTCAGTCTCAGCTGTCAATCATGACGTCACACTCCCATTTTTATAGCATCACTTAACTAAACTAAAACCAAACCTATTTAAAAAACGAACACTTGAACTTACATCGGCGTGATAAAATCTACATAAAATGACAAAAACCATCTTTGAAAACAAAATATCTGAAGTGAAATGTAATTATTTAGTTTGTCTCACGTCCCATTAGATTACATGGAGAGGGCGGGGTTTATGACCTGTACTGGGACCAGCCACCTGGGGGCGATCGAGACGCAAAGGCTTCACTTTTGAGGACTAGTGCAGCACACTTGCTCTCAACTGTCTTCCTCTAGCAGCTTAATTTAAATAAGGAGACCGAGCTCAGCTGTTTTGTAAATTATCGCAACCACGTATTAACATGACGAAGGCATAGCTAGAGACATAGCAAACTGTAGGCTGTAGTAACTAACGGGAATGACAGTAAAGGCGTGGTCACACTAGACTTTGAGCATGCGAAATTGTTTCGCATGCTGCAACGGTCGTGATATGACGTCACGCTGTGCAGCGTTTTTCAAAAACTTAAATTCAACACAAAACATACAATCTACTCCACTTTCCTGCAGCGCTGCAGTTTTAAATTTGTTCTTTTAATTCAGATAGAAGGTCATGCTGTGACGTATCGATCTGCCGTTGGTCACACGGTATCACGTGATACGAATTCGCAGGCCAGAGTTCACCAAGTTTGAACTTTGGAACGCAGCGAAATGTGAAACTTTTCGCACTGGCTTGCGTTTCCGGTCTGACGCATTCGCATACGTATGAATGGAAGTCAATGGAATGAAAAGTGCAGTGTGACCGCCCCTTAACACGATTGAGCGGACGAACCACTGATGCTTATGCATTCTAATTATTAGGTGTGTTCAACTTGAAGCAGCACTGCGCAGAACGATCAGTGTTTGACATCAAAGTACCGCGAGAGCGATTCGAAAGCATAATGAGCGTCTGCTCTCTATAGCTCTCACTAATGTACTTTGATGTCACACAGCGATCGGTCTGTGCAGTCAGTGCTGCTTCAAGTCGAACACGGCTCTTATAGTGTTGCGGGAGGGGCGGTGCTCGGTGGCTCCATTGCGTCATCGAGTCCCGATTTAGCCCCGCCCAAAAAATCCTGATCACGAAAATGGTGAAAAACTGTTTAACGGTATAACTCCACCTTTAAGTACTATATAGTTAACAGTCTTTGTAACATGTTTCAGCAATGCATTTCTAACATTTATAATGTGTTTACAAACAATTCTCAGAATTGACTTTACACGGCCTTTAAATACTCAAAACTGAAGGCTAACTTAGTATTCGATTATGTTTCGGAAGCAGGATAACACTTTTATTATTCCTTATAATTTCCTTTTTCATTTTTTTTGAACAGCCAATGGAATTAATTTCAGTGTAAAACATAATAAGACATGATTGAATTACAGTAAAGCAGTTTTGTTTAAAACTATTGCTGAAGACGGAACTATATTTGATTGAAGTGTGACTTTTGACACACATTTTGACCCGGTCCTTAAACTCAAACATCTCAGTACTTTTGACACATGTGCGTTCCTTCAGATGAGGGCCAATGGTGACATTGTGAAATCGATCAAACATTAACAGTTCAAACGCGTGATCTTGAAGGACATGAGATGAACGTTACTGGCATCAGGTCTTTATTGGCTCTTTAATTGACATGAATCATCTGACCGAGCTGCACAAACAGGCCCCACCCGTCCCATCCGATGACGTCTGTATGGCCCACAGCTTCTGCTCAACCTCTGGCTTCTCTGTCAATGATTGACCGCACTGAATACATGCTCTCTGCTTCAGCTTCTGTTTTTATCAATAAGCTGTGTTTGTTTCCTTGTGTTATCAAGACTTATGATCCACACGGCTCATGATGATTGGTAAACGCTCACACGCCAACTGGTTTCCACCCTCTCAAAGTACAGCGTGATTTAGAACATGTCGTTGTATGATTTAGTTAAATCTGATCAACATGTCAAGGTAATTTTTTTTTAAATTAAATAAAAGGAACGTTATGGATTTTTTTCAGAGTAAAATAAATAAAGATAAATAAAAACAAGGTAACACTTTTATTAAAGCCTATATATGTAATGCATTATAAAAGTATTTTAATGCATTAATTATGGCTTGTAATACAGCTTGTAATGCATTGTATGATCCTATTAATAATTTTAACCATCATAGTAATGCATTAAACGCTTAAATAATCATAGCTAGATCTTTAGAAAGTATAATGCATAAAACACATGATAAACAAGGAGTTATATTATAATATTAATATATTTATAAATAATAAATAAATAATATTTATTTATAAATTATAAATAAATAATTAGAATGTTAATATTACAAATATTATAATGTATTTCAACTCCGGTTATAATTACTTATGAAAAGTTATAATGCATTATAATGTAAAATATGAATACCTTTATAATGCATTATGAATAAAAGCTTCAAGTGTTACCAAACTCTGTAATGTGAAAAATTAGATTTTAATATATTTAACGTATTAAAAATTATTTAAATTGTGAAGTATTTATACACCATTATAGTATTTAATTTATCGTGACCGAAAAAAAAAGCATTTAAAAATATTTTATTAAAAAAATTTACTATAATGAGAATCATCATCGTCAAAAAACTCTCAAAAATAATAATTCTCATTACAATAAAGGGAATTTTGAGGAAAATGTGCTAAATTGCTGTGAAAATAATGTCAAAATGGAAAAAAAAAATGTCCTTTTTGTGAGATTCAGAATGTCAGCAGTTTTACATTCTCCTCAAATATTATCTTTTTATTAAAATTATGCACTTTTTACAAATGAATGATTATACAGTGGCACCAGTTGACTCCATTAAAAAAAGAAGTCATTTTTCCATTATCCAGTAAGTGTAAAATATTTTACATAGTAAAGCAAAGCAGTAGTGATACAAATATACTCATCAAATCATCATCAGTAGTTAGTGAGGTCATATCAAAAGCAGTTTAGAAATTTAGAAAGCATTATGACGTGTGTCTTCAGTCGTTCAACATACTCTGAGATTATCATTTTTTACAAAAATTGAAATACTGTGCGCATTATTCACAATAAAACGTGTTTGCGTGTCATTCGTGTAGTGCAAAATGAACGCTCCACTCAGTGTCACTGAAATCGTGTAAACATGTACTGTTTATCTTTTTGTTTGGAAGAGTTTTCAATATTCCTCTTTGATGCTGGTCGATATATTGTCTGTCATCAAGCCGTTATTGGTGCTGCTGACCATGGTGGTGTTGCCATGATGGCCGGACGCGCTGACCGGTGTGGACGTGGAGCTCTGCTGAGCCTGCTGGAGTCGCTTCTTGTTAATTTTCCTTTCTTTGGCTCGTCTGTTTTGAAACCAGATCTTCACCTGTGAACCACAGTCAAAATGATTTACCTGACTGAACAACCGATGAGGCTTCTAGCTGTACTAGACAGATCCTGTGTCTCATGGATAAAATTTACATATTCCAAACAAATGTATTAGTGAATTTTAATGATGCTGAAATTTTAGCTTTGCATTCTGAGCTATTTTTGCAATAATTTTCAAACAACTGGTTGCAAGTGTGTGTGTGTATAGTATACAGTTTATTGCTATATATATATGAGAATTTGGATAAAGCACTTAATTATGATGAATGCAAACAATCTTAACAATCTTCATTATCCTAAAAAAATCTGCATTTTCTTTTAGAATTTTTTTATTGTTTTGATTTTAGAGTGAAATATAGATGTGTTCTACACTCACCGTTTTTACATAACTGAGTAATGGGATTTGAAAAAGGAACTGACTGTCATCTTCCTCTTTCTAAAAGATGCAGTACATGTAACTTAGGTGTTTTTTTCTGTGGTTTCTAATATATTGCATATCACGATACATGCATCTAATTCTGTACAGCGACATCATGTCCTTTCACAAGAAACTCAGTTATAATTAGAGAAACCTCACAGCATAAAGTCTCAGGTTTGTTTAACTTCCTCTTTCCATGCTCAATCGACCTACCTGGCGTTCTGATAGGCTCAGGGCCACTGCGAGCTCTGCCTTCCGTCTGATGGTGATATAGCGGCTGAAATGAAATTCCTTCTCCAGTTCCAGGCGCTGGACATCACTGTACACCACTCTGTATTTGTCCTTCGTCCGTGTCTTTCCTCCTGCCATCACAACAGGGATATTTTTAATTTTCATATTCAGGTGTGGTTATTGAAGAAGGCTTTTGAACATCATTTTATAGATATTACTGGGCCTGGTTTCCATTTGTGTGTCAGATTCCAGTCACTGAATTTAGCGTATTTAAGGCAAAACATAAAAAAACAAAAAAATACTATTTAAGAATTGAAAACAATAAGAATTGCAAGCATTTTTGTAGTGTTATGTTTAAATGTGCAAATTAAACATTATCTAAATAAATATGCACAATTTCCATACATTTGCAGAAAAGAAATTGATAAAGCCAAAATTGTTGTTTGACTTTGTTGACATATTAGAGTTAAAGGTTTTTATAGAGGGGATTTAGTCTTTTATCAATCCATAAATAAGAAAATACTGTCAACAGAGATAAAACCTACATATTCACCATGTTTTTAGTAATAAAATGTTATATAAGTCATGGTGAATGATATATCAATAAACTCCTCAGTAAAAATCTTCAGAATATAGATATGAATAAAACTGTTAAGTTTGGTCTTTGTAAGTACTGCTGAAGTGGAGAAAAAACTCTTTAAAAATATGTATTGTAATTTAAATTTACAGATGCAATTACATAAAGTGCAAAAATAAAATCGGGGCAAATTAACAAACTCTTCAGTAAAAATGTTCAGAATATAGATAGGAATAAAACAGTTAAGTTTGGTGTTTTTAAATTCTGCTGAAGTGGAGAAAACCCATTTTGAGAAAACAGCCTTTAAAAATATGTATTGTAATTGAAATCAACAGACACAAATAGATAAAGTGCAATAATAAAATCAATCAAATGATATATGAACAAACCCCTCAGTAAAAACCTTCAGAATATAGATAGGAAAAAATACTGTAAATTTTGGTGTTTGCAAGTGCTGCTGAAGTGGAGAAAAAAATCTTGAAATATGTGTATTGTAATTTAAATTTACAGAGGCAAATACATAAAGTGCTATATCAAAATCAGGCAAATTAACAACAAATTTACACACAGGCACTCAGCAGTTGAGTCCAAAAATGAGAACAAACCCCTGTGCATTTGAGGGATTTCTGATTTTTGGAATTATTTTTCATTCTTACTGTGAATTATAAAATTAGTGGAGGTTTTACTGAGAAATGCAAGAGACTTTTACAACATCATCTGTGATTCATAATACTTGAATATTTTGAAATATATATATAAAAAAGTGATTTAAAAAGCTGCACATCCTCACAGATAATATTTAGTTAATCTTAAATTCAGAATAAATTTTCACTATTATTATAAATTAATTAACAATTAAACTCCGCATAGGTGCGTAAGAGACAAAGACCAGCTAGGTCAAAAACTAAAAAACAAAAAACAAGTCCCGCACACTATCTATGCAAAAGGTATAAAAATGTTTATTAACGATATTAACGTTAATAAATATTTTGATACCTTTTGCATAGATAGTATGCGGGACTTGTTTTTTGTTTTTCACTATTATTATAAATAAATAAATAAAATTATTAAAAATGTTCACGTATTTCAGCTAGTTGTCACGCCATGGACTATTCTGTGTGTTTTGATTAATTACAGCTGTGTCTCGTCTTGCCCTCATTAAGTTGTGTACTTAAAGAGTGTTTTGTTCAGAGTTCTTTGTTCGTCGTCTATGGTCATACTTTGTTTCAGTGTGCGATTCCATTTTGTTTATTATTAAAGTCTGTTTATTGTGAAGAGTATCCCCTCGTCTCCTCGTTCCCTCCTATGCACTGTGACAGAACGTTGAACCAAAAAGATGACTGCAGCTGAGGACGCGTTATGGGGTTTGCGGTAGGGCGGTCTGAGGTTGGAGCTATATGTGGAGGATTTTTTCGAGCTCTTTCTGGCACGATGTCGCTCTAGGTGCGTGCTTCCAGCTGGGGTTGGATGACGAGACAATCCGCTGCGATCTTCCCGTGTGTGATTTTCCCCTGATAGAGCTGATTAATCTCGTCCTTTTCTTAAACGGTTCCGACTTCGAAGCTGAAGAAGTAATGGAACATCCCAAGCCTCGTCGTCCAGCTGCCGCTGGAACGCACCGCGTCTCCACAGCTCACCCCATGCCGAGAAACCCCACATACCTCTCCAACAGCTCTTACCGCCTTACCAACCCCAAATACCCCCGTATCCTCCGAAGCTCTACCCTCGTCCTCAGCCCTGAAACACCGGCCGCTCCCAAGTCAAGCCCGGCGGCGGCTTCCAAGTCAAGATCGCCGGCCGCTTCAAAGTCAAGTTCGCCGGCCGCTCCGATGTCAAGCACGCTGGCCACTGCCCAGTCAAGCCTGCCGGTCGTTCCTCAGTCAAGTTCGCCTGCTGCTCCAAAGTCAAGCCCGCCGGCTGTGGCTTCCCCAGCCCCAGAGCTCGCTCCAGTGTCGGCTTCAGCCCCAGAGATCGCTCCAGTGTCGGCTCCAGCCCCAGAGCTCGCTCCAGTGTCGGCTCCAGCCCCAGAGCTCGCTCCTGTGTCGGCTCCACATAAGCGCATCCCAGTTCCTGAGTTCAGCCCAGAGCGGGCTCCAGTTCCCGAGATTAACCCACAGAGGGCTCCTGTTCCTAAGTTTAGCCCAAGGAGGGCTCCTGTTCCTGAGTTTAGCCCAAGGAGGGCTCCTGTTCCTGAGTTTAGCCCAAGGAGGGCTCTTGATCCTGAGTTTAGCCCAAGGAGGGCTCCTGTTCCTGAGATTAACCCACAGAGGGCTTCAGTTCCTAAATTTAGCCCAAGGAGGGCTCCTGTTCCTGAGTTTAGCCCAAGGAGGGCTCCTGTTCCTGAGTTTAGCCCACAGAGGGCTCCAGTTGCTGAGTTTAGCCCAAGGAGGGCTCTTGATCCTGAGTTTAGCCCACGGTGGGCTCCTGTTCCTGAGTGTAGCCCACGGAGGGCTCCGGTTCCAGAGTTTGGCCCGGGGAGGGCTCCGGTTCCTGAGTTTAGCCCCTAGAGGGCTCATGTCTCTGCGACCAGCCCTAGGAGGGTTCCTGTTCTCACGTTCCGCCGAGAGAGTGACTCTGGACCCCAGTCAAGCCCAGGGAGGGCTCCTGTCACCGTGTCCAGCCCAGTGAGGGCTCCAACACCCTTAATTCCCCCCAAGGAATTTTTTGGGGGGCTATAGGGTCCCGGCTGTTGTGGCTGGGCCGAGCGGCGAGACCAAGGCCACGGAGGCCGTCCAGCCATGGCTCCCTGGACTGCACGCTCAGCCATGGCCTCCTGAGTTTCCTGATCCACCATGGCCTCCTGAGTCAACGGATCCGCCATGGACTATTCTGTGTGTTTTGATCTAGTTTTCCCTCGTGTTTTCCCATGCCCATATATGGTCTTCCTGTTCCTGTTCCCTGATTGTGTTCAATTTGATAACAGGTGTGTCTCGTCTTCCCCTCATTAATTTGTGTACTTAAAGAGTGTTTTGTTCAGAGTTCTTTGTTCGGTGTCTATGGTCATACCTTGTTTCAGTGTGCGATTCCCTTTTGTTTATTATTAAAGTCTGTTTATTGTGAAGCGTATCCCCTCGTCTCCTCGTTCCCTCCTACGCACCATGACACTAGTTTCCAAACCAGAATTTCTCATTTTAATTTAGTTTAACTTGACGTATTAAAATAACTAAAATTAAAACTTAAATTAATAAAAACTATATAGACATTTAAAGGGGTCCTATTATGATCTTTTACAAAGTCTTGATTTTGTTTTGTGGGTGTATTAGAACATGCTGTCATGCTTGGTGGTTCGAAAATCACATTATTTTTCACATCATTTACATTATTACAATACCTTCCTCCCCAGCCTGGCACAAACGGCTCGATTAGTTCCGGGTTTGATGAAGGCCTGCCTTCCAAAAAAACGAAATGTGTTGTGATTGGTTAGCTGTCCCAGTGCGTTGTGATTGGAGAACAGCTTAGACGGTGTTTCAGTACTGCCCCGCCCCTTGACAAAGCAGCAAGTTCGTCAATATTGCCATATCAATTCAGACCCCGAGAATATTGAACAAGAGGATCACGCAGAACCTTTGCACGCACGGCTATTGCAAGACATATTAAAGTGGTAACGATATTGTTGTTGTTGTTTTGGCTAAATCACGTTTTAGATAGGATGTCAACAACAGCTTAAAAATAACTGCATTTACTATGTACAGATAAGTGCAACGATTATATGTATTATGTTTATTGTTCTTTAATTCTAACATTACAGGTGCATCTCAATAAATTAGAATGTCATGGAAAAGTTCATTTATTTCAGTAATTCAACTCAAATTGTGAAACTTGTGTATTAAATAAATTCAGTGCAGACAGACTGAAGTAGTTTAAGGCTTTAGTTCTTTTAATTGTGATGATTTTGGCTCACATTTAACAAAAACCCACCAATTCACTATCTCAACAAATTAGAATACTTCATAAGACCAATAAAAAAACATTTTTAGTGAATTGTTGGCCTTCTGGAAAGTACTGTATGTTAATTTACTGTATATGTACTCAATACTTGGTAGGGGCTCCTTTTGGTTTAATTACTGCCTCAATTCGGCGTGGCATGGAGGTGATCAGTTTGTGGTACTGCTGAGGTGGTATGGAAGCCCAGGTTTCTTTGACAGTGGCCTTCAGCTCATCTGCATTTTTTGGGTCTCTTGTTTCTCATTTTCCTCTTGACAATACCCCATAGATTCTCTATGGGGTTCAGGTCTGGTGAGTTTGCTGGCCAGTCAAGCACACCAACACCATGGTCATTTAACCAACTTTTGGTGCTTTTGGCAGTGTGGGCAAGTGCCAAATCCTGCTGGAAAATGAAATCAGCATTTTTAAAAAGCTGGTCAGCAGAAGGAAGCATGAAGTGCTCCAAAATTTCTTGGTAAACGGGTGCAGTGACTTTGGTTTTCAAGAAACACAATGGACCAACACCAGCAGATGACATTGCACCCCAAATCATCACAGACTGTGGAAACTTAACACTGGACTTCAAGCAACTTGTTCTATGAGCTTCTCCACCCTTCCTCCAGACTCTAGGACCTTGGTTTCCAAATGAAATACAAAACTTGCTCTCATCTGAAAAGAGGACTTTGGACCACTGGGCAACAGTCCAGTTCTTCTTCTCCTTAGCCCAGGTAAGGAGAAGAACCTCTGATGTTGTCTGTGGTTCAGGAGTGGCTTAACAAGAGGAATATAACAACTGTAGCCAAATTCCTTGACACGTCTGTGTGTGGTGGCTCTTGATGCCTTGACCCAGCCTCAGTCCATTCCTTGTGAAGTTCACCTAAATTCTTGAATCGATTTTGCTTGACAATCCTCATAAGGCTGGGGTTCTCTCGGTTGGTTGTGCATCTTTTTCTTCCACACTTTTTCCTTCCACTCAACTTTCTGTTAACATGCTTGGATACAGCACTCTGTGAACAGCCAGCTTCTTTGGCAATGAATGTTTGTGGCTTACCCTCCTTGTGAAGGGTGTCAATGATTGTCTTCTGGACAACTGTCAGATCAGCAGTCTTCCCCATGATTGTGTAGCCTAGTGAACCAAACTGCGAGACCATTTTGAAGGCCCAGGAAACCTTTGCAGGTGTTTTGAGTTGATTAGCTGATTGGCATGTCACCATATTCTAATTTGTTGAGATAGTGAATTGGTGGGTTTTTGTTAAATGTGAGCCAAAATCATCACAATTAAAAGAACCAAAGACTTAAACTACTTCAGTCTGTGTGCACTGAATTTATTTAATACACGAGTTTCACAATTTGAGTTGAATTACTGAAATAAATGAACTTTTCCATGACATTCTAATTTATTGAGATAAAACTGTATAACATGAATTGCAGTGAAACTGTTATACTGTTGAATTTATTTATACCATAGTCCCACAGAGTTACACTGTTTGTGGCGGCATATATATATATGCAAATTCATTCTCTGCCAGCGGGAGGTGCTGTTGGAGTGGGAGAGATCGAGGTTTCCCCGGTAACGCTGTGCACAAAGCAGAGCTCCGCTCACAAATGCTCCTTTATCAGACATTGCATGCAAGATGAAATGAAAATGACATCCAAAATTTTCTGAAGACAGTCAGTTTCCATCAGAAATACAGTGATATAAAAACACCCGCACCGGGTTTCGATTTTGAAACGTGCAGAGCTCAACCAAGCGTTCTCCCCACCCGCCAACCATTCCCATTTCCATAGGTGGGATTTACAATTTGTGACATCACAAATACAGGAAAACAACTTTGTAGTCCAAACGAGCCGTTCGTTGTAGTTCTTGAAAAGGGTTTTTTTTTTTAAAACGAAATATCTCCCTTTGGAGTGGACTTTGAGATTTGTAACTTTGTATATCTTTTTATGCCCAAACATACACACTACACACTGACTAAAATGCAAAAAGTGAAAAAGCATAATAGGACCCCTTTAAATAATAATAATAATAATAATAATAATAATAATGATAATAATAATAATAATAATAATCTATCTATCTATCTATCTATCTATCTATCTGTTTGTTTATTTGTTTGCAATATTTTTCATTTTAATTCTAAATTAATGTACTAAAATCAAGTTTCCACCATGGAATAAAAAAGTAAAAAAGGTAATCCCGATCTTGCAATTCTGAAACTCACAAATATGATTTTAAAAAAATCTGTGCCTTTTTGTTTTATTCTGTATCTAATAATTAATAATTTTATAGATATTAGGTATAGAATTATAAAAATAATAACTAATAAAAATGAAAAAAGCACAACAAAATGAACTAAAACTAACTAAAATTTAAATGAAAATGCAAAAATAAAAACACTATTTTACAATTTAAATACTACAAAAACTATAATATAGTATTACTAAAGCTTTAAAATCAAAATGAAAAATACAAAATTATTTAATTTTACTTTTTAAATGCTACAAAAACACTATAATAGCATCTCAGTGATACTAAACACACACACACACACACACACACACACACACACACACACACACAGAGTCTCGTCCCCTTATCAGTGCGCTCTGGTCCTCCCACAGTGCACACAGCAGGGTGCGGCACTGCCTCAGACACGCTGGCCTCTGCTGCTATTAGCTTTTCACAAAATCTTTCACTTCGTTCGACTCTCAAGACGCCTTGTGTTTAAACACGAGGATTAATAATCGAGCGGCTAACATTAGGCAACACCTTCATACACTGTTTCATCCGGTGTCACACAAGGCTGACTCACTGCGTCTCTGCACGACGGCACCCTCGTTTATCTCCTTCCTTAAATGAACATATACGTCTGTGACATTACTAATGCATAATGTGTGGTAAAAGTCCTGGAAAGAGCCATTATTTGTACAGCCATTGCAGAACCGCCTTCTTGAACTAACAGAAGATCTTGTTAAGTGGGCGTCAAAAGTGTAGTTAGTTGAGTAATTCTGTTTTAAATGGGTTTTAAATGGATAACTGATTTTTACTGTGGTTTATCTCTTCAAACTGGTTCTGAGAAGGCAAAAAATGAAACTTGAATATGTGTGCACTCAGTAAATCAGGGTTTACAGTGTTTAACCTCATTATACGCACACACAAATCATCACAGTCATATGATGGGCTGTAATAAACACAGCATAAAGAGATAAAGACAGAAACATGTATCAGCAGATGCCAGTCCAAACCTTAGTGTGCTGCCTAACTAGGCTGCATTTTATAGCATCACAGCCCAGTGTTATTTTGGTGTCACTGAGATATTATGGTTTTTATTAACATTTTGAATTAGTTTTTTTAGTTAGTTTAGTTATTTTAGTTTCTGTTCATTAGCTTCTGTTTTTTATAATGTTTATATAGTTTACATATTTATTTTTATTTCAGTTTTAGATTTAGTTATTTTAGTACTTCAAGTTAAACTAAATGAAAATTAGAAATGCTTACATTGCAAGTTTTCTTTAATATTTTATTTTATTTTAAATATTTTAAATTAGTTTTTATTTTTGTATTTTCTGTTTTCATTTTAATTTTAATTAAGGTTTTAGTAAATATGTTATTTTTTTCTCCTTTTTTTTAGTTTGTTTTTAATGTGTATATAGTTTTATAGTGTATAATATTTTATTAATTTTTATCTCTGTTTTAGTTTTTGTTATTTTAGGACGTCAAATTAAACTAAATGAAAATGAGAAAAGTAGCTGATATAAAATAAGTTTTTTAACATTTTATTTCATTTATTATTTATTTTATTATATTTATTTAACATTTATGTTATGTCCAGTAACAACATTGTTTTAAAGTTTTAATTTGATTTATTTTAGTATATCAAATTAAATTAAATTAAATGTACAAATATTGTCTTTGCAACTAGCTGAAATAAAATGTTCATATTTTAAATTAGTTTTTATTTTTGTATTTTCTGTTTTCATTTTAATTTTAATTAAGGTTTTAGTAAATATGTTCTTTTTTTCTCCTTTTTTTAGTTTGTTTTTAATGTGTATATAGTTTTATAGTGTATAATATTTTATTAATTTTTATCTCTGTTTTAGTTTTTGTTATTTTAGGACGTCAAATTAAACAATGAAAATGAGAAAAGTAGCTGATATAAAATAAGTTCAGTTTTTTAACATATTTTATTTCATTTATTATTTATTTTATTATATTTATTTAACATTTATGTTATGTCCAGTAACAACATTGTTTTAAAGTTTTAATTTGAGTTATTTTAGTATATCAAATTAAACTAAATGAAATGTACAAATATTGTCTTTGCAACTAGCTGAAATAAAATGTTCATATTTTATGGTTTTATTTTTAGTAAACTATAATAACCCTGTCATAGACTATTCCAAATGTGTGTGTGTGTGTGTGTGTGTGTGTGTGTGTGTGTGTGTGTGTGTGTGTGTGTGTTTATAATCATAAATGCATTGATAAGTATTTAATTTTAACTAAAATTGAGTATTTTACCAATATCTGTATGTGTTATGTATTTTATACTTACTAGAGTAATGCATAATTTTATTAGCGACATCAAACTCTGCTGAAATTCATTATTATTATTTTTTTTCTAGATCAGTCATTTATGAGGTTCTATTTAAGTGGCTCCCTTAGTAGACAGCTGACTGTATAGGCAGTATGCAGCTCGCTATTACATTTTGGAAGCAAATGTCTCTGTTATTAAATAATGGATCAAAATAAAGTGTAAATGTCTCTATTATTAACAAATGGATCAAAATATAGTCACATTTATCACAAACACTGGTTGTATGCCACTCTTTTCCAGTAGGGGGCAGCAGTGCATTGGATTTAAAAGAGTGAAATGGACTGAAATAAAGCGAATAATGCAAATCAATCATGTGTTTTCTCATGCATTCTTACAGGATAAGGTTTGGATCTGGGTTAGTCTGTTGTCATTATAATTAGCTCTATATAGAAAAACAATAGATATGTCACTACGGAGATAAGTAGGCCATTTAGATAAGTCAGGTGAGTCAGGTACACGTGTGTGTTTCTAAAGGAAAATGATCAGTGTTTCATATTTTCAGCAGCATTTCCTGAACATTCTCATCTATATTTGTTTTAGTCACATGATCCATATTCGCCGCTCATGTGATGATATCAGAACGTTTGAACAGTCAAACACGATGACTGCATTTGCATCTTGACCAACTGTGTTAGACAACGGTCCTTTGAGAGCTGAAGACTAAACTAATAAGCTTCAGTTCCTCGTTTTGGACTGTTTAAGAAATACGACCTGTTATTTTCGAAGAAATATGAATCTGATAAATTTGAATTGAATTTAATCAAATTGCTCAAGGACAACAACTACAACAGCAACTTTTAAAAAATCAAGCAACAAATTTACCAGAAACTAAAAACCTTTTGAAACTAAATCTCCATGTTTCTCAAAGGTCTGTTTCTGTCTGAGCTTTATAACTTCACCGACCTGACTGTGTGTGAGATATTTACACAAATATTCCCTTAAGAGATTAGTTTATCACTCGGTAAACTATTAGCCATAATGCACTTCCGATAAGGCCGCAAACATCTATTATTGGCTGTTCAGCTACATGCTCCTTTAGATCTCCAGATGGTGTAGATCATCAGAGATCAAACAGATGAATTCTGCTGGTATTTTGATCTCTCTGCTGTAACTACTAATTCATAAACTGATCTGATGTGAGTGTAGCTCACAAAAAGCAGAATATTTCCACAACAGAAACAGTTAAAACACTGTTTTTCAAGCAAAACTTTCACTTTCTGCACCCTTGGTCAAATGGTCCATTGAATGCTATCAGGTGATTACACTGGGCAATACTCATATATACCATGGTACTGTATGATTTCCATATTGATACACCGTGACCTTTAGGTGGTAATCCAGAGGTTTTGCATGTTCAAAAGCCAACTGTATATTGTAACACTGTGTACTTAAAAAATACATATAATCACATGGTACATGTCTAAAAAAACATGATGCATGTCCAAAAACATGGTATTTCCAATGATATTGTGCAAAAAAACAATGTACTGTTATTGTATATTTCCATGAAATCACATGGTACATGTCTAAAAAACATGGTATTACCATGATGCATGTCAAAAAACATGGTATTACCTATGATATTGTCCAAAAGCACTTTACTACTATGGTATATTTTATAAAAGCATCAAATTACATGTTTTTACCGTGATGCATGTCCAAAAAAACATGGTATTATCAATGGTATTGTCTAAAAAATCATGGTATTACCAATGGTAGTGTCTAAAAACACTGTACTACAATGGTATATTTTATAAAAGCATTAAATTACATGGTTTTATCGCTATGCATGTACAAAAAACAAAAAAACAAAACAAACAAAAAAACAAAAAAAACATGGTATTACCAATGATATTGTCCAGAAAACTGTACTTCTGTAGTATATTTCATAAAAGCATCATATTACATGGTATTAACATGATGTATTTCTGAAAAATATGGTATTACCAATGTTAATATCCAAAAAAGAGAAAAACTGTACTACTCTAGTGTGTTTTTTCTATTGTAAGAAATTACAAGGTATTACCATGATCTATGTCTAAAAAACATAGTATTACAAATGGTATTGTCTAAAAACACTGTACTACTATAGTATATTTCATAAAACATCAAATTACTTGCTATGTCTAAAAAACATGGTATTACCAATGATAATGTCCAAAAACACTGGGCTACTATGGTATATTTTATAAAAGCATCAAATTGCATGGTTTTACTGGGATGCATGTCCAAAAAACATGGTATTACCAAAGATAATGTCCAAAAATAAAAAATAAAAAATACTACTGTAGTATGTTTCATAAAAGTGTTAAATTACATGGTATTACCATGACCTGTGTCTAAACACACGGTATTACCAATGGTATTGTCTTAAACCATGGTATTACCAGTTGTATTGTCTTAAAACACTGTACTTCTATGGTATATTTCATAAAAGCATCAAATTATATGTTTAAAAAAAAACCTCATTAGTATTACCATGATGCATGTCCAAATAGCATGCCATTACCATAGTATTTTTTTGATGTGTGTAGTCAGTGGAAGAGTGTGCTGTGAGTTAAGA
This sequence comes from Spinibarbus caldwelli, assembly GCA_039654775.1. Taxonomy (NCBI): domain Eukaryota; kingdom Metazoa; phylum Chordata; class Actinopteri; order Cypriniformes; family Cyprinidae; genus Spinibarbus; species Spinibarbus caldwelli. The sequence continues at coordinate 23,684,048 of CM077247.1, read as the reverse complement.
GAGGGTTTGGGGCTGATGTCTCACCCGGGTTCGCGGGAGCCGCAGCGCGTCTCATCCAGTCCAGCGGCTCCTCTCTCTCCACCGGCGCGCTCGCAGCGCCGCTCAGCAGCCCCTGCTCCACCGGCGGAATGACGCTGACCTCCACGCCGTTCACCGGGAGCGAGTGACCCGTCGCGTGGCCGTAGAGCGGCGGCCAGTCCTCTCGCGACCCCGGGCCGAACCCGGGACTCCAGGAGCCGCCGGTGTGATGCAGCTCATTCGCGAGCGGCGGAGGCGCGTGGTATCCGCTGTAGTCCGGGTACGGGGCGGACGGGTAGACGTTCAGGTGAGGCTGGCTGAGGTTCAGGTGTCTCGTGGGGTTGCCGTACATGGCCGTGTCCAGCAGGAAGCTCACGGACATTTTCCTCGCCTGCTGAAAGTTTTACTTTAACTGAACTTCACCTCACCGGAGCGCTCGCGGGCGCGCGTTTGTTTGCCCAGCGCTGACGTCACGCCCGGGACACCCACCTGAGCTGATTTATGACACGCGCACAGGTGCTGCTGACAGACCGGAAGGGCACGAGATCACCGATGTGATCCACTGTTGGGGAGTAACTAGTTACATGTAACGGAATTACTTAATTACAGTAACAATAATCAGACAAAAATGTGGGTCACACTTTATTTTAAGGTCTAATTCTCGCTATTAACAAATCATAAACAATGACATTTTGCCTCAATAAACTCCTAATTGGCTGCTTATTAATAGTTAGTAAGCTAGTTGTTAAGTTTAGGTATTGGGTAGGATAGGGATGTAGAATATGGGCATGCAGAATATGTGCTTTTAAGTACTAATAAACAGCCAATATGTTAGCCTAATAATAGGCACGTTAATAAGCAACTAGTTAATAGTGAGAACTGGTCCCTATACTAAAGTGTTACCAAAATGTGTAATTAAATTACAGGTAGCCTACTTATGAAAATGTTAACGATTACAAAGGGGGTTACAGCTAAATTTTGTTCACGCACACCCACATAAAGATTTAATTGATTTCTTTCATAAATGGGAGTTTCTGCACTAAAATATGAGACACTGATGTTTCAGGAGTTTAGGACACATGCTTATTCCATAACTGTTTTATTTTATATTTGGGATTATGTATATGCTTTATTTTTTTAGGATTAACTGTTTTTTTCCAAGATATTGTTAGATGCCATTGTTTCCTGTCATAGCTATGCAAAGATTTGATTTAAAAACAGTATCATAGCTGTTAAACTATTTCTGGTTATGGTTTTAATCTGTATTTAATCTCAGAATGATCTCAAAGTAAGTCTGATTTTGTGGTGTCTGCAGTTTTAAAATTAAATTATTATAATCTTAATTCAAGTGATGAAGGATTTTGAGAAGTAATCAGTACTAAGGTTAACCCTGCTTACTTTAAATGTTTGAAAATGATTAACAGTTGAAAAAAAAAGTAATCAAAATGTAGCCTACCTAATTAAACGTAATCAGTTACGTTACTTTAATAAAGTAATTGGAATAGTTACACTACTTATAACAATTTAAATAGGGTAACTTGTTATCTGTTACCTATTACATTTCCAAAGTAACCCTCCCAATGATACAATGCTAGGTGATGAAGATGATGATGATGATGATGGTATGTCGAGGAATGCTTAAAGTGATGATGATGATGATGACGATATCTAGCAGTGATGAAGTTCATGATGATGATGTGGTGTTGGTTGGTTTTCAGGAGCCAGAGCGGCGCTCGTGACTCTTTACATCAGAAAGCGCTCCTGCATTTCAAAGGGTCTCGCGCGCCGCACATCAAAGAGCCGCAATAAAAGCGACAAATGAGCGCCACTGTAAATCAAGGCCTCTGTATTCAAATGATGATGACTCGCGGCTTCTGCTTCCTCTGACAGACGTGAGAAGCAAAGGACATGTTCAGCGCACTGGAGCCCCTCGAACTGCACTAATGCCGCTGCTTTACATTAACACTTACACTGCCTTGTGTCATTCAGCACGTACAGCTCAATTTATTATCATGCTCTATTGTTATATTGGTTTTATTGGTTATATTACAATCATTGATTATATACTAATACACATTTATTATACCTGGATTATTATATATGAGTGATGGTTTTAAATATAATTACTGCTCTGTTTAGTTCAGTTGTTCTTGTCACACTAAATGAAAAAGGTAAAGATTATAAAATAATTTGCAAGTAGTAGTTTTGAGTTTTTAAATGTATTCTTATTAGGGTGTGAAGTTCACACATACAGTACACAGTTGCACTACATACATATATTTTCTGTTCATTTCAGTGTAAAAACAGTAAATAATACTGCATAATGGAATGGACACACACACACACACACACACACACACACACACACACACACACACATACATGTTGGTTTTCATGTTTTATGGGGACTCTGCATATGCTTAATGGTTTATATACTCTACAAATTGTTTTCTATCTCCCTACATTAACCCTACCCCTAAACCTACCCCTCACAGAAAACTTTCCTGGAGTTTTATATCAAAAAAATATATATATAAAAAATTTATATATAAAAAAAAAAAAAAAACATTTAGTATGTTTTTAAAGTTATTTTAATTATAAGGACTCAGGAAATGTCCTCATAAAACACGTTTTTGTTGTTATACCAGTGTAATACCCATGTCATTATACACATATTTACTGTCTTTTCTTTAAAGTTTCAATCAGATGCTTTTAACAATTAAAAATATTATAAAAATAAATAAAAAACACTGTCAAGTTTTTACATTTAATTTTATTATTAATTTTTTTTTTATCCATTATTTTTTCCCTCATATTATGATGCAGTTATGTAACCATAACTGTTTATATGTATAAACAAACAGTAAATCATCTTCATGCGTCTATGTTTGTCCTCTAGAGGGCAGTAATCAACTGTCAGACACTCACTAAGAGAATTTGTAATTTTTTCTCATTACCACAGACAGTCAATTCCCACCAGTCATTCTCAGGACAGAAGCGTTATCATGTAATCACACTGAACATACATGAAATACTTTTACACTGAAGTCAACAAATAGTATAACAAAAATAGTGCATATATATATATATATATATATATATATATATATATATATATATATATATATATATATATATATATATCATGAGCTCTTTATTTTTAGAGAAAACATGAAATCTTTGTACTGATGGACTGGAGTGGTGTGGATTACTTGTGGACCATTGTGATGTTTTTATCAGCTGTTTGGACTCTCATTCTGACGGCACAAATTCACTGCATAAAAAAGAAATAAACTCATCTACATCTTGTATGGCCTGAGGGTGAGGACATTTTCAGCAAATGTTCAGTTTTAGCTGAACTATTCCTTTAAACTGCGCTGTTCCAAACTTCCTCCCATACTTGTCATTTCTCATTCTCTCTCTCTCGCATACAGAGATGCACACACATTCTCCTCTCGTCCACTTAAATAAGCATTCTCAAGTGTACAAACTCACACAAAGTTGATCCTTGCTCAGTGTTTGGGATCTCTGGTCATCTCTCCTCCTCCATTTCCTGTCTCAGATGAGAGTCTGAGCTCATAAGTCATATTTGAAACGGTCCAGCCTTACATCCTCAGAGCGACCCAAACCTCTGACCTCCAACTGCAAAGACTCAAACTAACTCATGGAGAAACACTGTGTAGTAAAAAAATGAAACAAAATGACTCTATTAACAATGCAAATTTTTATTCTAGATCTTGTTTTTTCTAGATATCTTTCAGTTGCATGCATGTCCTGTGTAAATATGTATACATATATAATGACTAATTCCTAATTACACCATGATTTATTTTATGCAGTATTTATGCAACAAATAGGCTACACATAATATTCATATGTTAACTTACAGTGTTGCACAGAAACGCTTGTCTCATTTCCTAAACAAAAATAAACAGTACTTGAGATGTATTTACTTGAAAAGTGCAATTCCACCCACAGTAAAAATTTTCCCCATAGTTCACCAGATGTTCATCTTAAAATAGATAAAAATAAGATTATAAAAGCAGGAGAGAGGTTTTATTGTTAGTTCTGCTCTTACTGGGCCAGATATAGAGATTTAGTTTCACACTCAGCATTTCTCAGACGTCTGTTAGTGCTATCCAAACCACAGCGCTTAAAGCAGGACGTGTGGCGCTGCAGTTATCCATCATATAACTGGATATTTCCCTCTCTGAATTCATATTTAACGGTTTATTAATCTCAATAAGGAATGATGTCTGTTCAGATCACACTAACATCAGCGCTCATGAGGAAATCTTCTGCCTGTTTTTATAGAGGAAAAATGTCTACAGTAGTTTGAAAGCTTCTTCTTTTGGTTGTCAAAAGAAGCAAAAACATTGGATTTAATATTATATTAAACTTTAAAAATGCACAAATGTGACCCTGGAGCACAAAACCAGTCATAAGTAGCAGAGGTATATTTGTAGCAATAGCCAACAATACATTGTATGGGTCAAAATGATCTATTTCTCTTTTATGCCAAAAATCATTAGGATATTAAGAAAAGACCACAAAGATATTTTGTAAAATTCCTACTGTAAATATATCAAAACTTAATTTTTAATCAGTAATATGCATTGCTTAGAACTTCATTTGGACAACTTTAAAGGCGATTTTCTGAATATTTTGATTTCTTTGCACCCTTAGATTCCAGATTTTCAAATAGTTGTATCTCAGCCAAATATTGTCCTATCCTAACAAACCATACATCAATGGAAAACTTATTTATTCAGCTTTCAGAGTATGTATAAATCTCAGTTTCAAATAATGGACCTTTATGACTGGTTTTGTGGTACAAGGTCACATATATCTAATGTGTTACTTCACCAACATACATAATTTCGATGCTGTATTCTGAAATTGTATTTTATATATATATATATATATATATATATATATATATATATATATATATATATATAATATATATATATATATAATAGGAGAGCAATTTATAATAAATAAATAAATAAATAAATATATATATATATATATATATATATATATATATATATATATATATATATATATATATATATATATATATATATATATATATATATATATATATATATATATTTATTTATTTATTTATTTATTTATTTATTTATTTATTATAAATTGCTCTCCTGTTCCCATGCTCAGAGAAATTGGGAGTAAGTGCAGAGGCGTTGTGTGTGCTGTGTAAACATAATGCTACTTTATTTCTAGACTAAATGTAAACATGCATTTACTCATCTCACGTTCAGTATTCCTCAGAATGAATAAAAACTGTGAAAAGCAAACTCATGCAATCCAGAACGGCAGCACAGCTAAAAGGTTTGCTTGAGCTTTTTGAATTTCCATTTCCTTCAGCCTGAGGCTTATTCATTTCACTTTTGGCGTGAAGGGGATTTTACATCTGCCAAAAACATAAGTTTATATTTATATTAAAAGCAAACAAGCAAGCCAAGGCCAGGTGAGAAAATGTAACTCTGTCTGCCTTAGAAGACAGCTGCCTATGTAGACAGCAAAAATAAGGCTAGTTTGTGTGTGTTAATGAGCTGTTTTTGAGCTGAATGTGTTATGGGGACATTCCAAGTTTTAGAGACTTTAAAAGAAAGCACCTCCTCCTCCCAAATCCCTAAGGACTCACACACACACATTTACTGACAGAAGCCTGACCAATTAGTTCCTTCAGTGATTCTTTATGAGACGAACCGCAGATAAAGCGAGCTGTGAGAGAATACAAAACTCTCAGAGCCACATGCTCCGCTGCTTCTGTTTACTGTCCTCAACTGTCTCTGACTAATGAGAGCAATTACTGATGAGGAAAAGCAAAATCTGACCTGAGATCAGCTCGCAGATGCTTAACCAAGCCAACGAAATGAGTCAGAGCTGCAGGAGAGCTGATCTTGGGTCAGTGATTATGTGCAATGGATGTAAGAATCACTGTTTTGGACAAAACTGCTGTCAGACACTCATTTTATGCTCATATTATGGACATCAAATAGTGTTTTAATTTCATCAGCATCAGTTTTTTTCACAGATGAAAATGAGATGATAACTATAAAAACTGGTTCTGAATGACGAAAAATATGACTAAAATCTTAATTCTGTCCGGTTTTCTGTGTGTGTGTGCACCCAAAGCTTAGAGAATTAGGTCTTAAAGTGACAGCAGCATAACAAACCATGCCATTAATGTTAATCAAACAGCAAAAGAAAAAGAAAAAATCACTCAATGCTTTTGACTAAATCACTTTAATAAGGATTAATTTATATAAATGTCTGTTTGAAAGAATGAGGAATGTTGTATGAAAGATGTAATAACAATGCATATAACCACTGGTCTTTTATTGAAAAGAAGACCATGTTCTTATACCTATGAGAAGTGGGTTCATTTAATTTTAAGATAATAAAGAGATGTTATATGTCCTTGAAATATATTTCCCGTCTCATTTGTCTGTCGTTTTTTGTCTCTTACTTAGTCAAATGTTTGTTGGACTGCGGAAAAGTCAAATAAATGTCCAGTGAGTTGGTCATAAACATCATAAACACAGACGGTAAGTTTGTGTGTGTGTTGTGAACTGCTGAACTGCTGCATGTGTGTTGCACATGTCTGTGTGTAGTTTCTGATGTATATGCATATGTTTGTGTGTGTGGGACGTGCTGTCAGACACACGAGGATGAATCGCTAATGTTACCGTATCTGGGTCCATCTGCATTCTCGGCTTGTGTGTGGTCAGAGAGTTTAATCAAACTGATCTCATAACAGTCTCTTTCTCATTGTTTGTAATTAGAGGATGTTTGCTGAACGGGGCAGATGAGATTTTCAGGGCCTTCACAGATGGATGGAAACATGCAGCAAATGTTTCATAGAAGATCCAGCGCTTTGTTGATGTCTCTCTGAAACTGTTATTTTCTGATTCAGCAAATAAGCTAACAGACAGATTTTAATAGAAGTACTTTGTGTATATGAACTCTTTGTTCCTTCCTGAAACAAAACAATATTTATGAGCATGACAAAATTGTTAAATAAAAACATGACTCACTTTTATTAGTTTTATTCCAATTTATTGCGTTTCAGACTCGGCCGCTAAACCAAATTAGGATATGTTTTTGTTGCATCTGGTTTTTCAATCAGTTTCTTTGAAATTAATGCGGCATGTGAAACTAAAATGAACTTGTATCTGAGAGAAGAGTTTAAAATAAAGTTTCAGTTGAACTATTTCAGAAATAAATCAAAGCTACATTACATCAAGCCATAAGTTATATGTGCATTGGCCTATCTAACAAAAAATGGTGTGGAGTTTACTTATTTATTTATTTTTTATTTATTGTGCAGCTCATTGGAATACCTGATTATGACAGATCATGTAGCATTTAATGGGTTATATAATAGCCTATTTATTATTGAATAAATACCGATTAGCCTATTTATTATTTTACAAAAGTTTCATGATAGGCAGTCCGAAGCCCAGATTTAAAGGGTTAGTTCACCCTAAAATGAAAATTCTGTAATTAATTACTCACCCTCATGTCGTTCCAAACCCGTAAGGCCTTTGTTCATCTTCGGAACACAAATTAAGATATTTTTGATGAAATCTGAGAGCTCTCTGACCCTCTCATAGACAGCAGCAACTGTAATATTCCCAGGTCCAGAAACGTAGTAAGGACATCAGTATGTGACATCAGTGCTCAACTTCAATTTTGCGAAGCTACGAAAATACTTTTTGTGCGCAAAGAAAATGAAGGTCTTTTGGAACGACATGAGGGTGAGTAATTAATGACAGAAATTTCATTTTTGGGTGAACTATCCATTTTAAATAAAAAGAAACACTGAATCAATAATCATTGAATCAAACGAGTCACGATATGTGCTCCAAATATCCGTTTTTCGAATTAAAAGATTCGAAAATGTTCGTGAAGCGGTGCTCCAGAATGAATCCATCAATACATGAGAGAACTCGGATTATTTGCGTGTCGCGGAAGAGCTGAATGACCTCTTTGTTTGAGGTAGAGGTGTAGGCTGTTTGCTATAATGTAGCAAATTAGTGTTATTAAATGATGTCAGCCAGTTGAAGCGCAGGATAAACGCAGTAGTCCACAGTCACACACCAGTTCTGGCGGGTCTAGAGAAGCCATTTCAACTAGCATCTTTAATTAGCATCTGGGGGTTAAACACAGAGTTTTTTAGATTAATTAGAAGTCGGCAGTTCGCCTGTCTACATGCCACGTGCGAAAATGATCAAAACACGTCATCGACGAAAATCCACGTCAGCATTTCTGAGAATGCCGACAGTTTATGCGTATAAGCGCTGACTTTCTTGATTTCTTAAGTGCAAATGCAAGAAATCTCAAAAAATGGTTGGATGGAAACCCATATAGGCCAATTTCTGCAGGACTGAGCAGCCGTGAATAAATCTAGATATGGATTTGAGATATCAGACACAGTGTTCGAATTGTGTTAAAGCTCTTGGGGGGTCCCCCTTACCAGAATCCCCCCCATGCCCCCTTCAAAAATAAATAAATAAAATAAAATAAATAAAACTGTATAAAATGATTCATACTTTTGTCTTGTCCTCTTTATTGTTGAGAAAACCTAATTCTAAGATAAAAGCTTATTTTACGATGATCAGTGAATTATGTGTACCAACAATTACTAAGCAAAGAAGAATTAAATATCTAGCCTAGGGGTGTGCGATATAGACATAAAATGATATTTTCTGGAATTTTATCAATCAGGCAATATTTTGCTGAGTGTGTTGAGCTGCAGGACTGCCATGGACAGTTGACTCCTAAAGTTTTTGATATTCTTCATATTCTGAGTGGTCAGTTCACAGCAGTGAAAGAAATTAATCTTTTCCAACAAGTTTAAAGTGATTTTTACCCTTCATGGGCATGTTTACCTTTATAAAGCCTTTTTAGAAGTGTGCTTTATCTTTTGCTCAAATTCTTTAAATCAATAAAGTCAATTAGAATAATAAGATATTTGGGGCTGTTACCAAACAAAATCATTATCAACAAAATTCATCTTTGCAATGCAGAGGAAACACAGAAGCTGCATCTGAAGTGGCATGTAAATGTATTTACACACTGTTTAATGAAGGACATGAATGCATTTAACCTGCAGTTACAAATGCATAAATAATGTTTTGATATTTTAATCCTAAAACGTTGAATACAGATATTTTAAATTATTTAAAATAATAATAATAATAAAAATAATAATTTAAATGTGAAGTTGAAACCGCCAGTAGGTGGCAGCAGGTCACTGTAATAAGTGAGTCATTGCGATTGAACTGAATCATTTAAACCGTTGATTCATTCAGGATCGAAACACCGTCATGTTGCTCAGAGACGCAAAACAGTGCTGCAGCTGTGTTTGGAATTATTTTTTGTTGGCGAAATAGAGCAAAAACAGGAAATATGGTGTCTAAAACGTAAGTCTATTAATATTAACTTCTTGTTTATTGAACTATTGTATAAAATCAATATCACATTTGTGATTTTTGAGAAAAAATGGCACTCTTCGTGTGTGATTGATTAACTATATGAAATTATATAATTATACACATTTTCTGCCCCCAAATCTTGAATTTTGGGAGCATTCTAAATGCATTTCATTAGACTGAATCGTGCAGTAAAAGAACACACTCTAAATGAGCAGTCAGTCTAGCTAGTGTTTAAGCACTCATAACTCCTCTTATAATCTGTATGACAAATGAATCTCTTACTTGATGTAGGCTACTCGTAGGTACATCTGCACTTTTGTTGCTTATGATTAGGGAATTCGCAAGTTTCAGTCTGAACAAAATTCAGCGATGACTAATCTGACCGCCTCTGATTGGCCACTGCATTCCTAAACTCAACAGAATCGTGTGTGATTGGTTATGATGAGCAACGGTGTACAAACGCATAAAAATAAAATACGATGTAACATGAGCAGGTCTAAATTTAATACAGCAATCGAATCTTTTCATTTAATTTTAATTTTCACTAGTTCAATGTTTCAAGTAATACAGTTTCATTGAGAAACCAGGGGACCCCCCCCAAGTATATTTTTTTGGGTGTTATGGGGGGTCCCTTAATGGTTATGGGAGGTCCGGGACTCCCACCCCTCCACCCCCCCCCACCCAATCCCACCCAATCCAGATGTGAAGATGAGCAACACAGGAAACTGACAGTTTAAAGCAAAACCAGATGTTTAGAGACCATTTAAAGAGCTAGAACAACCTTTCCAATTAGAAATGGGACCAGCTGTCATTTAAGTGCTATTTGAAATTTTCTTCTAAAATGAGCATTTTTATCAGGCTCCTATGTGTAGGTTCTGTAATTTCACTTTAATGGCAATGAATAGGTTCTTTGCATTGCCATTAAAGTGAAATAACTGAACATAAACATAGGAGCCTTAGAAAAATGTTCATTTTAGAAAAAAATTCAAACGGCACTTAGAGGCTTTTGCATCTGAACTCTTCATATATAAATGTATTTATGAAAACTATGCTAAATGCTAAATCCTGATGGTCCTTGTTCCATATTTCACTTGATATGATTCAACAATGACCCTGGTGAGTTTATTATTATTATTATTCATTTAATTTGGTAATTATTGTTTATTTATTTATTATTGTTATTATTATTAATAATAATTATTTGTATTATTTGTTATTTATTATAATTATTACTATTAATTATTCAGAATCAGAATCATTAAAAGTAATTAAGAGGAATAGCTTAAAAATGCCAAATAAATTCTTTACAATTTGTGTGACAAAGATGACACAGAAAACAGATGCATAATTATTTATAATTATATATTTTAAATAAATTAAAAAAGTAAATAAAGTAAATATTTTCTAAATATCTAATATAAATATAAAATGATATATGTATGTGTTTTTATATATAAATATAAAAATATATAATTTATTTGTAAATATAAAAATACACAAATAATTTATGTACAAATATAAAATATAAATGTATAGTTATATATATTATATATTAATATACAATATAATTATATATTATATAAATAAAATTATCGATATACAACTACATTGTATACTACATAAAATAATTATATGATATATTTTAAGATATTTATTATAATGTGTAAGTATAAATATAAAATTATATATGTATTTTTATATATAAATATAAAAAATACATAAATAATTTGTGTAAATATAAAATAGAAATATTTATATATTAATAAGCAATATAAATATGTTATATAAATATACAATTATCGATTTAATGCTTCAAAGCTACATTGTATACTATGTAAAATAATGATATGATATATTTTCTGATATTTATCATAACATATATATATATATATATACAGTATATATATATATATATATATATATGTGTGTGTGTGTGTGTGTGTGTGTGTGTGTGTGTGTGTGTGTGTATGTATAAGTGTAATTATCAATATAAATACAGTAGGCCTAGCACAGTACATAAAATAATGATATTTTATGGTAAATAAATATATAAATATATAAATTATTATTATCAGAATCATTAAAAGTAATTATGCATCTGTTATCTGTGTCAACATTGTCACACAAATGGTAAAGAATTTATTTGTCATTTTAAGTAATTCCTCTCATTTTAAGCAGGCCTCATTAATAACAGCAATAAAAGAACAACAAAATGACTGTTGCATTTAATACAAATGTCATACAGTAATCATATTTTGCACTTCACAAGCCTAAGCTGAAAAAAAAAAAAACTAAACCCAGGAATGTACAATAACAAACTGTCTGTGACAAGCCAGCATTGTAATTCTTTGGCACAGAACCTTTTATTCCTGCACTTTTATTCGTTGAGCTCCTGTGTGTCTGTTCAAGGCCTCTAATGAGTCTCTGTTGATCAGGACATTTTGTGTTCACTCACACAATTACAGGGCGAATGCCAACAACTTCTCTCTCTCTCTCTCTTTCTCTCTCTCCCTGTAATAAAGAAAAAAGGTCTTACTCAGCTGTTGGACGTTGTTATGAATTTGCAAGCTACTTCTCTTACTGCCTGGGAGAGAGAGAGAGAGAGAGAGAGCCAAGATTGAAAACAGACCCTCGTACTCTGTGTGTATGTGTGTATGCGTGAGCTCTCAGCACCATACGCTGCGACTGACACACCTTCCCTTCACCAAAACCGCACTTTATTCCATTGCATTTTCCATTTCTTCGCTTTGGCTCGAGCACTTCTCTGCCCTGAAAACAACTTTCTCTCCTCTTTTTGTTTCCCCTTCTTTTCTTCTCTTCAGCTGGGCGCTTCATTGTGAGAGCTGCCAAAGTCCTTCTCATTTCCCTGCGGCTCGTGTTTTCAGTGAAACAGAAACGGGCGACTGTTGCTGAGGAGTTCTGGCTGGGCTCGTGTTGTTGTGTGTTTCTTCAGGTCTAGCGAACCTCTGGAAGACAGACGCTGCTGCGTTCAGCCTCGCTCTGAAGAGTTCTCCACACGGTACGGCTGGTTTTGTTTTCAGGAAACTGTCATTGCTCTTTCAAAGCTCAGCAACTGCCGTTCGAAAGTTTGGGGTTGGTAAGGATGCATTAAATTGATCAAAAGTGACAGTAAAGACGTTTATGATGTTACAAAAGATTTATATTTCAAATAAATACTGTTCTTTTGAACTTTCTATTCATCAGAGAATCTTTAAAAATAAAAAGTGTCACCGTTTCCACGAAAATATGAAGCAGCACAACTGTTTTCGCCATTGATAATAATCAGAAATGCTTCTTGAGCAACAAATCAGCATATTATTTCATATTGATTTCTGAAGGATCATGTGACACTGAAGACTGGAGTAATGATGCTGAAAATTCAGCTTTGAATCACAGGAATAAATTACATTTTGCAGTATATTTAAATAAAAAAATGTTATTTTAAATTGTAATAATATTTCACAGTATTTTACTGTATTTTTAATCAAATAAATTCAGCCTTGGTGAGAAAAAGACTTTTTCTAAAACATAAAAAAAAAAAAAATCTTACTGATCACAAACTGATTGTATTCTCAGTTACTTATTTAAATAAAGTAAAAAATGTAGATGTTTCTGCTAAAATGAGTCACTAGTCATCGTACAGTAAGAGTATAGAGCGATAAAATGAATGTGAAGAGCAGCTCAGATCATTTGATGAGAAATGTTTGAGTTCCAATTGACTCTTGATTCTGAGCACGGTTTGAGACATTGTTGAGATTCCTCTGAAACCCTAGAAGAGACACATGTGAGATTACCAGGGTCTTTTTCTCAGGAGAAACAGGAGAGGTCTAAGCTTGTTTCTGCCAAGGAATAAAAATGTGAGATGTAAACTCAGAATTCAGAGAAAAAAGCCACAATTATCAGATATAAACTTTTATTTCTCAGAATTATGAGATATAAGCTCAGAATTATTAGATATAAACTCAGAATAGAGATATTGTCATGTTACGCTGTTGGAAGAAGCACGAAGGAAACGTGGAGGACAATCAATAGTCTTTAATCCATAGAACACACAGAAATCCACACAATAGGTGCCGGAGCAAACACACGTAGCAAACGAGTAGACCTGACAAACACTAACTGAACGGACTGGAGCTTACAAACACAGGATAATTGGGGAAACACAGGTGGACAGGATCATAATCAAACTAAATGAGGACAGGAACATGATCAAATAAGGACAAACAGGAACAGATCCAGGGGCAAAACACAACACAGACAGTCCAGAATCCTGACAGATATATAAACTCAGAATTATGAGATATAAACTGAGAATTATGAGATATATATACTCAGAATTATGACATAAACAGATATAAACTCATAATTATGAAATAAACTCAGAATTATGAGATATAAACTCATAATTATGACGTGTAAATTCAGAATAGTGATATATAAACTCATAATTATGAGATATAAACTGAATTATGAGATATAAACACAGAATAGTGAGATATAAACTCAGAATTATGGCATAAACTCAGAATTATGACATATAAACTCAGAATAGTGAGATTTAAACTCAGAATTATGAGATACAAACTCAGAACTGTGAGATATTCAAACAGAATTATGATATATAAACTCAGAATTATGAGATATAATGCAGAATTGTGAGACAGAAACTCAGAGATGTAAACTCACAATTGATATATAAACTCAGAATTGCCACATATAAACTAACATTTCTGGGGTGAAAAGGTAGGATAAAAAGTCGAAATTTGCTTTTTTATTTTTTAATCCTGTGGCAAAAAAAGAAGAATTGTGAGAAAGAAATTTAGAATTCTGAGTTTGTATTGAGTTTGTATTCTCAGAATTGAGAATTTATATCCTGCAGTTCTGAGTTTATATCTCTCAATTCTGTCTTTTTTTCTCAGAATTGTGAGAAAAAAATCTTGAGTTGTAATAAACTCAGAATTTCGAGATAAAAAGTTGCAGTTACCTTTATTTATTTATAGTCTCCCTTTGCAGGAATAATTGAGACATTAAAGAGGTCTGATCTGTGATTTTTTTTTTTTTTTTTTGGATATGGATGTAGCTGTGCTGGGTTTAGTCTGTGCTACCTTTGTAGGGATGTTGGTTTTACTATTGAGTGAGTGAGTGAGTGAGTGAGTGAATGAACCCTGCTGTGGTCATTTGACTAAATAAACAGATCTGCTGCCCAACCTCCTCTCCGTCTCTCTCCGTCTGAGACCCTGGAGACTCCAGCTTTAGCTCCATCCCTCCCTCCAGCAGCTGTATGAGCGCCCGCTACAAAACCAGAGATCACAGATAAGGAGAGGCAGACAGCGAGAACTTAGCAAGAACGCAGACTTTTCCTAGACATGCTTTTGCTCTGACGTCCAGGCGTCTGCTGAAGGTAAGAGACGTGATCGGATTCGATTGCACAGCTTTCGGTTCTGTCTGGTCTCCTGGAAGTCCTGAGTGTTTTGCTTCATGAGGTTTTGGAAAAATGCTGCTTTAAATATCTTGGCAAACGACTTCCAGGAGAAACAAAGTAGCTGAAATGTGACTTTTTCCAGAAGTTTAGATGGTTTTGATCTTAGACTGAACATTGTTTGGAGAACTTCAGCTCATTTGTAACCTTCTTTTAGATAGTTCTTGCACGTTCTGTTACTAGGATGCTTATTTTCATCCAGATGTTGGCGATGATAGACAGCCATTAGAGGTTTTGTGGGATTTATCTGATGTGAGAGATGCCGTATTTCCTTTCTGTGAGCTTTTGTGTAGGAAGGGCCGATTTCTGCTGTTTGTTTGTGTGGCATTTGAAGGAGAATACGCTGAATTCAGCGAGAGCAAACAAATCTGTGATTTACAGTGTGTGTTTGAACACCTTTACACACGGTCGAGACTGTAGAGGTGTTTGTTTTCTCATTCGGCGAGACGTGTGTGTTGTAATGCGGTGCTGATGGTTTGTTTGAACGCTTCTCCTGTCATTGAAACTCTCTCTCTGTGTTTTCTCAGCGGTCGTTGTGTTTGTGAGTGTCGTATAATGGCATTTAAAGGCCAACAGCATTCCAGAATCCAGTTGTTTATGTTCGTGACTTTTATCATTCGCTGCTTACAAACATTGTGATAAAAGCGTAAAGCGAATGCCACATAGTTTAGATCACTATGACGAGCCTTTGTCCAAAAAATAAGCTCTAAAAGATGTACGTATATATACACACACATATATATATATATAGTAGTACATGGTGAATAAATGTATAAATATATAATATAAAATTATATATTTATGTATTTTATATATAAACCTAAAAATACACAAATAAATAATTTTATATAATTATATATTTTATGGTATTGATTATAACAAATATTATATATATATATATATATATATATATATATATATATATAGATAGATAGATAGATAGATAGATAGATAGATAGATATTTATATATATATTAATATACAAAATAAATATATATTATATAAATATGAAATTATCAATATACAACTACATTGTACACTAGATAAAATAATTATTATAATTATATGATATATTTTATAATATTTATAATAACTGTAAGTATAAATCTAAATTATATACTTATGTATTTTTATATATATAAATATAAAAATACATAATTTATGTGTAAATATAAAATATAAATATATATATTTATATGTTATATATTAATATACAATATAAATATATATATTATACAAATATAAAATTATCAATGTACTGCTTCATACCTACATTGTATACTATGTAAAATAATGATATATATCTTATATTTATTATAATATATATATATATATATATATGTGTATATGAATATATATATATGTATATGTGTATATATATATATATATATATATATGTATATATATATATATATATATATATATGTGTATATATATATATATATATATATATATATATGTGTATATATATATATATATATATATATATATATATATATATATATATGTGTGTATATATATATATATATATATATATATATATATATATATATATATATATATACGTAAGTGTGTGTACACTTACGTAGTGTTTTTAGTGTGTGTAAAAATATAAATATATATTTCTATATTAAACATTAATATAAAATATAAATTTTTCAAAGTTATCAATATACTGCTACACTGTATAGTATTTAAAATAATGACATATGTTTTATGATATTTATTATAATGTTTGTATATATAAGTATTATTATCAATATAGTACTATACATTAGTGCAATAAAATATAAGATATAATAAGAAATAATATGTATGTTCAATAAGCACAGTGTTTACAAAAATCTTTTGTGCATGAGTTATTTTGCACATGTAGTCTGCACTGCAACCCAAACATTAGTAGTAGTCAGAGGTGGCTGTAGTTCACTGACACAGACGCTTATCTGAAGCAGGACTTTGTATATATTTGGGTCGGTCGGGGCTGTAAGTCACACAGATGTTCAGCAGCTGATCTCCGTTTCTCTCGTATTCGAATACGCCGGTTCAGAAAGTCCCGTTGCTCATGCATTTCTCCTGCAGCTCATTGTTGTGTCATGAGGAGTTTCTGTGCTGTTCTTCTAGAACACGCTGTTATTAGTCACGTGTGTGAGTAAGACGTGAGCAGCCACGTCTGCGATGGGACTGTCAGGAGTGAAATCGAGTGGTTCTCTTTGGGACGGATGGACAGAGCCACTGCTGCGTCACCAGCTGTTTCCTGACCCCTTCATCTGGGCTGCATACCAGTCCCATGAAAAATGTGCTCCCCATTAGCGGCGGATGAGTGGAGCTCATGAACAGGGTCAGGCAGAACTGCAGAGACCCCGCAAGCCCACATCATCACAAGCACACCAAACACTTTACAGGAAGTACAGTTTAGAACATTTGGTTTCTGAAAGCTGTCCTGTGTAATTTATTTTTATAAATAATTTAACTTGTTTGTTGTTTATTTAAAAGGGACAGAATAGAATAACTGTTAATAATTGATCTTTTTTTAAATTTATTTGATTAACCAATTTTGAGGACCAGATTATCTTATAGCATTTGCCATTGGTTAGACTTTTACTAAGAACCTGAGAAATATAACAACCAACAAAGAGTCTAAAATGTACACCAATGTTTAAAAATAAATAAATAAATAAATGAATTTATTTATTTTTAAAATAAATTAAATTATTTATTAAATTAATGTATTAATTTAAAATTTTATTTTACATATTGTTTAAATAATTTGTTAAATTCAGTTTAGTACTTTAATTCTAAGATGACAATAAAGTTAAAAACCCTATAAAAGTGTTTGTTTGTTTGTTTGTCCCTGGTTAGGCGCCTAAAAATAAACTGAAGAACTTAAGAAAAATAACAACCAACAGTCTAAAATGTAAATCACAATAATGCAATGGTTTGAAAAATTATTTTATTTATTTTATTTTTTTTATAATAATTATTACATTCGGTTTTGCACTACATTTAATTGGCTCTGTACAATTGGCTCTTTTCAGTATGGAACCCGTTTCTGCCACTGAATAAAAAAATAAAAAAAGGTAATTGCGACTTTTTATCTCACAGTTCTAACTTTTTTTCTCAGAATTGCCTGATACAAACTCGCAATTCTGACTTTTTTCTCAGAATTGTGAGATATAAACTGGCAAATATGAGAAACGAAGTCAGAGTTGGCAATTCATACTTTTTTTTTGTTCTGAGGAGCAAAAAAGACTGATATATATCAAAAAAGACTGATATATATCAGTCTTTTTTCTCCTCAGAACTGGACTTTATAACTCGCAATTGCGAGTTTATATCTCGCAATTCTGACTTTTTTTCTCAAACTTACAATTGAGAAAAAAAGTCAGAATTGCGAGATACAAACTCACAATTGTAAGAAAAAAGTCAGAATTACGAGAAAAAAAGTCAGAATTGCGAGTTTCTCACAATTGCGAGTTTATATCCCACAATTCTGACTTTATATCTCACAATTCTGACTTTATAACTCACAATCGTGAGTTTATATCTCACAATTATGAGAAAAAAGTCAAAATTGCGAGATAAAAAGTCACAATTACCTTTTTTTTTTTTAATTCAGTGGCGGAAACAGGCTTCCATAGTTCAGTCTAATCTAATAAAAAAAAAGTAATACTATTTATTTATTTATTTATTTATTTATTTATTTATTTATTTATTTATTTTCTTTCTTTTTCTTTCTTTCTTTCTTTCTTTGTTAACAACTTTTTTTCCTCTGTGCACAGGCACTATAAGTAATTTATTGGTAATCATTAAGATGGTTTGGGGATGAGGCCAATATCATCCACCATGGTTTTACCATGGTATCGTATCCTAAAACGGTTTTATGGTTTTATTTCCATTTTATTTCCTTGCAAATTGTACAAACATACATAAATAAAGTACTATTATTCTTCCATGTCCTAAACACTATGGTATTTCTGTTCATTTGGCAGACATTTTATCCAAAGCAACTTTGCATTTGTAATTTGCGTACTTTGCATTTATATTATCAGCTCATGCTTTTCCTGGCAGTCAAACCCATGACCTTGGCATTGCTGGTGCCACGATCTTCTGCTTGAGCTACAGGAAAGCTTGGTATTACTATGGTAAATGTCCAGAAAAAACACATGATATTATGATATTACCACAATAGAAAGAATCACGTATTACCAAAGCATCAGTCTCAGTCAGATTTCAGTTTCCTTCAGCACTCAAGCAGAAGTTTTTCATCTTTCATCAAGCTGAAGCTCCTACACTCGTTCACTCAAGTCTGTGTTTAATCGTCTGCATCCTGCGGTTAATGACCGCTAAGATTACAGCATAACGATGACCAACGACTATTACAAGAATGCAGAGAGAAAGACAGATGATGCTGTCTTCATTAATCTCAATGAGCTGCGTTTCTGCACTCAGGCCAAGTCAAACAGATACACAAGGAGACACTGTTGGGTTCGACTGAGAAAACCGGCTTAGGAGACCAAAATAATATTATGAGACCTTCTTTAGATAACTAGTTCTCTTTAGGAAAGACAGAACGCTGTGTGTGTTTAAACTGGCATGCATGTATGAGTGTTTGTGTTGTGTTTTAGTCATTTCACAGCAGTGCAACGTGTTTCTGTTTCCAACTTTTCTGATTATAGAGACAAATCTGTCATTCCCGTTTGAGAAATGTGCTCGTTCCTCACGGATGCAAGGCCTGAAGTGCTCTATACTCAGATATGTGAACGCAAATGCTTGTAGTGTGATTTCATGCATCTCTATATTAATTAATGTGTCAGACCAAGTTGCACTCTCAGTGTTGCCACAAGGAGCGCTATAGACATCTGTAAACTACATTAATGGCAAAACTGTTGATATGTTTATATCTAACTAACTGTACTGTGACAACAATGCAGTAGTTACTTTTTCATGCAGAGTTTCAAATTAAACTCTTGTTTGAAATCAAATTTCAAACAAAAAATGTAAATATTGCATGAAGTATTTGCGAATAAAGCACTGCTTCCATCCCGTGTGTTCAAGAGAACAAAACGTTAACTTCCTGAGAAACTGGTGTAAAGTATTAGTAATAAAATAATAAATAGTTGCATTGTGACAAATCACAAACATGTGACACATTTTTTCCAAAATAATAAATGACTAAAAGTGCACAAATGCAATAACAAACAGTGTTACTTTAGTATCACTGAGATTCTATAGTTTTTATTAATTTATTTTCATTATTATAGTTTTTATTAATAATTTGAATCCGTTTTTATTTTCATATTTTCTATTTTCATTTTTTTTTAAAGTTTTTTTCTTATATACAGTGCCCTCCAAAAGTATTGGAACAGTAAAGACAAAATTGCTCTGTTGGCTGTGGAGTCAAGACATTTGCAAATATGATTAAAAAATGAATATGAGACAAAACTACAGAATGTCACATTTTATTATTAGCCGTTTCAACACATACATGTTTTACCAAATAAAAAGAACAGCACTTTTAGAGTTAATCCCACTCATTGATGTGAGCATAAGTGTTGGGAGACTTGAACATAAGGCAGATATAAAAGATTAAAAGCTATTATTTAGTTGCAGATCCCTTGCGCACAATCACAGCAGTGAGTCTGTGACCCATAGACATCACCAGACTGTTGGTCTCATCCTTTGAAATACTTTTCCCAGCCTTTAATGCAGCCAATTCCAATTGTTGCTTGTTTTGGGGAGTTTCTGCCTTTACTCTCCTCTTTAGCTGGTGAAATTCATGTTCAATCGGATATAAATCTGGAGATTGACTTGGGCAATCTAAGACTTTCCATTTCTTTGCCCTTATAAATTCCTTGACTGAACTGGCAGGGTGTTTTGGGTCATTAATTGTCCTGATGCAATATGAAGCACTTCCCAATGAATATGGTGGTATTTTCTTGAATATTGGTAGGCAAGATGGTTTTGTACCCTTCCAAATTTATTCTGCTACTGTCATCATACATTAAGTCATCAGTAAAGTTGAGAGGGCCTGTTCCAGAGACACCCATGCATGCCCATGCCATGACACCACCTCCACCATGCTTTACAGATGAGGCTGTATGCTTGGGATCTTTTGCAGTTCCCTTTTTTTCTCCACATTTTTGCTTTCCCATCACTTAGATAAAGGTTCATCTTTGTCTCATTGTTCCATAAACACAGTTCCAAAACTCTTCTGGCTCACCTTTGTGCTTTTTTGCAAACTCTAATCTTGTCTTTCTATTTTTGGTGCTGGTCAGAGGTTTGCATCTTGCTGTGTAGCATCTGTAATTCTGTGTCAAAGTCTCCTGAGGACAGTAGATTGTCAGAGCATCACTCCAGCTTTCTGGAAGTTGTTGGTGATTTTACAGACACGTCTTGCAGGGTTCATTTTCACAGCTTTTATGATTTGTCTGTCATCAACTACTGTTGTTTTCTCAGCTGATCAGGTCGTTGTTGGTTGCTGGTGTCGCTGGTGGTTTCCAAACTCTTGATTTCTCCATGCCCTTTGTTTTTGCTATAGCTCTAATTGACTTCCTCTTTTCTTTTAGCACCCAAATTGTTTGCTTTTCTCTCACAGTCAGCTCCTTCATCTTCATCCTGGTTTGTGTGTCATCATCGAATGCAAGATTCAGAATACAGAAGTAATGGATATGACTGATACAATACATTCCCTGCTTTTAATATCTGAAGAATGAATGCAACAGGACACAGCTGATCACTTAGAAAGACCTGTGAGGCAACTGTTCCAATACTTATGCTCACATCAGATAGGGGGATGGAACTCTAAAAGTGCTGAACTTGTAAAACATCTATGTGTTGAATCACCCAATAATAAAATGTGATATTTTGTAGTTTTGTCTCATATTCATCTTTTAATCATATTTGTAAATGTCTTGACTCCACAGCCAACAGAGCAATTTTGTCTTTACTGTTCCAGTACTTTTGGAGGGCACTGTATGTCTATATAATTTCTATTACTTTATATTTCTGTTTTAATTATTTTAGTACATCAAGTTAAAATAAATTTAAATGAGAAATGTTGCTTGGAAACTATCTGAAATAAAAAGTTTTTCATATTTTATATTATATTTATAATTATATTTACATTAATTTTATTTCAAGTTAACAATTATTTTTAAATTATTTGTGTTTATTTATTTAATTCCAGTTTTAGTATTTGTAAATATTGTAACTATTATAACAGACACTGTCATGTTTTCTTGCATTCAGATGCCTGATGTTTGGCAATACAATCATGTGAGACAACCCCAAATTATTTTGATGACAGACTATGACTAGAACAACATTTGAAATGATATACAGTGAGATTTGCTAGTAATTTTTAGTATGAGATTTGCTAGTAACAATTTACTAGTAAATCTGTTGAGGTAAAGTCACATGAGGTTTTTGTTGTGCATCCAGGAGTTTAGTAGGTAAATGAGTTTCCATCGTAGCTTATATGCATGTTTTCTTACCGAATAAAAAAATGATCCACCTCAGTGCGAGTGCATACAATTTTTATGGACATTTTATGCACATCTTGGCATTTTTATTCAGTGTTTTTTATGTGTAATCCCAAGATTTGTATAAAAATGTGTGGATGTAAAGAACTGTTAATGCATGTGAAGTATGTATAATGAGACTACATGCTTACAGTGTGTCGAGTGTGTTTCTGGTCTTGTGCTCTTCATCTCTTCAGCACCACAGGAATGTCACTGCCACTTCCTCATCCTTCATTTCCGTTCCTTCTCTCTCTCTGTGTGTCGCTCTGTCAGCGGCTGGTTCAGGCTGTAATCATGTAAAGCTGTCTCTCTCTCTCTCTCTCTGATGTGGAGGTGTCAGACGGGTTGTTTAGAGAGGATGGGGTTTGGTTTGATGAGTTCGTGTTTTTAACAGGGTTAGTTGATGACATTGTGTTTCAGAGTCATTCTGGCTTTGGCTTTTTGAGTCATTGTATATTAGTACTGTTTACTAAGGCAAGAATCACTTACTGTTGCTCATAGTTACAGTTGGTGTTTTGAGGAATTTATTTTTGTAAGTAATAGAAGCATTTTCACCTGATTTGTGCAGATCTGATTGTACAGGACTCATATCTGGCAAGACAATAAGTGTATGTTTACACTATAACTTTCTAAAAATGGAAAAGGTTTTCATTTGCATTTTTGAATAGTTTTGCATACAGATGACAAAGCTACCAAATTATTTCAGTGTGCATGGATCCGTGAAAAAGATTAAAAATGTCTCTTCCTGTCATTCCAATTCAACTTCTTGTATACTACCAGTCAAAAGTTTTTGAACAGTAAGACTGTTTTTAAAGAAGCCTGCATTTATTTGGTCCAAAGTACAGCAAAAACAGCAAAATCTTGAAACATTTTTACTATTTAAAATAACTGTTTTCTATTTTAATATATTTTAAAATGTAATTTATTCCTTTGATTAAAACTGAACTTTCAGCATAATTACTCCAGTCTTCAGTGTCACATGATCCTTCAGAAATCATTCTAATATGCTGATTTGCTGTTCAAGAAACATTTATTATTATTATTTTTATCATCAGTATTTAAAACGATTGAGTACATTTGTTTCAAGATTCTTTGATGAATAGAAAGATCCAGCATTTATCTGAAATAAACAGCTTTTGTAACATTGAATGGTATAGTGTATAAAAGCTTGGAGTCAGTGTAATTTTTTATTTTTATTTTTTTTCGGGAAAGAAATTATAGAAATTAATACTTTTATTTAGCAAGGATGCTTTAAATTGATCAAAAGTGATGATAAAGACATTTATAATGTTACAAAAGATTTCTATTGCAGATAAATGCTGTTCTTCTGAACTTTCTATTCATCAAAGAAACCTGAAAAAAAATTCTTCTCAGCTGTTTTCAACATAATAATAATAATAATAATAAATGTTTCTCGAGCAGGAAATCAGCATATTAGAATGGTTTCTGAAGGATCAT
The DNA here is from genome assembly GCA_039654775.1 of Spinibarbus caldwelli. Taxonomy (NCBI): domain Eukaryota; kingdom Metazoa; phylum Chordata; class Actinopteri; order Cypriniformes; family Cyprinidae; genus Spinibarbus; species Spinibarbus caldwelli. Next base: position 23,660,100 of record CM077247.1, on the reverse strand, counting down.
GTGACTGGAGAAATGATGCTAAAATTCAGCTTTGAAATCACAGGAATAAATAAATAGAAAACAGTTATTTTAAATAGTAAAACTATTTCAGAATTTTACTGTTTTTGCTCTACTTTAGATCAAATAAATGCAGGCTTGGTGAGCAGAAGAGACTTCCTTAAAAAACATAAAAAATCTTACTGTTCAAAACCTTTGACTGGTAGTGTATGTTGTTCCCAATTCAATTTAAAATCCATGCAAATTAAAATGTCAATTAAAATCCATGGTAGCCAATCACATAATTCTATATGATGTTTACATTAAGAGAGCACAGCAGATATGCTCCTGTTGGTCATAAACACACTGATCTGCTGACGCTGTGAGACGTGGTGTGGTAGTGCTTCATCGCGCCCTTAATGTCTTCCACGGCTGTGTTTGGGACGGGGTCTGAAACTCCAGATGTGGCCAATAGCTTCAGGCTGCAGTTTTTCCCGGTTCCTCGGCATCCGGAGCGGAACTTTTTGGCATTCTCTGGTGACGTCTCTCTGGCCCAGAATCTGCCCCAAAGTTATAAACACCACTATAAAGTCAAAATTGTGCAGCGCTTTGGAGAATTACGAGAAACCGGGAGAAAAGGGAGGTGAACTTTAACTTGTGGAGTCGCCTGTTTAATGTGGGATCTTTCCAAATGCTTTTTTTCTGTGACAATTCATCCCTAATGAGTTGAGAGGAGAGAAGGGTTAATGTGAGTGATGCTGCCCTCCCACATCTCAAACACACACTCGCTGCACTGATTTCGACACTCCTCACAGATGCAGCCTGAAACCTCAGACATGAAAACAAACCTGACAGTGAATGAACTCACAGCATTGTGTCATAATTACTATAATTATGAGATGACAATTCAGATTCTGCTGTTTATTTTATCAAAATGCTTCATTGTTCCTGCTAAAGAACTTCATAACAGTGTTATTTTAGTAATAATTATATACTGTGATATTTTTTATTAGATTTTATTTTTATATTTTCTGTTTTAGTTTAATTTTAGTAATTTTTGTTTTTAATTTTGTTGTTTTTGTCATTTTTATTAGTTTTATATAGTAGGGCTGAAAGATATGACCGAATATCAAAATCTCGATTAAAGGGTATGTTCATCCCAAAATGAAAATTCTGTCATTAATTACTCACCCTCATGTCGTTCCAAACCCATGAGACCTTTGTCTATTTTTGATGAAATCCGAGAGCTTTCTGACCCTGCCATCCCTTTAATTGAACACTTTACCTTGATTACGATTAATTAACAATTATTTTATTTATTTGCCCTCATAGTTCACTACTGCAAATATGCTCAACTATTAAAGGTGGGATATTTTATCTAATGAAAGTGTGCATTTCTTATCTTTGTGATTTTAATATAATTGAAGGAAACAAACTATTTATGGTTATTTATTGAATATTTTGAACAATTGAAATCAAAACACAAATTTCTTGAAATTAAATATTCTTATGAAAAAAGTCACATTTCAGTTTGAATGTAAAAAGGATATTTTCACATTAAAAATATGTAAAAAGCATATTTTTATGCTCTTCCGGTTGCTCAGTTGACGGTGTTCAAGGGTTGTGGCTAGAAGGGATATGTATCCAACCAGAAACTGACAATGAATTTAATTTTCTACCTATTAGATTGTGTTTTATTAAAATCTACACCTACCCCAACCCTAAACCTACCCCTTACAATAATGCAAAAATTGTAATTATTGTTGTACAGTGTGACAAAAATTACGCTGTACTGATGTGCGCATGCCCAGTGGCGCAGTTCCGGTCGGATATGTATCCCTTCTAGCCTTTGCCGTGTTCAAGTTCATGGACGGAGTCACGTGACTACACCGCGCGGTAGTACGTTTTTAAGGGGAAAGTCAGGGTTGCCAATTCAGGCTGCTGCCACGGGTTGTTTTTTAGTCTGTTTTTTAATAAAAGCGATCGTCCTTAGCACAGTTTTGACAGAGGGGAAAAACCGAGATTGGGATAGCTTTGGTCTAGTTTTGAATAGCAATCGGCCTTGTTTTGTGTCGCGGACCTGGCAACCCTGAGGAAAGTATTAATAGGATTAAAAATCCGAAATAACCGACGTGGGAAAATTATGTCGGTTAGAGGTTCTGAATTTCAGTTGCGATTACTTTTCAATTAATCGTCCAGCTCTACTATATAGTTTTTATTAATTTTATTTATTAGTTACAGTTTATTTATTTTTTACTTATTGTAGTACTTCAAGTTAAACTAAACAGAAATAAGAAATGTTGCCTTGGAAACTGGCTGAAATGAAAGTTTAATTTTTTTGTATTTTATTTTATTTCAGTTAACGTTTATTTTATTTTAAGTAACAATTTTTTTATGGTTTTGGTTTCAGTTTTAGTTAATGATAATAAATGTACTATTATAGTTTTGTTAATGTTATGAAATAGATTTTAATTTTTAGATTTTCTGTTTTCCCTTTAATTTTAGGAAAATATTTTAGTAATTTTGTTGTATTTTTTATATTATTAATTATTATTATTATTTAAAGAAATATAATTTTTATTTAGTACTTTTTAATACTTTTTTATTTAATAGTTTTAGTTATTTTAGTAGTTCAAGTTAAACTAAATGAAAATGAGAATGTTGGCAAGTAGCAGAACACTGAAAGTTTTTTTAATATTTCATTTTATTTCAGTTAACTTGTACTTTATTGGTTTTAGATAGCTATAATAACCCTGTTTCATAAGTGTGTGTGGCATATTAATTGTTTTTATGACACAACGGTCAAAGAAGAGAAGATGAAACTTTATTAAAATTAATTTTATGTTACTGTGTAAGTTGGACATGAAGATGTAAATGATTTTGACTAGTTAGAAACTCATAATACCAGTAATTCTGACACGAATGCAGCATTAGCCTTAGTTTTTTCATATTTACTTAATTCTCTATTCCTTTATTCACTTTGATTTCATTCCAGTATCATTAGGACCATCACACCTATGAAAAAGTAGCATAGTATTACTATTATTTGTATTATTTGAAGTACCTTAAGGGTGTATAATGGTACATAAATATACTAATAATTTAGTACCATTGTATATTTCAAAGTATATTTCAACACCGAGTATTCATTCATTTTTATGTGAAGTGTCAGTATTAAGAGACACAAAATCTCTTTCCTGCATTGTCAGTTTCACTGTATCTTGATGTTTGAATCCCTCAATGCCTTCAAACACTACAAAAACACATCTTCTGTTAGCGCTAGACTCATAAACGGCTCGAAAACAGCGGTTTGTTGTTTTGCAAGGCCAGCAACACCTTTTTGTATTTCACAGCTTGATGTGTGAGAAGGAAGTTCGACACTGACATATTCAGAGAAACTAGAATACAGATTTTGTTTTTAGATAGCGACGGCTCTTTATTATATGATTTACATGCTTTGAAATTAAACCATTGGAGCTCCATTATTCAGCAGTCTTGACTAATCCAACCTTCAACGTGGAAAGAAGAAAATCCTATGGTCAGCTGAGATGACCGTGTGCGTGTTGGTTGTTTTCATCTTTATATTCATGTTAGAAGATGAGATCAGCTTACTGGAGTAGTCAAAGCTACTCAGTGTTGACCGAAGTTGAGTGAGAGGCTGATTGGAAAATATCCTGCAGGTCTGTTGTGGTTTTAGGTAGCGGGAAACCAAACTAACCAAGGATAGCCTTGAAAGAGAAGGACAGTGTTGGAGGAACAAAGTGAAAGGGCTGTAAGATAGATGTGAGGTTTTGATGAAAAAGGGAAAGAAAATGTTTCTCTGTTCGTCTCACCATCATGTTTTCTAGTTTTCCATGAACGGTTTGAGTTTGTGCTGAAATATTCCCTGTGGCGTTTGTTGCACATTTTAGCTGTGATGTGTCTACTTTAAGGATGTAGTGTGTGTTTATGTTTGTGGATTTGATCTTCTTTGTAATAAATAACAGCTTTAAACAGATTTTGATTTAGCAAAAAACTGTAATGCAACCCTGAGTGGTTTATTTCTTTTATAAAATGGCAGAACACCAGTATTCAATAAATATTTTTATTGAGTATTGTTTATTAATAATTATAACCATTATATGTTTTTATTTTAATTAGACTAACTATTTCTATGAATTAATGATTGGTATATTATTCTGCAATATTAAATATTGAATTAATAATATAGAATTTAATAGATTTGCAGCATATTTATTATAGCTAATCAAAACTAAAACCATAAAAAAATTGTTATATATAAAATATTATATAATGTTATATATAAAAAAATTATGTTATATATAAAAATATTTTTATTGTTATATTTAAAAAATATATATATTAAAAACTTTTTTTAGTTTATTTCAGCTAGTGGCCAAGGCAACATTTCTCATTTCCATTTAGTTTAACTTCAAGTACTAAATAAGTTAAAACTAATAAATAAAAATTAAATAAAACTATATTAAATAAAAATATAGACATATTAAAAAAACTAAATAATAAAAATGACAATTTTTTGTTTATTTTAACAACAAAATTCCTAAAACTTTAACTGAAATGAAAACAGAAAATATAGAAATAAAATCTAATTCAAAACATTAACAAAACTATAATACATTGTAAAAAATGTTGCTGCAATTAGTTATAAAAATGTAAATTTGTTGAGATAATTTAAGTATCCAACTTAACTAAACTAAAGTTAACTAAATGTATAATTTTAAATCAAGCACAAACACTTACTTTTTTAAGCTGAAACAACACAACACTTACTTTAATGTTGAACTGATAATTAATTGAAAAATCATGGCAATCATTTTTTACAGTGTGGTATATCAGTCATGCTTTCAGTCATTAGTATGTGTATTTGTTATTTTACAGCAGTTTTAAATATGATTTATCCAATCAGATATTAGAGCCGAAACAGTACATTTAATAAAACAGCTTGAAACGAGAGTGGATGTTGTTCTGGACAGTGGGAAACTATGTTGGGAATGCTTTGTTTTTTATTTTCTTCCGTCTTTCTTTCTGCACTTCGTGTTGACTATAATGTAATGCATATGTAATATAGTGTGTATTTTTAGCAAAATGCAAGTTATTTCTTTTCTAGCCAGATTTTTCCAGTTGAATATTCTCGGTGCGTCCCAAATAAAGTCAGATGTTTACAGGATTCAATTAAGATTGCAAATGGGTGTTTTTAGCCTTTGTTTTCCATTGTAAAGTTATATTAAGTCTGCAAACTGCAGAAAGTGTTTTGTTGTTCCTTGAGGGAGTTGACGGGGGTTTGGGGATCGACTGTCTCATCATCCCAGGGGAAAACTGGGATAGAAAAATAGAAATGTTTATTTTAACAGTGACACAGTGGATCAGTTTTCCCACAGCCTGTGCCAGAAGTTAAGCTCTGGGAGGGCAGATCCTAAAGCAGCACCCACCTTTAATAAACGCTAATCGAGAACAGGAAAACGAGACGAGAGTAATGAGTGTGTGCACGTGTAGGAGCTGGACGTCCTCCAGACCGATAAAAATCTCTGTGTTTGGCCCCAGACCATGCTGCTTTTTCATAACTAGCGATAAGAGCCTGTGAACCTTTTGTACTGTGAGATTAGCTGTGATGAATGGTTTGAGGTCGGTCCTCTTGCTGCGGGATTTACGATCGTCCCAGAACAGAAAGTGCTCTTGCAGACCATTAGAGCTCCATACGCTCATCGAAGCTGCTGACTGCGTCTGAAAGGAAAATGTAGTTGCTTTGAAACTTTAAGGGATCGTTCTCCCCAAAATTATTATTCTGCCATCATTTACTCCAAACTTGTTTGACTTACTTTCTTCTGTGGAAAAACATCTCTGTTTTTTTGGTCCATGCAGTGAAAGTCAATGGGGTCCAATGTTGTTTGAATCCCAACTATCTTCAAAATCTCTTTTTTAAAATTCTGCAGAAAAATACAGGTGAGAGTGAGTAAATGATGGCAGAATGATCAGTTTTGGCTCAAATATCTCTTTCATGGAGTTCTCAGTCAACTTTTTCTGAGATGTTTCTACTAAAACACCCTAGCAACAACCTGGAACACCATAGCAACACCTCAGGAACTACTAAGTATCATCATGTTATCAACCCAAAATACAATAGGAACAGCAGAGAAATGCCCTAGCAACGATCCAGCAATGTCAAACAACCACTTAGAACATCATAGCAACAACCTGGAACATCATAACAAAACCCTAGTGCCCTAGCAACCCCCTAGCAACATGAGAAAACACTTACGGTGCATCTCAGTCAGCTCCCTTGTTTAGTAGTCAGAGCACTGATCAGGGAGTCGGCCATTTTAAGGGCTCTCTCAATCGCGAAATCATTCGCTCCCTGAAAAATCCCACAATGCACCGCAAAAACTAGGGAGCATCAGCGCTCACTATGCTCCCTTACCGGAAATAACGTCACATTTCTGAAGCGTGAAACATAAACCACACGAGCCAACTCGATAAATATAATGACACGCGATAGAAGATTTCAAAAGACAAACTGTTTTTTCAACATAAACACACATCGCTAGACAGGTAATGAACACATTTATTTAACATTTATAATTAAAATTCGGCTGAAAAGTTGCAAGAACATGTAACAGAACGATGTGTTTAAAGAGAATAAAAAATAATATCAAAAAGAGATCTGTCCTGCCTGTTGTTTATTAATTCCAGTGATGACGTTCTACTATGTTGTCCGTTGACGTTGTACGTAATCATGTCACTGGAATTCGAGTGATCACTGTCCCAACATGCAGTGAGTCAGGGAACTTACCAGTGACTTAATTTGTGTACACGATCTACTGATTCACGAGCTCAGGAGCTAGGGAGCTGATTGAGACGCACCCTTAGAACAGCCTAGCAACAAACCAAAATGCCAAAGCAACACTGTAGCAAAGCCCTTGTTGCTAGTACCCTAACAACAACCCAGAACACCATAGCAACACCTTAGCAACTGTTCAACATCATGCTGTCAACCCAAAATACCATAGGAATGGCCAAGAAATGCCCTAGCAACCACCTAGCAACATCAAACAACAACTTAAAACACCCTATCAACAACCTGGGACATCATAGCAACACCTTAGTGCCCTAGAAACCACCTACCAATATCAGACAACCATTTAAAACATTTAAAAACACTACTTAGAACACCCTAGCAACAACCTGAAACACTACCAACTGTTCAGCATCATGCTATTACCAAACAATGTTCTAGCAACCACCGAGCAAAATCAAACAACTACTTAAAGCACCTTAGTAATAACCTGGGACATCATAGCAACATCCTAGTGCCCTAGTAACCCCATAGCAACTGCTCAGCATCATGCTGTCAACTCAGGATACAATAAGAACGGCCAAGCAATGATCTAGCAACCACTTAATGTCAAACAACCACATAGAGCACCCTAGCAACAACCTGGGACATCATAGCAACATCAAAAAACACTTAGAATACCCTAGCAACAACCTGAAACATACTAGCAAGTGCTCAGCATCATGCCATCAACTCAAAATACAATACAAATTGAGAACAATGTTACACCAACCACCTAGCAATATATAAAACAACTACTTAGAACACCCTAGTAACAAAACAGAACACCATAGCAACACTTAAGCAACTGTTCAGCATCATGCTATCAACCCAACATACTATAGGAGTTGCCAAGAAACCACCAAGCAATTTCAAACAATTACTAGAAATACCTAGCAACATCCTGCGACATCCTAGCAACACCCTAGTGTCCTAGCAACATCAAACAACCACTTAGAAAACCCTAGCAACTGCTTAGTATCATGCTGTCAACTCAAAATACAATAAGAATGGCAAAGCAGTGCCCTAGTGCTGATGAAAAGTGTTACATTTTGCCCCCATTGGTGGATATTCCTATATTGCGGTTGTGTTGTACTGGGAATGTGATGTCTCATCACCATATGGAGGTGTGTTTTGCAACATTTAAGGAGCTCCGGCTGTCTGATTTGAGGGGGATTTTGGGACGGTTTTATAGATGTGTGTGTGTGTGTGTTATTCCTGCTCTTGGAGGTCTGCATGTCTCTCATACACCCACGCTGAATCTCTACACATGTTCTCGAACACACACAGGAAGCAGGAGGCCCTGCAGCTGAATGCAAAGAACAACATCAAAAATTGTTTCTTCTCTCAGCGCCTTTGTTTTTCTTTTTCCACTATTCTTTCAAGGCTGTGTATGTTTCCCAGGAGTCCCTACAGAAGAACAGGCAGCAGTTTTGGTGCTGAAGTAACTTTTTCCCCCTCAAACTGGCTCCCACTTCATCAGTGTGGCGCTGGCAGATGTTTAAGGAAAACAATGTCTTGTATAAAGATAATCCCAGCAGAGACGAGCAGCTTGGGGTTAGTTTATATGGGTGCAAGAGCGACGGTCCTCGCGGAAGCCGTGTGACGTCTGGTGGGATTCTGGGATTTAGCTGTTGTGTCACGAAATGACACATTTGAGAGTGTTAGCAGGAGTCCAGGATGCTGGGAAGGGTCAGACGAGCACGCCGTTCCCATCCCAACACCCACCCACACACACCCACATACACACACACACACACACACACACACACACACACACACACTCTCTAAAGACACTCAGTAGACGCCACATCTGTTTACATGAAGCAAACCAGCCTGTCACAGCACTTGAGGCAGCCACTCAGAACAGCACAGCAATGCCCTATCATCCATCCAAAACATCTTGAAACTGCATAACAGCACTATTAAACTCTTGCAACACCCTAGCATTGGCATAGCAACACCCTGGCAACCATCCAGAACACCTTAACAACCACAAAGCTACACTCTTAAATGTTTAGGATGCCTTAGCAATGGCTTAGCAACGCCCTGGCAACCACCCAGGTCACCTTGAAAACACATAACAGCACTCTAAAATGCTTCAAACATCTTAGCAACTGAATAGCAACACCCTGGCAACCAGCAAGAATATTTTAAAAACCACACAGCAACACTCTCAAATCCTTCGATTACCCTGGCAACCACTGACAACACCTTATAAACAGCATAACAACACTCTAAAATGCTTAGAATGCCTCAGTAACTGAATAGCAACACCTTGGCAACTTCCCACAACACCTTAAAAACCACATAGTAACATTCTAAAATGCTTTGAATGCCCTGGCAACCACCCACAACACCTTAAAAACCACACAGCAGCACTCTAAAATGCTTAGAACGTCTTGACAACCACCCACAAAACCTAAAAAACCACATAGCAACACTCTAAAATGCTTTGAACGCCCTGGCAACCACCCACAGCACCTTATAAACAGCAAAAGAACACTCTAAAATGCTTAGAACAACCTGGCAACCACCCACAACACCTTAAAAACCACATAGCATCACTCTAAAATGCTTAGAACAATCTGGCAACCACGCACAACACCTGAAAAACATATAGCAACACTCTAAAATGCCTCAGCAACTGTATATCCCCTTACCAAAAAGTAGTATACTTCAAGTTTATTTTATTAAGTATACTTAAAGCTGCAGTCTGTAACTTTTTTTGGTTAAAAATGATCCGAAATCAATATTTGAGCAAGTACATAACCAGCCAGTGTTCAAAACTATCACCTTACTTTAGCCCGATTCACAACGGTTAGCATATAATAATGTTGGTACTTACTTGTTCAGATGGCAATATACGGTGAAAATTCTTATTTGGGTCTTATATCCCAAGACGTAGGCTAGAATCTGTGATTAAGTGTTTGATTCACACCGGTGTGGTGACTGACAGCTACACATTCACCTCAAAACATTAGATTCATCTGCGCTGAAGCCGTGCCAGAGTACAGCCCACGTAATAAAGATAATTCCGCACCTGGCTGCAAAAGTGGGTTTTCAACAGAGATGGCGACAAAGAGGCAAAACTTACGGACTGCAGCTTTAAGTAAAGTTCAAGTATATTTTATGTATACTTTATGCAGTGGTGTATAAAGTACCTGAAAGCCATACTTAAGTAAAAGTACAGATATCTTACCAGAAAATTACTCTGGTAGAAGTTGAAGTCACTGTTTAGAATATTACTTGAGTAAAAGTCTTAAAGTATGGGATATTTATTGTACTTAAGTACGAAAAGTATTTTTTTAATCTTAAATATACTTAAGTATTGAAAGTAAAATTACAACTAAATGCAAAATGGAAAAGAAGCAAATAAATATATATATAAAATGTTCATACACAGCTTGAGTAGCAGGATTGTCTTCAGTGTTCAGCTCTTTTTTTTTCCATTTTGTATTTTTGGGTAAGAATAAGAAGCACTTCATCCGGTACTTAGTGTCTTTCATTCCATCATAAGAAAACATTTCTGGAATCTGCATCTGAAATAGCGTTTAGATGTATTTACACAGTTTAATGTATCTTAGAGGAAACATGGATGCATTTAAACTTCAGTCACAGATGCATAAATAGGCCTAATGTTTTGTTTTTAACATAAAACGTTGAATACTGATATTTGAAATAATTTAAGACATGAAAAGAATAATCGAAATGTGAAATTAAAACCGCCAGTAGGTGGCAGCATGTGACTGTTAATGAGTGAGTCATTGAGATTCAACTGATTCATTCAAACGGCTGATTCATTCAGAAACAAAGCATTTGTTAATGAGTGAATCACTGAATCATTTTTATCAACCTATTCGTTCAAATAGCTGATTCATTCAATAAGTAAACACCGTCCATTGCTCAGAGACGCAAAACAGTGCTGTGATCTTTGTTTAGAACTATTTTTGTTGGCAAATTTTTGCGAAAACAAGCAATATTATGTCTAAAATTTAAGTCACTTATTGCTTTACAGATCTTGTATAAAATGATTATTAAATGTAACCCTGGACCCTGGTCTTAAGTCGCTGGGGTATATTTGTAGCAATAGCCAAAAATACATTGTATGGGTCAAAATTATTGATTTTTCTTTTATGCCAAAAATCATTAGGATATTAAGTAAAGATCATGTTCCATGAAGATATTTTGTTAATTTGCTAATGTAAATATATCAAAATGTAATTTTTGATTAGTAATATGCATTGCTAAGAACTTCATTTGAACAACTTTAAAGGCAATTTTCTCAATATTTTGAGTTTTTTGCATCCTCAGATTCCAGATTTTCAAAATGTTGTATCTCGGCCAAATATTGTCATATCCTGACAAACCATACATCAATGGAAAGCATATTTATTCAGCTTTCAGATGATGTATAAATCTCAACTTTGCAAAATTGACACTTATGACTGGTTTTGTGGTCCAGGGTCACAAATGTGTTATCATGCTGATGTCTGCAGGAAAATGGTACTCTTTGTGTGATATAGATTAAGTTAACTATATTAAATTATATAAATATAAAAAGCATACAGAAGCATTTTTGCCGTTTACAATTTAGAATGCCTGGAATTTTAATAAATCAACGTGTGTGCACTCTGTGTGTGATTTGGTGATATAGCCTACTTGATAATGTCAGATCGCACATCATTACAACAACACGTACAGTTACCATATTATCGCAGAAGATATATTGTATATCGCACACCCCAGGCTCGACTTTAACTGGAAAATGAAATCATCCGCGGTTGTGCGAGCACTTGTTTGCACATGAGCAAAGGTGTTTTTAGGAGTCTAACTTGCAAACGCCAGACCACTGATTCGTCAAATATGCTTTCCTGCAGTCCGTGTTCTTCTGACTTCTGGCTATTTTGTAGTAAGTAACGAATATGCTTCGGGGAAATGTATCAGAGTAAAAGTATACATTTTAATTAGGAAATGTAGTGGAGTAAAAGTTGGCTGAAATATAAAAACTCAAGTAAAGTACAGATACTCCCAAACAATACTTAAGTACTGTAACGAAGTATTATTACTTTGTTACATTACACCACTGACTTTATGTATTAAGTATACAAATATCAGTGTACTAGTAATATACTTGTAAGTGTATTATTTCAGTACTCCTTGGGACTAAATTGGCCCACTTTCTAGTATATAAAAGTATACTTTTAAGTATACTTTAAGTATAAAAGTAGTAAAGTTTGAGTACACAACTAGTTTACATCAATCTTTTTAGATTGTACTGCAACTATACTAAATGTGAACTTATAGGTATACTGATAATTTACTAATTAAATACTTGTAGTAGCATTTTTAGTACACTTCGAAGTATAGTCTCAGTAAACTACTAGTTTAGTAGTTTTATACTGCAAGTATACTCGTAAGTTTTCTTTAAGTGAACTTTACATCATACTTTAAGTATACTACTGTCCCTTTTTAGGTATTAATTTGTATATGTTTTTATATGAATATCTGAACATACAAAACATCCAAAGAAAGAATAGGTATCTGCTTGTAAACAAAAAAATAAAGAAATAAACAACATTTTGAACAAAAAGCTGAAAAAAAGACTGAATTGGATTCAGAATGATAATCAAAATATAGATGGAGCCGATCAACACCCCAAAGCTTGACAGTCATTATTACCTCTTCATTGGTCGACATTTTATTCCATAACGTTACACAGTTTTGATGCTGTTTTATGTCAGATGATCGTGTTAGATTACATGTGGAAGTATCTGTTGTTTCTTTTTCTTCTTCACTTGTGTTTTTTGGTAATTCTTTACAGAAGATGAGTACTAGCGCCCCTACCATATAACAATGAAAACACGGATTCTAGGAGCAAAAGTATAGCTCAAATATATTTAGACTTTTTCTAAGTATAAGTCAGGTATACTTAAATGTCATTTTAAGTATATTTCTGAGAAGTACATAAAGCCCATTTCTGAGAAGTACATAAAAAGTAAACTAAAAGTATACTTTCCTATTTTTTAGCTTAAAAGAAGTATACTAATAGCACACTTGAATAAACTTCTTTTTCGTAAGGGGCAACACACTGGCAAGCACCCACAATACCTTGAAAACCACACAGCAACACTCTAAAACACTTAAACACCTTAGAAACTGTATAGCAACGCCCTGGCAATCACCCAGGACACATTGAAAACACATAGCAGCACTCTAAAATGCTTAGAACATCTTAGCAACTGAATAGCAACACCCTGGCAACCACCCAGGACTCCTGAGAAATGCATAACAACACTCCTAAATGTTTAAAACACAGCATTAGATTTTCCTTGTATTCTGTAGCATACTTGTTTTTGCATTGGTTCTTTTCAGCAATCTGATGGCTCCTGCATGAGTCTGCGCTCTCTGTGACGCAGATTGGCCGCAGTGAAGCTTTTCTAGAGCCCAGAGAGATGTTAGCATGGAAAAGAGGCCGTTCTGACATGGACGTCAGCCTCATTCTGGCCTCTCTCTTTCCTTCAGACTCACCATTCTTTAGTCTTTCATATTCTTCTTTTTCTGTGTTTTTTATCCAGTCTTTCTCTTTCTCTCCCTCTGAAAGGGTTTGATTCAGAGCTCTTTTCATTGCTGGACTGCTTGGCAGCGAAATATTCCACCGTATTCATCTCGCCTTTTTCAGACGTTATGTTTTTTTTCCTGGTGCTCTTGGTCTCACAGCAGCTTTCAGAGGATTCAGCACATTATACAACTAGGAAACTAGCTGCAGCTCACAGACCTGGTGTTTCTCATTTCAAAATTGCTTGTTTTTATTTGCATTGACTGTTTGATTCTTTCATAGTGGTTTTATGTATCTACAGATGGTGTAAATGGTTTGTTCGTTTATTTAAAGGTCAAAAAACACTTTCATTTTCTTATAATATGCATTTATTTTTACCTTATTTGCTCAACGACTCCCAAACGATTCGCTCAACGATTCATTTTTCCAAACCCCTCCTTTGCGTGACGCTAGTCTGCGGTGATAGGTCCGATTGGAAACAACTATTCTTACCGCTCCAAAAGCGGCACCTAGTGGCAAAAAAAAAAAAATTTGCATTTTCATTCAGACCAATGCGAAAATCAAGTTTTCCCAGGTCTGCACGCAACAAGGGGGCGGGCAATATGCTAATGTTTCATGTTGACGTCAACATGAAACGGCTCGGGATTCGTTTTAAAAACGACTCATTTCAATGATTCAAGAGGCCACTCTTTCTTTTGAGAGACAATAACTTTATACACGGTGCACTCTCAGATTTAAAAATTTGCAGGATGTTTTCATTCACTTAGAACTGTGTTACACACTGCATGAAAGGTAATTTTCAAAAATCAATAATAGGGGCACTTTAAATGGTTAGTCCAGACATGAATAATTAATCAAATCATGTGTCTTGTTGAGGATAAGTGTGTTGGTTATTTTATTTTATTTACCTTTAATTTTATTTTAATTTTATTTAAATATTATTTCTTCACCTTGGTTTTATGCATCTTTTGTGCATTTCAGTAGTTAGTTCATTTACTCTCAGTCATGTTGTTCCAAACCTGTATATTGTTCCTAATGTCTATTTTAGTCTTTCATGCAAGACCGAGTGTTGCATTGTTTGGAATGACATCAGGGTGAGTATATGAATGAGTACAAAAATAGTAAATGTTTGAATGAGTGTCCTGCAGTGTGACTTTACACTGTAAGGAAAATGATGGAAAAAGAGAAAAGGTACTGGGTAATTTTTCAGCCAGAATATTTCCTATAACTCTAAAACTCACATAACTGAAAATATAGATACAACACCTGTGAAAAATCAATACAGGAAATAATCACATTAACACAGTACATTGTGCCCTATTTTTATAGTCTTTTCTTGTATGTGTAAACATGACTCCTGGGGTCTCTGAGCGCATCCCCTGTGTATTGGAGATCATGAGAAAGTTTCCAAGTCTTTTCTGGGAATACTCACTGGACAAACTCCTCCTAAAGCAACTATAACAACACTCGAGGCACCTCGTTCTCTTATACGTCGCTCCTGAGGGACCAGCAGCACTTTATGAAGTACGCTTTTCCTCTGGCAGTATATTAGGCATGAGAGAGATGCAGGATTTGTGTGGGATGCTTGATTTTGATTGCTTCGGTGAGTGCTGAGAGTTTTAAAACACACAACAGCACATTATTACTTCCTTTTTATTGTCTTGTCAGAAAATGTTTTCAGTATGGTGCATCTGCATTAAACGGCATCAGACCTAACAGTTAACCAGTGGAGTAAATACATACTACAACCAAAAATATAGTGAATATTTAGGTTGTTAAGGCAAAACACCCTAGATGAATAGATTACATTAGTTTTCTGAAATGTTATGTTTAAATATGAAAATGAGGCATTATCTAATTAAATATGCACTCAATAGTATACATTTTCAGAAGATAAATCTGAACATTGGGTAAAGCCAAGTTCAAAATTCTTGTTTGACTTTGTTGACATATTTTTCATTTCATTTTCATTTTCATTTTATTTATAGGTGCCTTACATGACACTCAAGGACACCTTACAACAAAGACAATCAAAATCACTATTATAAGATAACAATACAACAATCACATAAAAGCCTGCCTTAAAAAATGGGTCTTAAGGCGAGATTTAAAAACAGTAAGACTTTCACTATTTCGCACATCCTGTGGTAACAAATTCCATAGATGAGGAGCTGCATAACTGAAGGCTCGAGAGCCCATAGAAGCTGTGCAAGTTCGAGGAAGAACAAGAGTGAATACAGAAGATGATCTTAAAGTACAAATAGGAGTGTAGATATGAAGAAGATCAGACAAGTACGAGGGAGCAAGGTTATTGAGTGCTTTATACGTGAGAAGTAGTACTTTAGAGTTAATATAAGATATATAAGAGTTAAAGGTTTTTATAGAGGGGATTTTGGATCTCTCCTTTTATCACTCCATAAATCAGAAAATACTGTCAACAGCCAGAAAAAAACTAATTTTTTTTTACCATGTTTTTAGGAATAAAATGTTATATAAATCATTGTGAATAATATATGAAAAAATCCCTCAGTAAAAATCTCCAGAATATAGATAGGAACAAAACTGCTATGTTTGGTGTATGTAAATGGTGCGGAAGTGGAGAAAAAACTCTTTAAAAATATGCATTGTAATTGAAATTTACAGATGCAAATACATAAAGTACAATAATAAAATCAAGCGAATGATATATGAACAAACCCATCAGTAAAAACTTCCAAAATATATATATGAATAAAACTGTAAAGTTTGGTGTATGTAAGTGCTGCTGACATGGAGAAAAAACTCACAGAAGATACTTACTGTATTGTAATTGAAAACTACAGGTGCAAATAGATAAAGTGCAATAAAATAAACACTCATAAGTGTATTTTGGATGTTTCTTTCAAAAAGTCTGAAAGAAGACAAAATGGCAGCAAATGGAACCAAAATCTCAAAACTGTAGGGTTGTGTCAAGTTAATTAGAGCAGGAGGATGATTTCTTATTGAAAGTTATCTGCTTTATTTCATGAAGCAACTCTTGAGTTTAATTGTGTGGCTAAAAATAGCCATGATTAGATCACCCCGCCGAACATCTTTTACGAGTTAAGAACATTTCCCCAGAATTACGCATTTCACTCTTTTTCCAGTGACTCCCTCGAAGGAGTCCTCCTCCGTTTTTTGTTCTCCGCCTCTTCTTTGCAATATGTTCTTCCACCCTTTATAGTTTTCCAACCCTGGTTTTGCACCCAGTGATCCAGCTTTAACTGTTTCCAGACCTCTTAAACACCCACCCCCACTCCATCCATCCGTCCATTTCCACCCACAACAAATTAACCCTAGTGTTTACTTACTCACACACGCACACACACACACACAAACACACACACACACACACACACACACAAGGATTTGAAGGATTTGGGTCTTTTGTGACCTCTGGCCTCTGTGAATGATCTCTAGAACACCTTGAAAGGGATCAAATCTCTCATAATTAAATAGATCCTGTAAACTTCAATGTTTATATGCAGTTTTAGATGCACAGAAAGATACTCACAGGCTTTTTAAAAATAAATAGTGCTAAAGTTTTAAATATTACAGACTTTATCTAGTTTTTCAGACGTCTTTATTAGTTGTGTAAGTCAATCCTTACTAGTATTAATAGTTCAGAT
Source organism: Spinibarbus caldwelli (assembly GCA_039654775.1). Taxonomy (NCBI): domain Eukaryota; kingdom Metazoa; phylum Chordata; class Actinopteri; order Cypriniformes; family Cyprinidae; genus Spinibarbus; species Spinibarbus caldwelli. The sequence goes on along the minus strand of CM077247.1, from coordinate 23,643,068 downwards.
AATAATGTGATCAAACCTCTAAGTTTTACAACCTGGTTTCATGATGAAAACAGGAACTTTTTTGCTAGATGCAAAATACGTACTGCCGTGTACGTTTCCTGACATATTCAATGTGAAATGTCTGCTGGGTGGTGCTAAAAGACTGTTCAGTTTTTTTCCCCGGAACAGATGAACGTACATATGGCGATGGTTTTGTAGGTGTCACTGCAGTTCTGACTTGAAATGTCCATTGAGTGGTGCTATAGGTCTAATGCTCCGTGGCGTTTTAAAATAACGTACCATCTGCACTACACCTAAACCTACCCAATAGTATGCACAAAAGCGAATGTGACGTAAAAATGCAAAAAAGCCTGCCGTTTTAGCTTGTTTTTCAATCTCTCATCTTTCAGCTCTTTCATCGTGAGTCATGTTTTTGACAGGATTTGTACCCAAGGATTCTGAATCCTAAGTCCAATTCTGTGCCGGCTGAGCTACCGAGGAAACTTATTACGTCCGGAAGTAAAACATATGGAGCTGTAATCATAACTGTGTACAAAAGCGATTACAAGTGCTCGCTGTTTTACTGCATCTAGTGTTCATTTCTGTTGGAAACTGCAGTGATATGTACTTATTGCTACGTATTTCGCGTCTTGTGAAAAAGTTCCTACAGGCAGGGCCGTTCCCCCCCCCCCCAATCCAACTCCCACACCCAAACAAGATCATTAAGATTACATACAAAATAACACAAAACTGATTATGTAAACACTCAAATCTTAAATAACAACATTGATACATTAACAAATTTTATTTGTATATAGGTTATATATATATATGTGTATATATATATATATATATATATATATATATATATATATGTATATTTCTTTTTCAGACATCAGTTTCTTGTCACATTCAAACTGGTTGTCATAGTAACGGCACTAATTTGTGGAAATTCAGCGCATTGTGAGTTCCCCAAATCTGAACGCATTAAGCCTATTTGTAAATTGACTGTTAAGATAAAACATTTTGCACAGTTTATTATCTGTGATACCATTATAGCCACTGGATGCCTGTATAGCTCTATGTAACAATCCCTAGTTGCTAAGAAATTGTCATCACACATAAATTAATTTTATTACATTTGGATTTGGATCCATTTTTAGATATTATCAATGACTTTTTGACTTTATCTGTTTTTTTATTCAATTGTTCTGTTGTTGTGTCAGTTATTGCATTATTATTTCAGTCAAACCTATAAAACCCTTTGTTACCCCAAACTAAATAGGCCTATAAAAGCCTGATCAGTGACATAAAAGTAATCATAATGCAGCTACTTGTTCTTTTATTACTCATTGACGCATGAACTTCCCCTTTAAAAAACGTGACGCTCTGCCCTCTATATGTATGGCGCTGCTCCCATTAAGTGCTGCTCCCATTAAGTGCTGTTAAGCGAATTAATTATTATTTTTTTATTTTTTTTGGAAGCGAATTAATTGATTCAGCATTTCGACACTTCCGTAAGGATGGGTTAAATTTGACAAAGTGGTATAATATGTAAAAAGTATAAAGTATGTATTGATCTTGTGAATTTTACTACACCAATATTTTTAATTGGCTATAAAAGTTTATATATGGGAATATTACACGACACACTGAACTTTAACAATGCATTGGCACAAAAACGCACACCTTTTAGACCAGTTTCACATGAAACATGATTTCTTGACTGCCACAAATACTGCCTAAACAAAATATTGATTTTGTGCACTTTTTATGTACCAATATTTTAAATTGGCCTTTGAACTTGCAAGACAAAAAAGCCTTACCTCGCCAAAACACTGACAGAACCCATTGATCTAATGTCATTTTTGAGTGCTCCAAATCCAAATGCAAACTTTGCATGCAACAATCAGAGGCAGCAACTGACAGCGCTCTGATCCCATGGCATACAGGCATTGTCAGAATGACAGTACTCTTGCCCAGTGATGTTGGGGGATCCAGTGGGGGCAGCAATCATATTTCAGGGTGTCTGTACCACTCTTGATCACAACCCTGTTAAATTGTAGTGGCAGTACATGCACTCACTGGCGCCCCCTCTAGCTGGTGGCGCTCTAGGTGACCGCCTAGCTTGCCTCTGCCTAGAAACGGTACTGCCTACAGGTAAATTTTCGTCATGAGAACAGGTAGCAACATTAACACTAACCATTGATGTTATTTTTTTGTTTTCACTTTAATTTAAGTTTTGAGTAATTTTGATCTGTTTTTGATAGTTTTCATTATTTTGTATTTATTGGTTTATTTAATTTTAGTTATTTTACCACTATTTAAAAGTTACCTACTTCAGTACTACTAATCAAAGATGAGAAATATTTCCTTGACTAATAACTAAAAAGCTGAAGGTTTTTTTATTTTATTTTATAAAGTAATGACATTTTTTTTAGTTAAGTTTCTCTAATAGCACTATTAATGTTGAGTTTGTGCATTGTTCCATAGCATTGATTCCCCAAATAACGTGTCTTGTTGAGGAGAAGTGTGGTGGTTTATTTTATTTTATTTTATTTTATTTTTTATTTTTCTGTTTTTATTATGCTGTTGTTTTGTTGGGATGCTCACAGTAGATGCCAGTGAATGTGCCGCAGTGAAAAATGCAACAATAACAGCGTTTGTGAAACATGCTACTGTTTGTGTGCAGTCAGGCATGTGTGTCCCTCTCTGAAGCCTGTGTGAGAAACGACCCGTGTGTTATTCCACAGCGCTGGACACACAGGAGGCACATCTAGTTAAAGTTAAAGATCCTGTCATAGAAATACAGTCATGAACTCATGACTGCATGAATTTTTAAAAGGGCTTCACTAGAGGAATTTGTCACATTTGAGTTAATTTTCTCTTTTGTAAAAATAAATTTTGAGGTGAGTTTGGTAAGATTGCTGTTTCCTTTGGCTTCGAGGCAAATCAATCCTGAGTTGTTTTTCTTCCATCTGCAGAGTCTAAACGTGTCCCGCTCTGGAAGACAGCATGAAGAGTTTCAGCCAGTCCCAACTGACTGCCATGACAACAGGTAACAGACCGAACAAACCCCAAAATAATGTTACAATCAAGACTTAGCCAAATAAACTCAAACCTAAAGCTCAGTATATTCTGCACTTGACTCGTTTAATGTATAGAACTCAAAAGACTTTCTTTTACTGCTTATTTCACACTTTCGGTTTTTAAAAACAAACTGAGCCCGATGCATATACATAAAGTGTAATAAAATAAAAACTTGAATGTGTATTTTGGCTGTTTCTTTCCACTCTTTTGAAACAAAAAAATGTTATCTTAAAATTAACCAGTGCTTTGCCTGTAGTGTCTTGCCTTAAAACTTACCTTAAAATTTTGATAAATTAGGTTATTGTAATTGAAATCTACAGATGCATATAGATAAAATGTAATAAACTTAAATGTGTATTTTGCATGTTTTCTTTTCACTATTTTGAACAAAATAGAAGCAAAATAACACAAAATCTTAAAATTGACCAACACATACAAAAGAACTTAAAAATATACGAGAATATGGTTTTAATTAACAACAAAGGGCCAGATTTACAACAGCTTGTGCCAGTGCAAACTGTCTTTTGGTGTTAAAATAGTACAGTCAGGATTAACAAAAGACGCGCAGTGAAGAATTAACACTGAAAAGTCATGGACACCGTTATTTTTGCACCTGACCTTGTTGAATATGCATTTGTAGGAGTTACCCTTTCAGACGCAAAATTTATGGGAGGAGAGTATTAAAATGAATCACGCAATGGGATTTACTAACATTTGCACTCATCAAATTACTATATTTGTGCCATTATTTAACGCCCAAAAAAAGCATGTCTTAAAGCAGGCGCTGCTCTTGGTAGATTGCGCTGGTCATTCTTTAATGTGCGAATTGTCAGTAAATAAATCACACACAGAATTTTCAGCGCTTTTATGTAATTACGTTCTAACCCTAATATGCCCTGTTTAGTAAATCTGGCCAAAAAGCTCTAAAACAGTAAAATGTTCATCCCAAAATTCTCATGGAGGAAACCTGACATTTGTTTTCCCCAAATTATTTTTACACATCTTGAGTTATTGTAGAGCAGTATTCTTTTAGTGAAGTTCTATCTACTAATCTACTAATCTAAATGCTGGTTTATGTGCAGGTTTGCTCCTGCTCTGTCTGAGTAGTTCAGGTCTGGAGCTCAATCCCAACGTTTCTCAGGTCGTCCTCTCCATCAACTCCTCCTTCAGCATCACCTGCTCCGGCTGGAATGACGTCACCTGGCGTTTCAAACGGGAGGAGAAAGTTCCGGAGTTCCACATCGAGAAGCGAAGTCCCTCCTCCAGCATTCTCAGTCTGGAGCGGGTAACATGGAGACACACAGGTGTTTATGTGTGTTCGGAGAACGGGACAGACGAGACCAGAGATGTGGCCGTCTTTGTGCCTGGTAAGAACTCATGAAAATATTCAAAAATAGTTCTTTTGTGAATGGCTTACTAGTAGGGTGAGTTTAAAAAAGTGCATGTAAAAAGAACAGATATCATATATTTGAACATTTAACATTAGAAATCATTTTGTTTTAACATCAATTTTAACATAAAAAATATGTTTTTAGGTAGTTTTGAATGTAATTTTCTCATTCTTTTAATGTTGTGTGAATTTTATTTGATTTATTTACCCACTTCAATATTCATGTTTTTTCATTTACTTGTGTATTCATTTATTGAGCCTCACACTGATTCTTTTGTTTATTCAATCATGCATTCATTCCTTTATTGATTCTAACATTGATTTTTTTCATTCGTTCACTCATGCGTTCATTCATTTGGTGATTCTCACACTGATTTAATGAAATCGTGCATTCATTCATTTATTATTTCTCATAATGATTTGTTCGTTCATTCACTTATGCATTTATTTATTTGATTCTCACAGTGATTTATTTGTTCATTCACTCATGCATTCATTCTTTTATTATTCTCACACATTGATTCTTTCATTCATTTACTCACGCAGTCATTAATTTATTATCTCTCATATTGATTTGTTCGTTCACTTAAGCATTTATTTATTTGATTCTCACAGTGATTTATTTGTTCATTCACTAATGCATTCATTCATTCATTCACTTCTCACAGTGGGTTTTGTTTGTTCATTCACTCATGCATTCATTCATTTGGTGATTCTCACATTGATTTAATGAAGTCATGCATTCATTCATTTATTATTTCTCATATTGATTTGTTTGCTCATTCACTTATCCATTTTTTTATTCTCACATTATTTTGTTTGTTAATTCACTCATGCATTCATTCATTTATTGATTCGCACATTGATTATTTTGTTCACTCACATTCATGCATTAATTGATTCTCACATTGAATCATTTATACATTTACTCACACATTAATTCATTAATTCTCATTAATTTCTTTCATTTAATAATTCTTACATTGATTCATTCATTTACTTACAGATTCATTTATTTACTCAGAATTTTTTATTGATTCTCAAAATGATTCATTCTGTCATTCACTCACACATTGATTCTCACATTGATTTTTTGCTCACTCACACATTAACTCATTCATTAATTCTCACATTGATTCTTTCATTCACTCACTCACTCACTCACTCAGTCACGCATTCATTAATTTATTAATTCACATATTGATTTGTTTCCTTCACTCGTGCATCCATTCATTTGATTCTTACATTGATTCATTTGTTCATTTACTCATGCATTCATTCACCTATCGATTCATTTGTTGACACACTGATTCACTGATTCTGTCGTCCTCAGATCCTGAGGTGTGGTTCCTCGAGAACGATCATTTAATGGTGACTAAGACGAGAGAGGAAGGCACAATCCCGTGTCTGGTGACGGATCCCTCTATAAACGTCACGCTGTACGAGAGAGACTCAGAGGTAATGGTGGAGGGGTCATACAACCCCAGCGTGGGCTTCACCGCCGCCCTGGAGGACAGAACCTACAAGTGCAAAGGAGAGCTGAATGGAGAGGAGAAAGAGTCTGTCGGCTTCTATGTCTTCAGTATATTTGGTACCTTTGCATTTGGATCCAGTGCTCTTTTTATACTATTAAAGGGACTTTCTTTTGCTCAAATGTTGCTCTTTTATTGCTCAGTAGACTTCCAGTTGTGTTTTATTTAAGCATCAACTTTGTCTCAAATGTTCAAAACAAACTAAAATGAGTCACTATTCATCATCTAGTAAAAGTATAGAGCAATAAAATATCGAAATAGTTTTTTCAAATCTGAGCACATTTTGAGACATTGTTAAGAGACAACAAAAGTTTGCTCTCCATTTAATCTCCATTTAATTTAATCAGTACAAATATCTAAAAATTCTCAAATCAATACACATTTACTTGATAAACAAAATGACTTTTGATATTGTTGTTTACTGGGAAATCTATCAAAATTAAATGATTTTTGCTAAATTAAAGAGGAAACAAGATTTATCTGACCCCACTTGCAGATAGTGATGATTATTTTGAAGACTTTTTTAATGAAACAAGACAAAAAGACTTATATAAAATATATAAAAATATTTTCTGTAGTGTATTCTGGAGTCAGTGTTGCGAAGTGCATAAACTATGAAACAAATTCAATTTTAGTAAAGCAAGAAATTAATTAATACATTTTTTAATATAATTTGTTTATTTTTTTTGCATTTTTGTCTTGTTTTCCAGTACAAATATATAAACATTCTCAAATCAAGATACATTTAGTTAAGAAGTAAAACGCCTTAAGATGTTAATTCTTGTTTTCTGAAAAATAAATAAATAAATAAATAAAAAATAAATTAAAATAATTAATATAATTTAATCTTGCTTAAACCAAGAAAAATATCTGCCAATAGAGCAAGAATTTTATTTTATTTTTATTTTTTTATTTGAATCTAGTTTATTTATCTGACCCCATTGGCAGATATTTGTTCTTGTTTTAAGCATAAACAAGCATTTTTTCAGTGTAGGAGAAAGGATATTTGTATTTGTCCTATACATATGGTCTGCTAATGCTTTAAAATTACAGACATTTATGATTGTATTTACTATTCATGTATCAACATTACAGGCGATTATTTGCTGTTTTGAGTTAAAACGCTCACCATTTTCTTTTCATTTGTATTTGTAAGACGGTTAAATCATGGGGAGAGTCCATGTGTTGCACATCTGTGTCATTATTAACTGGACCGAGTGTCTCGTAAACACATCAGATGATTTGTTTTATATCAAACAATAGCCGTTTTTGTTCTTTCTTTCGCACACATGGCTTCAGCTCCCGAGGCTCTGGATCCCTACATCAACGCCTCCAAAACAGTCCTGAAACAGGGCGAGACGCTGAGCGTCAACTGCACCGTTCACGGCGTGGAGCTTGTCTACTTCTCCTGGGATTTTCCCAACAAAGACGTGAGTGGGCTCAACTCTTTGTTTTCATTATTTTCTCGAACACTTAGCGCTCCTGTGAGAAGCTCCGCATGTTGAAATGAGCTCAAGATGTGCGGCCACACCTTCGTAAGAGATATATCAAAAACGATGGGGAAAGAAGTGAAAAGTTTAATAAAGACACCAGAGCAAAGATTGTAGTTCTAGTTTATGCACATTATTTAATTTTTGTTGTTATTTTTTGAAAACAGATTAAATCAGACTGAGGTGGTTTGCTGGTTTTGACCGGCCACTGAACTGGTTTCCACTAGTCAGGTTTGCTGGTTTTAGAGGGGTCAGTTAACTTGGTAAAATCATGGGTTTGATTCCCTTGAACATTTTTCTCCTCAGTATTTTTGTCTTGTTTTCCAGTACAAATATCTAAAATTTTTAAATCAAGATACATGAGAATCAAAATGATTTTAGATATGTCTCTGATAAGTCTTTGTCTCTGATTTTTTTTATTTTTTATTTTTTTGAAATTATGCTTAAAACAAAACAAAACAATATATATATATATATATATATATATATATATATATATATATATATATATATATATATATATATATATATATCTCTGCCAATGGGGTCAGAAAAAATAATCTTGTTTTGCTTTTATTTTTCTGACCTCTTTCTTGTTATAAGCATAAACTCACTTAATTTTGATACATTTTTCAGAAACAAGATCTTAAGTCATTTTGCTTTTGAAGTAAATGTATCTTATTTTAAGGATGTTTAGATATTTATACTGGAAAATGAGTCAAAAATACTGAGGAAGAAGATTATTTTTTGCCGTGAATGCAGTGTAATCGGTTTGGATAAAAGTGCCTGCCAAATACAGAACTTAAGCAGGTTTAGGGACAAAAGTGGCACAAAAATGTGCCTGAAATTCAAAATGTGGAGTTTGTTTGAACAAATGAGTCTGTTTTTGTATAGCATATTTTGGGGGCAATTAGTAATACATGTACTAATTATGTGGAATTTGTTTTGATAAATGGAAAAAAAAAATCTAACATAAAAATATATATTTTTATTTATTTATATTATATAATTAATAATATTTGTAATATATATATATATATATATATATATATATATATATATATATATATATATATATATATATATATATATATATATATATATATATTTAATTTGATTTAATGTTTATAAATTAATTTTTAAAAATAGGATGTTTATGCAGTCAAACCAAAATTTATTCAGACACCTTCAACATTTCTCACATTATCATGGTTTATTCCCTATAGTTTAGAAAATGGTAATAAAATATGACAAGAACTCAAGAGTAAAACTGTGTCAGAACAAATTCATCTTGATAATGTCAAATAACTTTGATAGAAAGGTATGTAACAAAACATGGTCAGGTCAAAGTGTCAAATCAAATTTTTGGTCCCAAATTCGTATCAATTTTACTGGTAGTCCACTGTATGAAGAATTTTTGGCTATAATATGTCACAGTTTACTTTATTTTGCTATCCTCACTTACATAAATGAACTATAGTGTCCTGCACCCACTAGTAAAAAAAAAATATAAAAATTATATCTGGTGTCTGAATAATCTTTGGTTTGACTGTATGATTTAGAAAAAAAGAAAAGAAATGCCCCTGAAAACCAGTTTCCAGGAGAAAATATTGCATGTTAATAGAAAATAAGTTGATTTCTGACACTGAAAACCCCCAATTATTTGCCCCTCAGGTGGGAGACATTGAGCCCTTGACTGACGTCCTGTCGTCCATGAGCATGCGGTCCTGTCTCAACATCACAGACGTGTCTCTGGCCAGATCAGGACAGTATGTTTGTCACGTGCATGAGGGTGTGGAGGACCAGAGAGCTTCAGCCAGTATTAATATCACTGTACTGGGTAAGAGCTGCAGATGCATCACATTTACATAAAGTACAGAATAAAGTCTGGCTACTCAAATCAATAGCTGTGTTTCCATCACCCTGTTTTTATGCGCATTTTGAAGTATCGCATCAGAAACGAGTGATGGAAATGCCAAATTTCAAAAATTAAACCCTTAATTTGCAAAAAAGTTTTTATGCTCGCTTGAGGTGGCTTTTGACTTTGGGTTGATGCGAATAACAGGAGATGGAAACGCATTTGGTGAATAAATTTCAACATGCGCAATAAAAAAGTCATGTGATTTTGCAATCGGATGGGATAACTTGACTAACCAGCAGACCGATCTTGTTCCACAGCATCTGAAATGCTGTTATGGTCATTCTTAAATGCCTAAGCAAAGTGTTTCGTTAAAGTATTTCTGTATAATTGTCTTACACGACTGCGTTCCCAAACAGCATGCATCCGCCTCCAAAAGCAATGAGTGCATTTATTGTGTTTCGTCTGCTCGCTCTGAGGCGCAAGTCATTTATTATATATGAAAATTAGTTATATTCAGTGGCTACTCCTACTTTTCTTAGTGATATTTAATGCCAGTTTATCAGGAAGTGACAATTTTGTTCTCTTTGATTCGTTGGATGGAAACGGTGCTTATTCGCAAATGTTTTATGCGATATTCCAATTTTGCGCATAAGTTAAATTCGCAGCTTTGGATGGAAACCCAGCTAATGAAGGTCAACAACAGGATTATTATAGTGAATTAAAACTAAAACCATGAAAACCTTTCATTACATGAAAAAAAAAAATTAAATATAAAAAGTAAATTATTATTTTTTAAATAATTCTAAATTTTATTTAATAGTTTTAATTCAATTCTTTTTATTTCAGCTAACTGCCATAGCAACATTTCTTATTTTCATTTAGTTTAACTTGATGTATTAAAATAACTAAAACTAAAACTGAAATAAAAATTCCTAAAAACCATATAGATATATAAAAAAAATTAAGTAAAATAAACAAAAATCTAAATTTTATTTAATTTATATATAATAATATATTATAAATATATAAAAATGATGTTTTACTGTTTTACTATTAAATTATTCTTAATTATTTTATTTCAGCAAGTTACCTATTTTCATTTAGTTAAACTTGATGAACTAAAATAAATACGAAAAAAAATAAAAAATAAAACTACAGTATATGGAAGTAAATTAATAAACTAAAATAACAAAAATGACTAATATTTTAACTGAAATTAAAATGAAAAAGAAAATATAAAAATTAAAACTAATATAAAATATTAATAAAAACATAATAGTATCCCAGTGATACTAAAATAACACTAGTCAGCACATTTTTGCAGGTTTCTGGTAAAAGCAGAGCTGTATGAAGAGCGGCCTTCATCATCTGAGCTGTAAAATCTGTGTGGTGTGTTTTCAATGATGCTTTGATGCAAACCTTAATTAAATCAGCACCCGTCTCTTTAAAACAAGAGCTCAGTCTCACAGCATCTCCTGCGCTGGTGTTTGCTCTCGTCACGGGGGAAAGGCTGCGTGTGAATGAGACCTTCTGCTGAAGGGAATGAGTTATGTTTATGTTTGACATGATGAAGCCACAGCCGTACACAGAAACCCTGGAGAGTCACAGGAACTGACTGTAGATCAATGCGGATCTTTGTTCAAGTGTCTGCAGCACTTACACACACAGGATGCAGCGACTGCAGGCAGGCCTTTATGAAGAAAGTGCTTTTAGCACCTGAATGTTTCGATTACGATCTATCAGCCGCCAGCGAGAGCTCACTTATGGAATATTAAATTGATTATGGAGAAAGATGAGCAAGCAAAACTCACTCTGTCCTGCTTAGAAGATGTCATAATTTGATACACTAGCTTTCAAAAGTTTAGGGTCGGTGAGATTTTTAATGCTTTTAAAGTATTTTAGGCTCATAGAGGCTACAATTATTTGATTAAACAATACAGTAAAGGTAATAAAAACGTGAAATCTTATTATTATTTAAAGTAGCTGTTTTCTGTGTTAATATATTGTAAAATGTAATTTATTCCTGTGATGCAAATCTGTATTTTCAGCATCATTACTCCAGTCTTCAGTGTCACATGATCCTTCAGAAATCATTCTAATATGCTGATTTGATACTCAAGAAACATTTCTTAATTATTATCTATGTTGAACACAGTTGAGCTGCATGCTTCATATTTCTGTAGAAACTGATACATTTTATTTTTCAGGATGCTTTGATGAATAGAAAGTTCAAAAGAACAGCATTTATTTGAAATAGAAATCTTTGTAACATTATAAATGTATTACTGTCACTTTTGATCAATTTAATGCATCCTTACTGAATAAAAATGTTAATATCTTAAAAAAAAGAGTATTTTTGGTCCCAAACTTTTGAACAATTGTGTATATATAATAATAAGTTGTGCATATGCAATACATATATTATAAATATAAAAAATATATATGTTTTACTGTTTCACTATTAAATCATTCTTAATTATTTAATTTCAGCTCGTTGCCTATTTTCATTTAGTTTAACTTGATGAACTGAAATAACTACAATTAAAAACTGAAAAAAAAAAACCCTATATGGAAGTAAATTAAAAAAAACTAAAAAACTAAAATTACTAAACTTTTAACTGAAATTAAAATGGAACAAGAAAATATAAAAAAGAAAATAATTAATTATTTTAGTTCATCAAGAGTATTACTTGTCCCAAAATTGTGAACAATAGTGTATATATAATAAGTTGTGCATATGTAATAAATATATTATAAATATAAAAACATATATGTTTTACTATGAAATCATTCTTAATTATTTTGTTTCAGCTAGTTGCCTAATTTCATTTAGTTTAACTTGATGAACTAAAATAACTATTAAAAACCGGAAAAAAACCCTATATGAAAGTAAATTTAAAAAAACTATAAAACTGAATTTAACTGAAATTAAAATGGAAGAAGAAAATATAAAAATTAATTAATTATTTTAGCTCATCAAGAGTATTACTTTTCCCAAACTTTTGAACAACTTTTGAACAATAGTGTATGTATAATAATAAGTCGTGCATATTGACAAGAATTATTATTACTATGGCCCATAGTAAGTATTGAAGTTCAGTGTATCTTGTCCTGAACATTTGTATGAATAATATTTTCATCTGTCTATCTGTAGAGAAAGGATTCGTGGCTCTCTCTTCACATCTGGACAGGAACGTCTCTGCGCAGCTCGGGGAAAACGTGGAGCTGAAGGTGGAGATCGAGGCGTATCCCAAACCCAGCGTCCAGTGGACTAAAGACGGCGCTGCTATCAGAGGACACAACACCAGACAGGAACACGAGACGCGGTAATGATCCTCTCTGTTGAACAGCACCAAACCTCTCCACATGCAGGTCCTCAGACTCTGTGCTCTCTGGATCTGCTGCAGGTTTGTCAGCACACTGACGCTGGTCAGGATCCGGCTGGAGCAGATGGGTCTCTACACCGCCAGAGTCCAAAACCAAGATGACTTTAAAGAGATGACCTTTGACCTGGAGGTCAAAGGTGAGACAGTTTGACATCTATTTACACAACGCCCCCATTTCCTGAAAACAGACACCCGTTTAGGTCAGGACCAAGAATAACACCAGCTGCTGGGTTTACTGGGAAAACGTTCATTGAATTGAATTGAATTTCATTCAATTTTTTGGTCATTAATTCAGCTTTAATGACCAAATATTTATGTTTAATATTTAATTTGTTTAATTTAACTTTAATGACCAAATATTTAAGTTTAATATTTAATGTTTAATTTAATTTTGTTTAATTTAATATTTAACAAAATATTTAGTTAAATTAAATTACATATGGAATTTAATATTTATATGGTCGAATTAAAATTGTCATTTATTTTTATAATTTATTTTACTTCATTTAATATGTTAATTGTTTAATCTAATATTTAATGTAATATTCAGTAAGTTAATTTAGTGTAATTAAATGTTTAACAAAATATTTAATTTGTTTAATTTAATTACATTTGTAATTTAATATTTAATTAGTTGAATGTAAATGTAATGAATTTATTTGATAATTAATTGTACTTTATTTAATATTTCAATAGTTGATTTTACTATTTTACTATTTTAATATTTAATTTGTTTAATGTAATTAAAATGTAACGAAATATTTAATTTGTTGAATTTAATGACATGTAATTTTATATTTAATTAGTTTAACCTAATATTTAATGCATTTATTTGATAATTAACTTTACTTCATTTAATATTTCAGATGGTTAATTTAATATTTATTGTGTTATTTAGTTTAATTCAATTACATGTGTAATTTAACATTTAAATAGTCTAATTACAATTTTTCATTTATATTTCTAATTCATTTTACTTCATTTAATATGTTAATTGTTTAATTTAACCTAATATTTAGTATTTGATTTGTTTAATGTAATTACTTATGTAATTTAATATTTAAATAGTTGAATTTAATTTTAATGAAGTTATTTGATAATTAATTTTACTTCATTTAATATTTTACTATTTCATTTGTTTAATGTAATTAAAATGTAACAAAATATTTGTTTAATTTAATTTCATATGTAATTTAAAATTTAATTAGGTTAACCTAATTTTTAATGTATTTATTTGATAATTAACTTCATTTAATATTTTAATAGTTTAATTTAATATTTAACACATTATTTAATTCATTATGAATTTATTTGATAGTTAATTTTACTTCATTTAATATTTTACTAGTTTATTTTATTTTAAAATTTAATTTGTTTAATGTAATTAAAACGTAAGAAAATATTTAATTTGCTTGCATATGTAATTTAATATTTAATTAGTTTAACCTAATTTTTAATGTACTTATTTGAAAATTAACTTCATTTAATATTTTAATAGTTTAATTTAATATTTAAGATATTATTTAATTCATTTTATATATTTAAATATGTAATTTTGTATTTAATTTGTTTAATTTAGTATAGTTTAATATTTAATTAAAATTTTAATTCAATTTAACTACATGTAATTTAATATTGGATTTGTTTAATTTAATTTAATTCATAAACAAATGAATTACTCATTACTTGCATTTAAATGTTCACGTTTAAGCTTCTTGTTTTCTCGTTTGTTCTGTGAGGTTTTTGTTTGTAGTAATGATGTCACTTCCTGTCCCTGTAGTTCCTCCTCAGATAACTGAACTCTCTGACCATCAGCTGCCGGGTAAGAAGCACGCGGTCACCTGTGTGGCGGAGGGAGTGCCGTCTCCCAGCATTCAGTGGTTCAGCTGTGACAGCATGCCCAAGTAATCACACACCTTCATCATCATCATCATCCTCACAAACACATCTTATGTGAATCTGTGTATCTGATAGGCTCCACTGAGGTGTGCAGTACATACCGTGTTTAGCATACGAGATTCAGCCAACAGTTTAAAAATATTTCCCCTATAATGAGTCTCATTCATATTTAATAGGAGCTGTTTGTGAGATGAGTAAATATAAAGCTGATGAGTTTGCACAGCACTCAGAAAGCATTACATAAACACACACATCAGCGTAATGAAGGCAAACAGTCGATCAGGTTAGGTCTGTCCATCATCCACACGCTGATTAAAACACTGAAGAGCTGTGCAGAAATACTTCTGTATGAATAATGTATAGCACACATGCTGTAATGGCCATTAGCGCACACCTCTCCTATCACAGCACACTTCCTTCATGGGTGCAGCACACTTATGAGGTGCAGAATGAAGTGTACGAGCAGATATAATACATGTACATTATTGGCTGTGTTTGTATCTATCTATCTATCTATCTATCTATCTATCTATCTATCTATCTAGCTCTCTCTCTCTCTCTCTGTATATATATATATATATATATATATATATATATATATATATATATATATGTGACCCTGGACCACAAAACCAGTCATACGGGTCAATTTTGTTAAGGGCTGAATAAATAAGCTTTCCATTGATGTATGGTTTGTTAGGATAGGACAATATTTGGCCGAGATTCAACTATTTGAAAATCTGTAATCTGAGGGTGCAAAAAAAAAAAAATCAAAATACGGAGAAAATCGCCTTTAAAGTTGTCCAAATGAAGTTCTAAGCAATGCATATTACTAATCAAAAATTAAGTTTTAATATATTTACAGTAGGAAGTTTACAAAATATCTTCATGGTCTTTACTTAATATCCTAAAGATTTTTGGCATAAAAGAAAAATCAATAATTTTGACCCATACAATGTATTTTTGGCTATTGCTACAAATATACCCATGCTACTTAAGACTGGTTTTGTGGTCCAGGGTCACACACATATATATATATATATATATATATATATATATATATATATATATATATATATATATATATATATATATATATATATATATATATATATATATATATACCGTATATGTATTACAGTTTTATATATTTATGTATTTATGAATGTATTTATTTATTTACTTGTATTTCATTTCTATTTAATTTTTGGATAATTTATTTACCTTTGTTATATTTATTATTATTATAATTTTATTGTTATTATTTATACAACCAGAATATGATAAATAAATATGTTATGGTATATGTAAAATGTAATGTTAATAATAAATATACATTTCTTACAAAAAACTGGACAAAAACGGTAATATATCTGCTTGAATTTAATTTTTGCATAATTTATTTACCTTTTTTAATATTTTATTTAATTTAATGTTTAATGTGATTAATTTAATGTAATTAAAATACTAAATTAAAAAATAAATCAAACTATTAAAATATTAAATGAAGTAAAATTAATTATTAAATAAATAATAAAAAGTTAAACTAATTACATATTAAATTACAAATGTAATCTATCTATCTATCTGTCTGTCGTGACCCTGGACCACAAAACCAGTCATAAGGGTCAATTTTGTTAAGGGCTGAATAAAATTATTTATTTGCTAATAAATTTTACTTCATGTATTATTTTAGTAGGGTAATTTATATATATATAAACACACATAATAAATATACACAGTACACACACATATATGACCCTGGACCACAAAACCAGTCTGAAGTAGCATGGGTAAATTTGTAGCAATAGCCAAAAATACACTGTATGGGTCAAAATTATCGATTTTTCTTTTATGCCAAAAATCATTAGGATATTAAGTAAAGATCATGTTACATGAAGATATTTTGTAAATTTTCTACCATAAATATATCAAAACTTAATTTTTGATTAGTAATATGCTTTGCTATATTACCAATTGGGGGCAGTCGTGGCCTAATGGATAGAGAGTTGGACTTGTAACCCGAAGGTCATGGGTTCGAGTCTCGGGTCCGGCAGGGATTGTAGGTGGGGGGAGTGAATAACCAGCACTCTCTCCACCCTCAATACCACAACTGAGGTGAGACCCTTGAGCAAGGCACCAAACCCCCAACTGCTCCCCGGGCGCCACAGCATTGGCTGCCCACTGCTCCAGGTGTATGTTCACTACTGTGTGTATGCACTTGGATGGGTTGGCCACACACTACTTCCCTTTCCTAAGAACTTCATTTAGACAATTTTAAAGGCGTTTTTCTCAATACTTTGATTTTTTTGCACCCTCAGATTCCAGATTTTCAATTTTATCTCAGTCAAATATTGTCCTATCCTAACAAACCATACATCAATGGAAAGCTTATTTATTCAGCTTTCATGTGATGTATAAATCTCAGTTTCCCAAAATTGATCCTTACGACTGGTTTTATGTACACAAAAACCTTTATTTTGGATGCAATTAATTGTTGCCCAGCACCAATTTAATTAGTTTAATGAAATATAATATTAAATATAATAAATATATATTTTCTTACAGAAAATTTTAGAAACACTGCAAACATATGCTAGTATATGTAATAATAACTAATATATATAATAATACATATATTATAATTCATAAATTTTCTCAAGTATGTAGCATGAAGTATATACTGTACAGTACGCAGTAATGAGTACACTAGTATTCCTGTCTGTTGTCATCAGGTGCAGTAACAGAAGCGTGGCGTGGAGACCCCTAGTGGAGGATCCTGAGAAAGTCACCATCCAGACGAACATCTCCTACAACATCACACGCAAGATCCACCAGGTGCACAGTCAGGTGACTCTCCTGCGGCCCCAGCTGCTCACCATCCGCTGCGAGGCCCGCAACGAGAGAGGAGCTCGAGCCCGAGACATCAGACTGGTCAACAGCAGTGAGTACAGCTCATGAGTGTGTGTGTGTGTACCTGTTTTTCTATTCAGGTGGGGACTTAAACCTGAATACACACAGACTCATGGGGACTCGTGTCATGGTGGGGACCTAAATTGAGGTCCCCATGGGTAAAGAAGCTTATAAATCATACAGAATGAAGTTTTTTAAAAATCTAAAAATGCAAAAAGTCTCCTGTGAGGGCTAAGTTTAGGTGTAGGGTTGGTGTAGGGCAACAGAATATACAGTCTGTACAGTAGAAAAACCATTATGCCTATGGAAGTCCCCACAAGGATAGCGAAACAAGTGTGTGTGTGTGTGTGTGTGTGTGTGTGTGTGTGTGTCGGGAGGGTGTTAAAGCCTCTTTGTGAATGTGTGAAATGAGGATCTGCTGAATGGAGCAGCACCCGTGGAGATCAAACAGAATGATTTTGGCTGTAATGCCATGATCCTCCAGGACTGCTTTCATTAGCGCCGTGAATGTGGCGTGAAACCCGTTGAGCTCATTCAGAACCTGATACTGGTTCAGCCATGAGAAAACCAGAAACACAAACACCTGCCAAAGCTGCGGGAAACGCTTCTTATTGTATATGAGGCCATAGTCTTATATATGAGCCGGGCCGCATTAATTTAAAGTCAACATGAGCCTTGTCTCGTTTTACTTTAACTTTACATATTTTAATGTGAAATGGATATTCATTGAGAAAAAAAAAAAAAAGTATCACAATGACGTGAATGATTGGATAGTGAAACCTATCCACTATCCAGTCTCTGTTTCTCTATGTGACAAGTGATTGAAAATACACACACTATTTTATTTTATTTTATTTTATTTTATTTTATTTTATTTTATTTTTATGGCATGAATAATTAACATACCATCTATTTATTTTTTCTTTGTATTAAAAAAAAATACTTGCTTCCTGTTTATTGATTGATTGGACAGTGAAACGTCTCTATGTGACAAGTGATTGAAAATACATACAAAAATTGTATTTTTTGTTAATTTTATTCATTTAATTTAATTTAATTTTTATTTATTATTTATAGCATAAAAGTGATTGATATTTATAGCACAAGGGATTGAAAATACACAAAAATTGTATTTAATTTAATTGTACATCTGACAAGTACAGTAATTGAAAATACAAAAATGTAGTTTAATTCAAATAAAAACATCATAATAAATGCATTTTTTCTTTTCATTGAAAATTTACTTGGTGCCCCTTTAAGCATCCTTAATTAATTTATAGTTTATTCATTGACATTTTGTTTGTATTAATATTTTTGCCTGATGTCATTTCCTCTTTCTATAGTTCTTTATCAGCTAACAGGAATTCAGGAAACAGTTTTTATTGACACTATATATGATATGGAGCCTAGTTGTCTTAATTTTAAGACACCTTAAACCTTTTACCTTTTAGTTTTGTCCCATTCTACTTTCCAATTTTGACTTAATATTTGAGAGTAAATTGGATATTCAGTGAGAAAGAAATAACACAGATAAACCATAAACCGTCATGATAAAATTAGGATGATTTAATGTCTCTATATGACTGAAAACCTTCAAAAAATTTACCTAATTTAATTGTAAATAAATAATTTATTAATTATTTTTATTTAAGAATGTACTTGATGTCCGTTAGTAGTACTTGATTGGATGGTGAAAGTATTTCTTTATGAAGGTGATTAAAAATGACAATTCAGCTGTGAGAATCCGTATATAATGTGTTTTAATAAAGATTTTGAGTTGATAAAGACTGTTTTCTCTCTCCAGCTTTATTTTCTCAGGTGGCCATTCTGGCCGCTGTCTTAGCGCTGGTGGTCATCGCCATCATCTCCATCATCATCCTCATCGCTGTGTGGAGGAAGGTCAGTGACCTCACATCCTGTCTCTCTATCTGAGACTTAGCATTTCAATATAACATTACTGAACTGGAACTCCACATCGTTTTTCCTGCAGAAGCCACGCTATGAAATCAGGTGGAAGGTGATCGAGTCGGTCAGTTTGGATGGACATGAGTACATCTACGTCGACCCCATTCACCTGCCCTACGACCTGACCTGGGAGATGCCGCGGGACAGTCTGGTGCTGGGTGAGAGCGGGACACACTTAATATAGCCATAGAGTATTTTCTAAACATTTAGATATACACTTTTCCTATCAAAAATACTAGATTATCTAAAAGATGACATATCATGAAAATGTTTAAGTGCTGTAATTGGGTCCCCGGTGCATCTACCGACCCAGAAAACGTGAAAAAGAGCAATCCAGTCATTTTTTTTGTTAAGCCTTACTGTGCAAGCTTGTGAAAAAACACAAGCAACACACGCTCCCCCTGTGACGTAGAAAGGGGATCTTGTTAAAATATTACCGCCCCTTAATCTGCAAGTTTCCACCCACAGCGCCGCCATTGTGTTTTCTCCAGCGACAACGGTGTACCAGTTCAAACGCCATGGCGAAAGTGTGAGCAAAGCATGCTAACTGTTCTGTCTTTGGCTGCACTGATGAGCACAGAACACTATTTAGAGTCCCAGCCTCAGAGACAATAATTATTTACTGTATATTACACTGCTGCCACAGTGATCTAATATAAACATGCCATTTCATTCCCAGCTGTTTACCTTCACAGACATAACCGACTGTTTTTATAACTCATGTATTTTTAACATAAACTTTTGTGTATTCAACAGTTTAAGCACAATAAGACATGAAAGAGAACTTAGTACTCACATGCTGTGTGACAGCTGCTTTCTGTGCGTGTGCTTCGGATGTATGCACTCAGAAAATCTTATATCAGAATTTTAAACTAAAATGATTTAAAACACGATTTCAGCGTGATAGACATAATCATCAAAACCAAACAGATGTTTTTTAGCAATGTATCTGAGGTAAGAGCTGTAAAGGCACAGTCCTATTCTGAAAAAGAGGGCGGGGAGCAACAGCTCATTTGCATTTAAAGAGACATGCACAAAAACAGCGTGTTTCTGCTTCCACTCAAAATAGGCATTTTCAAAATGATATAATAAATGATCTGTGGGGTATTCTGAGCTGAAACTTCACAGACACATTCTGGGGACACCTGAGATTTATATTACATATTGTAATATATGTAATATAAATATGGGGCGTAATAGGTCTCCTTTAACAACTGTTTAGCAGCTGCCTAGCAAAAGCTTAAAACACCTGTGTCCATGTGTTTCTGTACTGAAATATGTGTTTCTTCAGGTCGGACGCTGGGATCTGGAGCGTTTGGGCGTGTTGTTGAGGCGACAGCTTACGGTCTCGGTCGCTCCCAATCAGCCACTAAAGTGGCAGTGAAAATGCTGAAATGTGCGTGTGAGACACTGGATTACACACATGTATGTGAGTGTGATTGATAGTTGTAGTTAATCATGTTGTCTGCTCACTGCAGCGACGGCTCGGAGGAGCGAGACTCAAGCTCTGATGTCTGAACTCAAGATCATGAGTCATCTGGGTCCTCACCTCAACATTGTCAACCTGCTGGGCGCCTGTACCAAACACGGTGAGCAGACAGCAGCGCTTCAGCCACATGCTGAAGGGTTAAGCAGCCGAACCATTTTAAATGTTTAAAGCTGCTGAACTCCTTAGGTCAATTATTTTGATGTGTTCTTTTCAGGTTTGTTTTATATTGTGCACTTATTTGTTATGCAGGTCCGTTATATCTGGTGACAGAATACTGTCGGTATGGAGATCTGGTTGACTATCTGCACAGAAACAAGCACAGCTTCCTCCAGTACTACGCTGACAAGAACCACATCGCCAACGGCAGCCAGATCTGTAATGACAGCGATGTGCCGCCCGGGAAAGAGTAAGAGTGCATTACGGATGAATGATCACGTGATTTCATTCTTTTGTTACACGTCAGTCAAAAGTTTGGAAGAATTATGATTTTTTAAAGTTTTTGAAAAAAGTCTCTCCTGCTCACAAAGGCTGCATTTATGTGATTAAAAATACAGTGAAATTGTGAAATATTATTACAGTATAAAATATCTGTTTCCTATGAGACTACATTGTAAAATGTAATTTATTCCTGTGATCAAAGCTGAATTTTCAGCGTCATTACTCCAGTCTTCAGTGTCACATGATCCTTCAGAAATCATTCTAATATGCTGATATGCTGCTCAAGAAAGATTACTTCAAAACAATTGTACTGCTTCATATTTTTGTGGAAACCATGATACATTACTATTCAAATGTTTGGAAATTAATACTTTTATTCATCAAGGATGCATTAAATTGATCAAAACTGACAGTGAAGACATTTATAATGTTACAAAATATTTCTATTTCAAATAAATGCTGTTCTTTTGAACTTTCCATTTATCAAACAATCCTGAAAAATAAAATGTTTGACAGTTTCCACAAAAATATGAAGCAGCACAACTTTTAAAATGGATAATAATCAGAAATCAGCATATTAGAATGATTTCTGAAGGATCATGTGACACCGAAGACTGGAGTAATGATGCTGAAAATTCAGCTTTGCATCACAGGAATAAATTCTTATTATATTTTACAATATATTCAGATAGAAAACAGTTATTTAAAACAGTAATAACATTTCACTATTTTTAGTGTATTTTTGAGCAAATAAATGCAGCCTTGGTGAGCAGAGGAGACTTCTTTCAAAAACATTAAAAAATCTTTCCAACCTTTTGACCGGTAGTGTGTGTTTAAAATTAACATGGAATGCTATGGTAAATGTCAATCATGCTTGACTGTAGCATGTGATGAAGTAAGCCAAATGTAATCAGGTTATATATCTGTGCTCTACAGATACGTGTCGTTTGGCAGTGAGTGTGATGGAGGATATATGGACATGACCAAAGACGAGCAGACCGAATATGTGCGGATGCAGGAGCTCACAGACACCATCAAGTACGCAGATATCCAGCCATCACCCTACGAGTCGCCTTACCAGCAAGACATCTACCAGGAGCAAGGTACATACTCAACCGTCAGATCAACTACAGCTACAAACCTCTCAGAGCTCTGCGTTACTGTGATTTTACCACATTTAATCAGTCTTCTTACAACAGCATCTAGAGCAACAATCCAGAAAACCTTAAATATCTATATAAAATTATAAATTAAATATATAAACTAAAAATATTAATTATAAAACATAAAAATTGTGCATTACATTTATTAATAATAATAATAATCACAATACACAATGCAATCTTAAATTAAATATATTATTAAAATGCAATGCAGATAAAAATGCAAATGTGCTTTTTGATTGTATTTATTATTAATAATAGTCACAATAAACAATTTGCATTGCAACTGCATTGCATTTATTATTAATAACAATCACAGTAAATTCAGAAAAATAAATATATGAATTCAATATGTATATATAATTGTGCATTTTTAATTGCATTGCATTAATTTTTAATAATAATTACAATCAACAATTATAAACTTATAATCAATGCTGAAAACAGTTGTGCTGCTTCAATTTTTTTGTGAAAACTGATAAACAACCATTCAAATGCTTTTATTCATCCAGGACATGTTAAATTTATCAAAAGTGACAGTACAGACATTTATAAAGTTTGAAAAGATTTCTATTTTAAATAAATGTGGCTTATTTAAAATAATATATAAAATTACAATATATTATATAATTATTTAAAATAAAACAGAATGCTGAAAAATAAAATGTGTCATGGTTTCCACAAAAAATATGAAGCAGCCAACTCTTTTCAACGTTGATGATAATCAATTAACAATTATTTCAGAAAAACAAATAGGCCTATATGAATTTAAAATATAAACTAAATAAAACTGTGCATTTTTAAATTGCATTGCATTTATTAATAATAATCACAATTAACAATTATTTCTGAACATCTTAGAAACACCTGTAGAAACCACCCTGAAAACCTGTCACCTATATAAAATTATTAATTAAATATATTATTAAAAATGCAATGCAAGTAACAATTGCACAGTTTTATATATTTTATCATTTAATACATTATCACAATAAGCAGTTTTTTCAATCTTTCAGACATTCATTTACTAAAATGACTGTCACAGGGTTTATTATCAGTGCTGCCACACCTGGTTTATTTACATGAATTTGCATATAATCACATAAAATGGTTATTATGATCAAACAGTCCTTATTTATATTTATATTTTAAAATTGTGATATTGTGGTGATTCAGAAGAAGTTGAAAGCATAGTGTAAGACTGTAGGCCTCGTCTTGTGCGGATGTACTGGAAACTTCTCTAAATTTTTTTTACTAAAGCTCCCCAGCAGGCACCAGACGTCTATGTAACGTCAGGTTGACGTTGGACATGACGTCGGACAGACGTTGCATTTTGGTTGAAAATGAAAATCGGGTTGACGTCAATATTTGACGTCAATTTGACATTGACTTAACGTTGGATTTTGGTTGCACAACCTAAAAACAACAAAATCTCAACGTCAGCTGACGTCGGTATTGGACATCAATTTAACATTGACATTAGACGTTGAATTTACGTTGAATTTTGGTCACCCGACGTCGCAACCGAAATTTAACCAAATATCAACGTCTTATGACGTTGTGTGCTTGTTTTGTGCCTGCTGGGTCCCATCATGCCTCGCTGTGTGATCTTTGGCCCTGTGTTGCTGTGAAGGTCTTCGGGTTGAGCACAGACGCTGTCTGTGTGACATAGAGATCTCTTTCATAACCGATGCTCATTAAAGTTTCACTTCCTCCTCTGACAGGATGAGCCTTGAACTTCATGAAACACTTGAGGTTTCTGCACAATTTAAATATTATGAGTAAAAAGTCTCATTGTTTATTTTTGTATTTATTTATTGTTTGAGATGTTTTAATTTGAGCTGAGAGGATGTCAGGGTGAATTCAGCTTCTCTCGACCTTATAAAACCCTCATAAAACAGTACAGCATCACTGCAAAAAATATTTTATTGCTTAGTACTTTTGAATTTTTTCCAATAGAAGTATCTATTTATTCTTAAATCAAGTTATATTCACTTGAGAAGCAAAATGACATAATATTAAGTCTTGTTTTGGTTAAGGTAAAGTGCTAAAATAACTGGAACTAATAAAAGTTATAAATACTATAGAGATATATTTTAAAAAAAGAATAAAAATGAAAAAAGAATAAACATGACCAAAAAAAAAAAACATCTTATAAATTAAGATAAATTAAGAATTTATGCTTAAATAAGGGAAAAAACTGTCCTTGGGATGAGAAAAATATACTTCTTTTCTTTTTGAATTAGTATTATTTTGGCAGATATTTATTCTTGTTCAAAGCATAAATTCATAAAAAATAAAAAACTACAATTTTCAGCCATTTTGCTTTTCAAGAAAATTTGTCTTTATATAAGAATATGTATATATATATATATATATATATATATATATATATACAGTGGGTACGGAAAGTATTCAGACCCCCTTCACTTTTTTCAATTTTGTTATGTTGCAGTCTGATACTACAATTGTTTAAATTCTTTTTTTTTTCTCATTACTCTACACTCTGTCCTTTATAATGACAAAGTGAAAACAGAATTTTAGAAATGTTTGTAAATTTATTAAAAAGAAAAAACTGAAATATCACATTTACATAAGTATTCAGACCCTTTACTCAGTACTTAGTTGAAGCACCTTTGGCAGCAATTACAGCCTCGAGTCTTTTTGGGTATGACGCAACAAGTTTTGCACAACTGGATTGGGGGAATTTCTGCCATTCTTATTTGCAAATCCTCTCAAGCTCGGTCAGGTTGGATGGGAACCGTCTGTTGACAGCCTTTTTCAGGTCTCTCCAGAGATGTTCGATAGGGTTCAAGTCAGGGCTCTGGCTGGGTCACTCTAGGACATTCACAGAGTTGTCCCTAAGCCACTCCTGTGTTGCCTTGGCTGTGTGCTTAGAGTCATTGTCATGTTAGAAGGTGAACCTTCGGCCCAGTCTGAGCTTTTGAATGCCCTGGACTGGGTTTTCATTAAGGCTATCTCAATATTTTGGTGCATTGAGCTTTTCTTCTACTCTGATGAGTTCCTCAGTCCCTGCCACTGAAAAACAGCCCAACAGCATGAGGCTGCTACCACCACACTTTACTTTTGGGATGGTACTCTGCAGGTGATGAGAAGAGCCGGTTTCCTTCAAACATGATGCTTAGAATTGAGGTTCATCAGACCAGGTAATCTTGTTTCTCAGAGTCTGAGGGTCCTTTAGGTGCTTTATTGCAAATTCCAAGTGTGTTTTCATGTGTCTTCACTGAGGAGAGGATTGAGTTTGGCCACACTGCCATAAAGCCCAGATCGGTGGAGTGTTGCAGTGATGTTTGTCCTTCTGTAGGTTTCTCCCATCTGCATATATGATCATGGAGCTCAACTAGAGTGACCACCAGGTTCTTGGTCACCAGTCTAGACAAGCCCCTTCTCCATCAATTGCTCAGTTTGGCTGGGGACCAGCTCTTGGAAGAGTCCTGGTTGTGCCAAACTTCTTCCATTTGAGAATTATGGAAGCCACTGTGCTCTTGGGAACCTTCAGTGCAGCAGAATTTTTTTTGTAGCCTTCCTCAGATCTGTGCCTCAATACAATCCTGTGTCTGAGCTCTGCAGGCAGTTCCTTTGACCTCGTGGCTTGGTTTTCGCTCTGATATGCATTATCAGCTGTGAGGCCTTTTACAGAGAGGTGTGTGCCTTTCCAAATCATGTCCAATCAATTTAATTTACCACAGGCGGACTCCAATCAAGGTGTAGAAACATCTCTGCAATGATCAAGAGACATGGGAGGCACCTGAGCGAAATTTCAAGTGTTCTTGCAAAGGGTCTGAATACTTATGTAAATGTGATATTTCAGTTTTTTCTTTTTAATAAATTTACAGACATTTCTAAAATTCTGTTTTCACTTCATCATTATGAGGTACAGAGTGTAGATTAATGAGAAAAAAAATGAATTTAAACAATTGTAGTATCAGGCTGCAACATAACAAAATTGAAAAAAGTGAAGGGGGTCTGAATACTTTCCGTACCCACTGTATATAAAATATTAAGTGACTTTATGCTTAAAACAGGAATAAAATGTCAGTGGGATAAGAAAAATAAGCTTGTTTTCCTTTTGAATTAAGTTTATTTTTTTTACCCTATTGACAGATATTTTTCATTG
The DNA here is from genome assembly GCA_039654775.1 of Spinibarbus caldwelli. Taxonomy (NCBI): domain Eukaryota; kingdom Metazoa; phylum Chordata; class Actinopteri; order Cypriniformes; family Cyprinidae; genus Spinibarbus; species Spinibarbus caldwelli. The sequence continues at coordinate 23,616,335 of CM077247.1, read as the reverse complement.
TTTTATACATAAACTCAAAGTTATCAGAACTTCAAAATTATAAAAAAAAAAAAAAAAAAAAAAAAAAGATTTTTTTTTTTCAGTCATTTTGCTTCTCAGTTCTCTTTTGCTTAATTGTGTGTGTTTATCACAGGTCATAGGGTGAATCGGTCTCTGGTCATCAGTGATTCTCCAGTTCTGAGTTACACTGATCTCGTGGGATTCAGTTATCAGGTGGCCAAAGGCATGGAGTTCCTGGCCTCAAAGAACGTGAGTGTCTGACACACACACACACACACACACACACACACACACAAATCTAAATGAGCACATATCATAGACTTCCGTTGTTTAATATTAAGCCTACAGACAAACTCAGACTAAATCTTTATCTAAGATGTCCTCTAAAAGAGGCGTTGTCTCTTCTGATGACAGTTTTGTCCCAGAGGTAAAAGTTAAACACACATATACGGGAAGTGTATGTGAGAATGTCATTACTGAAATATTTAAACTGGAAAAATAATGTTCTTCCTCAGTATTTCTTGTTTTCCAGTACAAATATCTAAACATTCTTAAATCAAGATCCATTTACTTGAGATGCAAAATGACTTAAATGAAGTGATTTTATGCTTAAAACAAGAACAAATAACTGCCAATGGGACAGAAAAATAAACTTGTTTTCCTTTTGAATTAATTTTGTTTTTCTGACCCCACTGACATATTTATTCATTTGTATGTTTTAAGATAATACATCATATTGCTTCTATAAAATATATAAAATATATCTTAATTTACAAAGTATTTTTTTGCAGTCCAGTCAATGTATTAATTTAGACAATGTAATAAACATAAAATGAACAGTAAAAATAGAGAATACAGAAATAATTGTTTAAACAAATAACTGCATTAATTTTTTTTTTTTTAACAATTACCATCTTGACTATAAATGTATTTATACAATTTACAGGCCCCATGAGCTATTAAGATCTGTCTCCACAAATCTGCATTATCTTCATTTCATATTAGTCCAGGATAAGTCGTAGTCTCGCACGTTTTATTAGGCTGCTTGCAATGCTGAAAATAAAATCTGTAACACAAGATAAAATTAAGAGTGGAAGAATGTGTTCTGCTGACTGTTGATAAAGGCAATAGCTAGTAAAAGTGCTGACCTGCCATTTCTAAACATTAGATTTAATATTATAACATTAATCCAATTACTCACCTTCCAGCCAAAAGAGTTTGTCATGCAGGTTTTAATATAAACTCACATCGCCATCTACTGACGGAAATGGGAAATGCATGTCCAGTAAGCTGACTAAACTTCTTCTTTGAAATAATAAGTAAAACGTCTTTCTGTCTGTCTGTCTGTCTGACAGTGTGTCCATCGGGATCTGGCAGCAAGAAACGTTTTGATCTGTGAGGGCAAACTGGCCAAGATCTGTGACTTTGGACTGGCCAGAGACATCATGCACGACAACAACTACATCTCCAAAGGCAGTGTATGTACATCCTTCAGTTTTTACTGCCTCTACGACTGTAATAAAGCACAATAAAATTAACACATTCAATCAAACATGTATAAACACTGATTGCTGATTGAAGGGACTGTGTGTTTGTCCACAGACATTTCTTCCTCTGAAGTGGATGGCGCCAGAGAGCATCTTTCATAATCTGTACACCACGCTGAGTGACGTCTGGTCCTATGGCATCTTACTGTGGGAGATTTTCACTCTGGGTCAGTCCTTATTCTTTCTCCACACTGTCTGTGCATTCGTGCTCTGTGCAAACAAACGTTAAATATCAATCTCCCAAATAGAAGTTAACAATAATGTAGGTTTTACCTGAAATGTGTGTTCTGAGCAAGCATGGATTTGATTTCCAGGGAATGCATGCACTGAAAACATTTATAGATTGAATGCACTGTAAGTTGCTTTGGATAAAAGCATCTGTCAAATGCATAAATGAGGGTTATTTTTGTCAATTAAAATTAAAACCAAAACCATAAAACATTTTTGTTACTTAAAATAAAAACTTATTTCATTTCAGCAACATTTCTTATTTTCATTTAGTTTAAAGTGAAGTAATAAAATAACTAAAATGAATAAATAATATAGGGATATATTAAAAAATAATAATAAAAATGACAAAAACACACAATAAAATTACTAAAACTTTAACGAAAATATATTGAAAATATAAAAATAAAATCTTATTTAAAATATTTAAAAAACTTTGATAGTATTTCAGTGATGCTAAAATAACACTGGTATAAATGTAATATTTTAGTTTAACTTAACTAAAATTAAAAGAAGAAATTATAAAAACTATGTAGACATTAAAAACAACACAATTACTTAAACTTTAAGACTAAAATGTAAACATAAATAACAATAAAATATTAATAAAAGCTATGATAGTATCTCACTTACACTAAATAATACTATTCATCTTGTAATAAAAATACTGCTGTTCATTGTTAGTTCATGTTAGCTCAGGCGCATTAAATAATATAACAGGTACAACTTTAGATTTTAACAATGTAATAAAAGTTGAGGTAAACATTAACTAAGATTAAAATATGATTTAGAAGGATTTATATTGTTAGTTCATATTAATGTAGTTAATTAATGCAACTAATTTAACTGAAACCTTATTGTAAAGTGTTACCGATTCTTGCATAAGTCATGTTTGTTTTTTTGTCTATAAGAGATTTAAAACAATTCATTTTAAACACAAGTTGAATAAGTAAAAAACTAAAGCATCTGTTCATTTTCTCCCAGAGTTTCTGCTTTTTGAAACTTGAAAAGCTGTGTTTATTGCTGATTTTGTGTGTGATTTTGCAGGAGGAACCCCGTATCCAGACCTGCCGATGAACGAGTTGTTTTACAGCGCTCTGAAGAGAGGATACCGCATGGCCAAACCCTCATACGCCTCCGACGACGTGTATGTTTGACTGCGTTTACTACTGACTTGAATGAAAGTGACATAAACATACAAGCTGCATGCTTATTATTGCACATATTCTTGAGTTATACTGTATATTCATACTGTAAATAACTCTTAAGATTGTGCACAGTAGCAGGCAGGTTTGTTTAAAAATGAGATTCTTGTGCTTTTGTGAATGAATGAGGGCAGATTTGGAGTAAATGCTGGTGGTTTTGTTTCTCTGCAGTTATGAGGTGATGAGAAAATGTTGGGATGAGAAGTTCGAGAAGCGTCCCGAGTTCTCCTTTCTGGTGCACACCATGGGGAACTTGCTGTCAGAAGGATATAAAAAGGTTTCCTTTATATTTCCTGTTTGATTTCCATGCACTGCAAAAAATGCTTTTCTTACTTAGATTTTTTGTCTTGTTTCCAGCCAAAATATCTAAAAATTCTTAAATCAAGAAGGATTTTCTAGACAAGAAAAAATTATTGTCTTGTTTTCAGAAAAAAAAACAAGCCAAAATTAAGTGCTTAATTGCTTAGAACAAGTAAAATAATCTGCCAGTGGGGTAAGCAAAATAATCTTATTTCAAACAGAAAACAAGATTATTTTTCTAACCCCATTGGCAGATTATTTTGCTTGTTTCAAGCAAAAACTCACTTAATTTTGACTTGTTTTTTCTGAAAACAAGACAATAATTTTTACTTGTCAAGAAAATCCTTCTTGATTTAAGAATTTTTAGATATTTTGGCTGGAAACAAGACAAAAAATCTAAGTAAGAAAAGCATTTTTTTTGCATAGATTTGCAAAGAAATTCTAACTGGAATATTCTTTTTCTCAGTAATTATGTGGTGACGACTTTTGCTCAAGTATTTTCTGAAATCAGAGATGCAGAATTTAAATTTAAATGCGTGAATAATCCATTCAAATGAGAGTGATTTTTAACTTACTAATGACAAACATACTGACACGTTCTAAACAAATTTTCTGTTATGATATGAATCAACTAAAAAATTAGTGCTGTCAATCGATTAAAAAAATTTACTAATTAATCACACATTTTTTCTGAAATTAATCGCGATTAATCACAATTAATCCCACCTAACATTAAAGTTTTTAAATATACTTTTATATTGCAATAATTTCACATTCAATTTTCAAATTAATGTAGAAACAACATAAAAAGATGCCATTAAACAAATATTAAAAAGTCTTATCCTATGACTGTAGGCGAGTATCAGTGATACGAATTCTAACTGATGTCTCTAGGAAATTGTAGGAAATATTTAACCACTGACATCAACATTACAGTATAATTGAGAGCTATCAATTTTAACATTTATTAGACTTTGAAAAATAACAACTTCTAATTTATGTGAACTTAAAACAATCTTCAAATAAACCCATTATAATGTCATATTTACCTGTGCTCTTCAGCAAGTAGGAAATAAACAGAAATTGAATAAAGTTATCAAACGCTAAATTCTAAATTAAATATAGATGAATCCTTAGAGCAACAAAAGTTATTGATTTCCTCTTTTTTTGTTTTTTTGATTAACAGACATCACAGCAGCTGGGTTAATTGCGTTAAATATGTTTAACACCGTTAAACTGGAAAAATGAATCACCTGCTTTAACGCGCTAATTTTGACAGCACTAGTAAAATTTAAAGGTCGCAAAGAAATTCTAATTGTAATATTCCTACATTTCTTTACTACACGTCATTCTGTGGTGACAACCAGGATTATTGTTAACTAAAGCTATTAAAAAAAGTTACTTGAAATATAACTAACATTAAATGAATTAAAATATATATAAAAAAAAAATGTTTCAGTTAGTTGCCACAGAAATATTTTTCATTTTTGTTTAATTTAACTTAAAGTATTAAAATAACTAAAACTAAATAAACTAAAATTAATAAATAAAAAAATTATTAAACTATTTAGACATTTGAAAAAGCTGATAAAAATGACAAAAACACACAACAAAATTACTGAAACTTTAACTAAATTTAAGACAGAAAATATAGACATAAAATCTTCAAAATATTAACAAAAGCTATAATAGTATATCAATGAAACAAAGATAGGCACCAATTCCGAAATAGCTGAGCACCCACAGAAAAACACAAGATATTCTTCTACTAACTTTAACCAATCAAAAAATCGATTGGGATTCGGGAAGCTCTCTGAGGTCTCACATCGTGTCCCTGAGTCATAATACACACATATGCCATCTGTTTTCTTTGAAAAACACACACAAAACTTGCACAAAAACACCTTTTATAAACCAGTTGCTTGAATGTGTAATTTGTTTAATATGATGAAATCATCTAATACCATTAAAATGAAGTGCTTGTATAATGTAGGGCTTGTTTTGTTTGCTTTATGTAGGGTTCAAGCCAATAAGATACTTTTTAACTACAACTGTTCCTTTTTATTATACAGATGTCATTAAATGTCTACAAATGTATGAAACCGATGTAAAAACCATAGATTAAAGCATCATCATCATGATGTGTCTCCTCAGAAATACTCTCAGGTCAGCGACAGCTTTCTGAAGAGCGATCACCCTGCGGTGGCCCGTGTGAAGCCGTGTGTCCCGTCTCCGTTCCCGAGCACCTTCCCTCCTCAGTCTCCGTCCTCAGATCTGAGCCCGGCCGACGCAGAGAACACCGACTCTCCGCACAACGAGTACATCATCCCCATCCCTGATCCCAAACCCGAGGAGGAGCCCCAGGACGGGCCGGTGCTGATGGAAATCCCCTCGAGGTAACGCTGACTTCCTGTGTGCTCAAAAATAAATCTGACGATTGTAAACCGCACAGGATGAAGGAAAGATGACACATCGCCTCATCCTCTTCCTTACACAGGGGATCACTTCTCTTTTTATTTAAAAAAATGCATGATTAATCTATTCATCTGTGTCAATGGGGCCATTTTAACGTGTGAATGAGAGCATGTACTTAAACTGTGATGTATTTATTTATTTATTTTACATTTATTCAACTGACAACATATGTATTCATGGTGTGAATTTGTTATGTGAGTTCAGCGTTTTTTTCTAATGAATATTTATAAATTATGATCATGTAATATGATAAAATGTAATGTAATATAAATGTAATAATAATAATAATAATATATATATATATACATATAGATATACATACATATATACATATATACATATATATATATATATATACATACATACATATATATACGTATATATATATGTATATATATACACATACATATATGTATATATATATTTACATATACATATATATATATATATATATATATTTACATATACATATATATGTAAATATATATATATATATATATATATATATATATATATGTATATGTATATATATATGTATGTATATGTGTGTATATATATATATATATATATATATATATATATATATATATATGTATATATATGTATATGTATATATATGTATGTGTATATATGTGTATATATATGTATGTATGTATATGTATATATATGTATGTATATGTATATATATGTATATATATGTATGAGGGGCCGTACAAGCCATAATTCATTCTGGCACTCTCACACACTTACATTCTCCTTTCACATACATACATATCTACCTTTTTTTTTTTTTTTTTTTGGTATCCATTACTTCCTGTTTAAACAGGAAGTCACTCTCAGACCAGGAAATACATGTGCAAGACTTGCTCAGCTCTTCCTTGCAATTTTACAATGATGCTAGTTATTCTCTTTTCTTTTGAAGTATAGTTTTTACTTTTGGGAGTAAGTAGCAATGAACATGACATCAGACATTTTTTAATAATGTGCTGGAATGTATTGAACAAATGCAAAGAGAAACAGATTCTTTTTTGGATGATAGGATACATAGAGAACTTTGTGATCACATTCAAACCCTGTGTGGATTTCTGTCAGTCTAAAAATTTGTTGAGGTTTCAAGAAATAGAGCAGCAGTAACTACATTGGAGTCCTTATATGGATGTCTTTTGGATAGCAAAATTTGTCTGGGCCACAACCTTGCTTAAGTTCTGGACCAATTTTGGCTGGGTCCCCGGCCCAAAACTGGCCCACACACAATTTCCTCTGGCCCACATGTGGCCCACGCCCTGTAAAATGACTCTTATTTATTGACGTGGCCCAGATCTGGCCCGCATACTTAGAGTGACATATTATTTTATGTGGCTCAGACTCAGCTTGGTCCCCGGGCCAAATGTGGCCCAGAAACGGCTAAATGTAATTCAGCAGTGAAACACAAATACAACCTTTTAAAAAGATTAAAGTACTTTAATAGAAATATATATTAACAATCAACAAATGCACTACAGTATAAACATTAACACACTTTTTAAACCACAAAGTTACAAGTAAATTATATTTATATATGTATAAAAAAAACATTGTGTCATAATTCAGTTCAGTTCTTATCAAATGGTGTCAGTGCAGTCAAGTCAGTAATATTGCTGAATATTAGGAGTCTTCAACTAAGCAAGACAAAAGGCAACAGTGACAAGGAACCCGAACCCAAACCCACACAAGACCAGGCTCAGTCAGGAAACCAGTTCTCCTCTGGCCAAACGAACGAACGTGGTGTGATTTATTCCAGGCTGCATCACAAGTCAGATTGCGGATTGATATCATTCAGAATATTTCTTCCAACTTCTTCTGCTTGAAGAAAAATCATTCCAGCAGGTGAAGTTGGTAAAAAGGGTCTGTGCAGAGGGCTTGTCTGGTTCTCGTTGTCTTTGCTGAGGATCTTTGCTGGGGCCATCAATGAGGTCTTCACAGGGATCTAATTGACATGGTCTCCGCTGACAGTCAGGGATGTGTTGAGGTCAATTCTGGGTGCAGATCCACCGTCTGGTCTGGATACCGACTGGATCAGCTGATTACTGTAACCTAGGGATAAGGGTGAGATGGTATATAAGCGACTAATATAAGCATTGATGTCATTCTTCTTACAAATTAACAAGTACATTAGATATTATGGGAAGTGTTGATGCTTACCCTAACTGGTGCAGCATAAAGATCCTATAAGGGATTTGAATTATAGAAATGTGATAGTGTGTCATGTATATGCAAGGCTAAAGAGATGGGACTTTTAAACTCACAGAGTGTGTCTGCCTCCCGAAGTCCGCCCTTTTGATCAGCTGGAGCCACCTCTTCATAGTCCCCTTGACCTGCATTTCAGCAGATTTAGCTTGAAGGTTTTTCCAAATTGCAGCTTTGAAATATATGTATAAATATATATTGTAAGGTAATTATTAAATCTTATGCATTACAGTTTTTTACAATCATTAGGACCAGACCCAGAATTCGCACCTTATGTTTGATGAATGTTCATGCATAAGCTCATGCAGCAGTTATGAATTTCTGTAAAAAACAAACAAAAAAAGATGTCAGATTACATATATAAAGTGTTCAGATTAAACTTTTTAAATTTGTTTGCTCATAATAATCCCCACCACAGTAAAATATGTCCAGCATGATTTTTATCACATCATAAGGCATATACAGGTGCATCTCAATAAATTAGAATGTCGTGGAAAAGTTCATTTATTTCAGTAATTCAACTCAAATTGTGAAACTCGTGTATTAAATAAATTCAATGCACACAGACTGAAGTAGTTTAAGTCTTTGGATCTAGTTTTGAGTAGCAATTGGGCGGGTTTTGCTGTGAAAACCTGGCAACCCTGCTCCTATGATTCAATAGCACTCGTTGAAAAAGACGAATCGAATGAATTCTAGCAAACAAAATGGAATTTAACTCGTTATAATTTCATTAACTAACATTATCGTGCACTGGATACAGCACATCGTTTTTATATTAAAAAATTCCTTATTGTTATTCTAAAGAGACCGTAGCCTACTCATCATATTATCTCCGGAACCGAATGGTTTTTCTGACGTTATGTTATCATTGCAAACCTCCTAATAGGAACCATCGAAAAACTCTTCGTGACATTTAAAACATCAAACAACACTAGATTGCGCATTAAATAATTTAAATAACTTACCTTTAGCAGCTGAAGTATTCCTCTTGAGAACTGTGCCGCCGAGCGCTCCTCAGGATTTAAAGTTACCCGAGAAATCTTTTTCTGAGTCAGCTGAGTTCCTTCATTCTTCTAGCAGCGGCCCGTCTGTGATCAGAAGAACTCGGGCCGAACGCAGTTACACACACCTACACCGAGAGCGGACCTGCCGCACATACAACAGCTTTCAGCCGAGATTGACCCATAGAGAAAAACCCAGAAGTGCTTTGTAGAGTCGGCGCGGCTCTGGCCCATTATCTTCTCACCGATGCCGAGACTGAGTCGACAGTGCCGCATTTCGGCCAGAATCGGCCCGAGTCGAGTGTGCTTGCTACCAGGGTTGCCAGGTTTTCACAGCAAAACCCTCCCAATTGCTACTCAAAACTAATGCAAAAGTATCCCAATTGTTTTTCAGGGGGGATCCCCTGGTAAAATTCGTATTCGGGGGTAAAATACACATTTTTTGGCGGGGTTCCCCTGGTAAAAGTCGCATTCCAGGGGCTAAATATCACATTATTGGGGTCGCCTCAACCCGCGGACATGAAAACATCCCGAGGAAAGAGAGTTAAAGTAGCCCAATTCCGCGGGAAAACCGCGGACTTGGCAACACTGCTTGCTACCTGCCTTCCGTTTCCACTATACTCTCTCTCTCACACACATACATTCTCCTTTCACACACATACATTCTCCTCTCACACACATACATTCTCCTTTCACACACATACAATCTCCTCTCACACACATACATTCTCCTCTCACACACATACAATCTCCTCTCACACACATACATTCTCCTCTCACACACATACATTCTTCTCTTACATACATATATTTTCTTCAGACATACATTCTATATATATATGTATGTGAAAGGAGAATGTAAGTATGTGAGAGTGCCAGAATGAATTATGGCTTGTACGGCCCCTCATATATATACACATATATACACATATATATATTTACATATATATATATATAAATTATTTATATATATATATATATAAATTTACACGCATATATATATATATATATATATATATATATATGTGTGTGTAAATATATATATATATATATATATATATGTAAATATATATAATGTGCTCATTGTTAACGGCTCCTGCTAGAAGTTCAGACTTCATAACACTGTGTGTGTTATTGTGATGTTAAAGGTGTTCTTCATCTCTCTTCTAAAGCTCATTAAGTTCTGATGAGGAGACGGTCTCCATGGAAACCCCGAGCACCGAACCCGAGCGTGAGGAGCTGCTGCCAGATCATTCTGGAAGTCCAGAAGTGGAGGAGAGCTTCCTGTGACACACTCCTGCTTCCTGTCATCGTCAAGTAATTTTAATGTACATTTTGAGCAGATTTTTTATCAAATGCATCAGAATGGTATGCTAGATTCCTCATGTGCTCTTAAAGACAGTTTGTGAAGGTTGAGGCTTGAAGCAGACCAGTTTTTCTTTGTTTTTGTATTCTTTTTTACTAAAGTGGTACAATGCAGTATTATAAACTGCAGAAGGCAAAGCTACAATCAGCTGATATGTACATTAGGCGTTTAAAATCAAACTTCAAACTGTTGATCAGCACACAAATATGATGCGTTACATTGTACTTTTTGTGTTAAAATCATTCTCAGCATTTATGAAATTAAGTGCATATTTCATTTCTATATTCAGACAGCAGTCTGTGACTTTTGATTTTAACTTTAGACTTTTTTTGTCAAGATTCTTGTAGCAAACTTGCACTTTAATGTTTATGAGTTATTGAAGCAAATACATTATACACACACATGATTATTTGTGATTTCATTTTCTATTTTTACATTCCGTAAAGAAAAACGACAGAACCATGAAAGCCCGTTTCCACCACTAATAAAAAAATGTAAAATGTAATTGCAACTTTTTATCTTCAAATCATGACTTTTTTCAGACAATTTTGAGAAAAAAGAATTGCGAGATACAAACTCAGAATTGCGAGATATAAACTCAATTGCGAGATATAAACTCAGAACTGCAAGATATAAACTCAGAACTGCAAGATATAAACTCAGAGCGGCGAGATACAAACTCAGAACTGCGAGATACAAACTCAGAACTGCGAGATATAAACTCAGAATTGCGAGATATAAACTCAGAATTGTGAGATATAAACTCAGAACTGCGAGATATAAACTCAGAATTGCAAGATATATACTCAGAATTGCGAGAAATAAACTCAATTGCGAGATAAAAACTCAGAACTGTGAGAAATAAACTCAATTGCGAGATGTAAACTCAGAATTGTGAGATATAAACTCAGAATTGCAAGATATATACTCAGAATTGCGAGATATAAACTCAGAACTGTGAGAAATAAACTCAATTGCGAGATGTAAACTCAGAATTGTGAGATATAAACTCAGAATTGCAAGATATATACTCAGAATTGCGAGATATAAACTCAGAATTGCGAGATATAAACTCAGAATTGTGAGATGTAAACTCAGAATTGCAAGATATATACTCAGAATTGCGAGAAATAAACTCAATTGCGAGATAAAAACTCAGAACTGTGAGAAATAAACTCAATTGCGAGATGTAAACTCAGAATTGTGAGATATAAACTCAGAATTGCGAGATAAAAACTAAGAACTGCGAGAAATAAACTCAGTTGCGAGATATAAACTCAGGATTGCGAGATATAAACTCAGAACTGCGAGAAATAAACTCAGTTGCGAGATGTAAACTCAGAATTGCGAGAAATAAACTCAGAATTGCGAGATATAAACTCAATTGCGAGATACAAACTCAGAACTGCAAGATACAAACTCAGAACTGTGAGATATAAACTCAGAACTGCGAGATATAAACTCAATTGCGAGATACAAACTCAGAACTGCGAGATATAAACTCAGAGCTGCGAGATACAAACTCAGAACTGCGAGATACAAACTCAGAACTGCGAGATATAAACTCAGAGCTGCGAGATATAAACTCAGTTGCGAGATATAAACTCAATTGCGAGATACAAACTCAGAACTGCGAGATATAAACTCAGAGCTGTGAGATACAAACTCAGAACTGCGAGATACAAACTCAGAACTGCGAGATATAAACTCAGAGCTGCGAGATATAAACTCAATTGCGAGATACAAACTTAGAACTGCGAGATATAAACTCAGAGCTGCGAGATATAAACTCAGAATTGCGAGAGATAAACTCAGAACTGCAAGATATAAACTCAGAGCTGCGAGATACAAACTCAGAACTGCGAGATACAAACTCAGAACTGCGAGATACAAACTCAGAACTGCGAGATATAAATTCAGAGCTGCAAGATACAAACTCAGAACTGCGAGATATAAACTCAGAGCTGCGAGATATAAACTCAGAGCTGCGAGATACAAACTCAGAACTGCGAGATATAAACTCAGAGCTGCGAGATACAAACTCAGAGCTGCGACATATAAACTCAGAACTGCGAGATACAAACTCAGAATTGCGAGATACAAACTCAGAGCTGCGAGATATAAACTCAGAGCTGCGAGATACAAACTCAGAACTGCGAGATATAAACTCAGAGCTGCGAGATACAAACTCAGAACTGCGAGATATAAACTCAGAGCTGCGAGATATAAACTCAGAGCTGCGAGATATAAACTCAGAGCTGCGAGATATAAACTCAGAACTGCGAGATATAAACTCAGAGCTGCGAGATATAAACTCAGAGCTGCGAGATACAAACTCAGAACTGCGAGATACAAACTCAGAACTGCGAGATATAAACTCAGAGCTGCGAGATATAAACTCAGAGCTGCGAGATATAAACTCAATTGCGAGATACAAACTTAGAACTGCGAGATATAAACTCAGAGCTGCGAGATATAAACTCAATTGCGAGATACAAACTCAGAACTGTGAGATATAAACTCAGAGCTGCGAGATATAAACTCAATTGCGAGATACAAACTTAGAACTGCGAGATATAAACTCAGAACTGCGAGATATAAACTCAGAGCTGCGAGATATAAACTCAGAATTGCGAGATATAAACTCAGAATTGCGAGATATAAACTCAGAACTGCAAGATATAAACTCAGTTACGAGATATAAACTCAGAATTGTGAGATATAAACTCAGAATTGCGAGATACAAACTCAGAACTGCAAGATATAAACTCAGTTACGAGATATAAACTCAGAATTGTGAGATATAAACTCAATTGCGAGATACAAACTCAGAACTGCGAGATATAAATGCAGAACTGCGAGATATAAACTCAGAATTACGAGATATAAATTTAGAACTGTGAGATATAAACTCAGAACTCAGAAAAAAAAAATTTAAAATTTCTTTCTTGCAATTTAGATTTCTTTTTTCACTGAATTCTGAGTTTACATACTGTAATTTGGACTTTTCTTCTCAGAATTGTAAGTTTTTTTTTTTCATTTCTATCACAGAATGAAAAATAAAAAAGGTAATTGCGAGTTTGTCACAATTCTGACTTTTTTTCTTTTGCAATTGCAAATTTATTTAGCAATTCTGACTTTTTTTGTCACAATTATGAGTTTATATCTCATAATTCAGACATTTTCCCTGCAATTACAAGTTTATATCTCACAATTCTGACTTTCTTTTTTGTTTAGTTTGTATCACATAATTCAAACTCTTTTTTTTTTTCACAAATGCAAATTATAAACTTTTTTTTTTCTCAGAAATTACATCTCGCAGTTTTGAGAAAGAATTGTGAAATTGTGAAAAATCTAAATTGTGAGATAAAGTGGCAGTATCTTTTTTTTAATCCCGTGTTGGAAACAAGCTTCCATTCACAATACAATGTTTTCATGTTTTGAGCAGCTACAGAATCAAGCTGTTCAGTGTGTGCTTCATACTAACAGTATATCTGAATGACTCACAGTACATGAGAGAAACATCATTTAGCAGATGTTTTTCATCCAAAGCATTTTACATTCAAGGTCATTTAACCTATTCTTGGCAGGTGTCTTTCACTGAGATGAAACTTTACATGCGGCCCAGGCATTTCATCTTCAAATTATTAGTTCAATATCATCCACACCATGTTTGAGTACTTACATTGAACTTTAATTTCATGCAAACACTCAGTATACCCAAACTCAGAACGTCTTCATCTGTCTGTCTTGTTTATTCTTGATTTTAACTGTTGGCATTTATATGTATGCACAAGGCCTTATTAAATTGCACATTTCAGTACATATATCACATAGTAAAGTTACACACTCTAAGGTACCAAAGCTTTATGTATGTTTACAAGTATATTTTTGTATAGATATTTTGTACATTGCTCTTTTACACATTCTATGTACGATCAAAAATAAAAACTGTGATAAAGTCTTTAATCATCTGTCTGTTGGTCTTTATAATGCTTTATAAGTGGTTCCTCTTTCATGGCTCAAGAGATCTAATGTAGATATTAGTTACGCTCTGCAGTATCAACTTTGTCCCAGAAACGACAGATTTTAACAAAAGACTCAGTTTGCTCTTAATTTTGTGCCATTACTGTCTCTGAGAAGCAATTGAGATTAAAGAGAGCTGTATGATTTTCATTTTTTATCGGTTTATCATAACTCATGACTGAGCATGAGAGTTATTACTATAAAATAAAACTATTTTTTATTTTATTTATACTTTTTTTTTTTTTTTTTTTACAAATTATTAATTCTTATATTATTTTTAAATATATAAACACTAAATAAAACAAAAATTGAAAAATAAATTAAGCATAGATCGTATACTTGAAAAAAAACTAATATACTTGAAGAAAAAGCTAATTCAAAATATTAATAAAAACTACAATAGTATATAAAAATACTAAAATTAACAAAAACTGTCTGTCAAACTAATACTGTAATGTTTTCGATAAATCCATGTTTATCATCATTATCTAATTTCAATACATCTCACTGAAGACCTTTGAGATTAATGTGAGTGCACTGGAAATCATGTATTTCCTTCTGCAGACAAAAGCATCAGAAAAAGCCTTAAAGTGAACAGAATCAATTATGGGCAAATACAGCTGGAGTCTTTCTTCATGTGATATTAAAAGAAGCTGTTGATGGCCTGTTGTTCACATGTAAACACTGATCATGGGGCTGAATGAACACTGGAGCGTTTTGTTCAGGAGGTCAAAGAGAGACTCCTGCCGTCTCAGCGATCAGGGTTCACATTCGCTTCACTTGAGTACCGCAGTGTAGATGGAAAACCCAACGCGGCGGGAGCAGCTTGAGGCCCGTTCAGCCTCAGATTCAGCTTCAGATCGGAGATCATCAAACACGCAGCAGGAGCTCTGATGAAGATCTCATCTGAATCTTTGGAGATTTGCTGACACTCAGGTAAAACTTCTTTTTTTCTGATAAAAATTATCAAATTTAAGTGAGTTTATGCTTAGGACAAGAAGAAATATCTGTCCATGGGTTAAGAAAATCGTGTTGATTTTTCTTGTTTCATGCATAAACTTATTTTTAAACTGAAATGAAAACTAATAAAATAATTTTTGTTCACTGAAATAAAGCTGAAGATCAAATCAAATATAAATATCCAATGAAAAACCTTTAAAAAAATATTGGATATTTTTCACTAAAATTACTAACTGGAAATTAATAAAAACAAATTTTTAAAATAAAGAAATTCTAACTTTGGAGCTTCTCTGAAATCCAGGTACATTTTTTTCCCTACTGCAAAAATGATTTTCTTAGTCTTTTTGTCTTTTCCTGTACAAATATCTAAAAATCAAGTTACATTTAAGTCTGTGTACGTTGCGTTCATTCGTTTTTTTATTTAATATTGAAAACATAAACATGAGAAAACAGCACCATTTTCATTTTTCGTTTTTTCAAAAACACGAAAAGACAAAAATTCATCTTAATTTTTCGTTTTTACATTCAGGGGTAGAAAATGGATAAACAGCTTGAATGTTTGATATGATTTTTAAACGCCCCTTTTCACTGATTGGTCAAGCAAAAATGAAACGGTGCCATCATCATATCATCAACAGAATAAGTCTGCGTCCCAATGTGCATACTATCCATCCTAAATTCTATGTGATGGTAGCAATTTTCAATACTATTTAGGGCAGATAGGGTGGATAGTATGCACATTGGGACGCAGGGTAAGAGTTCTCCGTTGGGGATTCTATATGGCAAATATTAGGTGCTTATTGCAGAAATATGTTTGTACCTCGGATCTGCAGCCACATTATCCTTTTAGTCTTTGGCGCACCGCACATTTTATTTAGTTGTCCAGTTATCAAAATCTATGTGGCAAAGCAGCGTGACGCACTGGACAACACGGGGCGAATGCATTATAGTGAAGCGCAGACCAGTATTGGTTTTAGTGTGAATACGGAGCAGTCATAACTTTTATTTTAGACAGTACAGTTTTATTAATAATGAGAATAAACTGATTTCATTGTAGACACAAAACAGTCTGTTTTATTTGACTTAAAACACAGGCGTTTCATTCTTGAATGAATCCGAGTCTTTGAATGAATCGTTTGAGTGAGTGGTTCAATGACCCATTTACTTTGCTCCTGAACAAATCAGCATTTTGAACGAATCGGTTGAATTGATGACTCTATGACTCATTCATCAACACAATGACTTGCCGCCACCTACTGGCGATGTAACCTTCATAATTCAAGTATCCTATTGTTTCATTTTGTCACTCATTTCATATTTCTGTAGGCTATTCAAAATGTTTTTGTTTAAAACATTAATCTCATTCCATAATGCAATTGCTGTGTTAATGCATTTACTGCTGTCTGAGTAGCATTAATTGTGTAAATACATCTAAATTCAGCTTAAGATGCAGCTTCTGTGCCACAGTGCAAAGATGGCTTTGGTTGGTACTGATTTAATAGGTAACACCTATAATGTCATATTTTTTTTCAAATATCGACTAAATTCAGGAATTTAATATTAAAGGTGACATACATGTTTTATAAAGTTAGAAAAATGCCCTTTTCTAAAAAAAAAATAGCATGTATTATATACATGTGTAACATGCTGTCAGATAATGACAGTTTCATATAAACTTCTCATAAAAAAAAACTCGAAATAATAATCAAAACAGTAACATTCACACTAAAATCGATACTGGTCTGTGCTTCACTATAATGTAAATGTCACACAGCTTTGCCACACAGATTTTGATAACTGGACAGCTAAATAAAATGTGCTGTGCGCCAAAGAAATAGACTAAAATAAAAGGGTGATGTGGCTGCAGATCCGAGGTACATACATATTTCTGCAATAAGCAGAAGTTGCAGAAGCAGAAGCACGTCAAGTTGGCCGGGGTGGGAGTACTGGGCTGATCATTTCAAAGAATTGGACATACTCAACCCACTCTCCCCTATGCAATTACAACTCATTTGAATGTCATGCGATTACTGTAACAGCTCCTATAAAACTCCAGATTGTGGTAATTTACCGTCCCCCTGGCCAAATTCTAGCCACCTTCCTAGAGGAGCTGGACGGGCTGCTGTCCTCTTTCATGGAGGATGGCACTCCACTCTTAGTTTTTGGCGATTTCAACATTCATCTAGACAAGCCTTATGCTACAGACTTCCATTCACTCCTAGCTTCGTTTGATCTCAAACGCCTTACCACTTCTAGCACGCACAAATCAGGCAACCAACTTGATTTAATTTACACACACAATTGCACTGCAGATAACATTCTGGTGCAACCACTACATATCTCTGACCATTTCTTCATTTCATTTACATTACTTTTTGATACCTGTGTGCCATCAACCCCCTTACCGGTTACTTTTAGACGAAACCTACACTCCCTTTCTCCCTCACATCTTTCCTCTGTAGTATCCTCCTCTCTTCCCTCACCTACCCATTTCTCATCTCTGGATGTGAATGCAGCTACTGACACTCTATGCCAGACCTTAACCTCTTGTCTTGACGACATTTGTCCTCTCTCCTCCAGCCCAGCACGGGTTGCCCCTTCTAACCCCTGGTTATCCGATGTTCTTCGTGAACATTGGACCAAACTCAGAGCGGCAGAGAGAAAATGGCGCAAATCAAACGATCCGTCGGACCTGAGTAGGTATCAGTCTTTGCTCTCATCTTTCTCTGCTGAAGTCCACACTGCCAAATCCTCACATTTCCACGACAAGATCAACAGCGCTCCAGACATGCGTAATCTCTTCAGAACATTTAATTCTCTCCTCTGTCCCCCTCCACCACCTCCCACCACTTCTATAACAGCTGATGACTTTGCCACTTTTCTTACAGGCAAAACTAGAACAATCAGTAGTCAGTTCTCTCCTCCACACACACACGACCTCCAACCAACCACATCCACTGCTAAAACTCCCATCTTCTCCTTCTGTCCACTCACTGAGGCAGAGGTATCCAAACTTCTCCTCTCCAGCCATCCTACAACATGTCCTCTAGACCCAATCCCATCACACCTTCTCCAAGCAATCTCTCCCACACTCTTACCAGCACTCACACACATAATCAACACATCCCTCCTCACAGGCATTTTCCCCACTGCGTTCAAGCAGGCTCGGGTAACCCCACTGCTCAAGAAACCTACATTAAACACTTCTCTTACTGAAAACTACAGACCTGTCTCTTTCCTTCCATTCATAGCGAAAACACTCGAACGAGTTGTCTTCAACCAGGTCTCATTGTTTCTTTCACAGAACAACAAACTGGATGCTAAACAGTCAGGTTTCAGGAGTGGCCATTCAACTGAGACTGCGCTACTCTCAGTCACTGAAGCCCTGCGAATTGCAAAAGCAGACTCCAAATCATCAGTCCTCATTCTGCTGGATCTATCTGCTGCGTTTGACACTGTTAATCATCAGATCCTCCTGTCTACCCTCTCATCTCTGGGCATCACTGGGATTCCACTTCGCTGGTTTGAATCCTATCTCACTGGTAGGTCTTTCAGGGTGGCCTGGGGAGGGGAGGTATCCAAAGCACATCAACTGGTCACTGGGGTTCCTCAGGGATCGGTTCTTGGACCCCTCCTCTTCTCCACATACACGACATCACTGGGTCCCATCATACAGGCACATGGCTTCTCCTACCATTGCTACGCTGATGACACACAGCTCTATCTCTCTTTTCAACCAGATGATCCAACAGTAGCTGCACGGATCTCAGGCTGCCTGGCGGACATCTCGGCATGGATGAAAGAACATCACCTACAGCTCAACCTGGCAAAGACTGAGCTTCTTGTCTTCCCTGCTACTCCAACCCTACAGCATGACTTCACGATTCAGTTAGGTTCATCAACAATTGCCTCATCAACTTCGGTCAGAAATCTTGGTATAATCTTTGATGACCAGTTGACCTTCAAAGAGCACATTGCAAAGACTGCTCGATCTTGCAGGTTTGCACTACACAACATCAGAAAGATCAGGCCCTTTCTGACAGAGCATGGTGCACAACTTCTTGTCCAGGCCCTTGTCATTTCTAGGCTAGACTACTGCAATGCTCTTCTGGCTGGACTTCCATCAAACACAATCAAACCTCTACAAATGATTCAGAATGCAGCGGCACATCTGGTCTTCAATGAGCCCAAAAGAGCCCATGTTACACCTCTCTTTATCTCCTTGCACTGGCTACCAGTTGCAGCTCGGATCAAGTTCAAGACACTGATGCTTGCATATAGAACAACCACAGGCTCAGCACCCGCCTACTTCCACTCACTATTACGAATCTACACCCCCTCCAGAAGTCTGAGATCTGCTAGTGAGCGACGCCTCGTGGTACCATCACAGAGAGGCTCAAAATCACTCTCCAGAACATTCTCATTCACCATTCCTGGCTGGTGGAATGATCTTCCCACCCCTATCCGGAATGCTGGATCCCTATCAATCTTCAAGCAACAACTGAAAACTCATCTCTTTCAGCACTACTTGACTTCATCCTAAACTTTAAAAAAAAAAAATAATAATAATTTCTTTCTCTTTATTTATTCCTTTCCTTTCTAGCTTGTACTTATTTGAACAATGCCTGAGACTTGTTGTTACGAGCACTTCCTCTGTCTGATTGCCTCTTCAAGACGAATCGCTTTATGTATTCCCCAATTGTAAGTCGCTTTGGATAAAAGCGTCTGCAAAATGACTAAATGTAAATGTAAATAAGCACCTAATATTTGCCGTATGGAATCTATACCTACACAGAAGTAAGCCCTGTGTAGACGCTGCCCCACTATGGTTTGTGTCAAGCCATTTGTTAGTCTGGTTGTTTGATGAGAGGGAGATGAACGCAGGAGTTGCAATAAATGCTTAACAGCGAGTTTAACAGCGGAGGACTCTTATTCTGTTGCTCAAAACTGAAGACGACGTGATGACTGCACCCTTTGATCCTTGCTTGACCAATCAGTGAAAAGGGGCGTTTAATTCCCGCCCACACGTGGAAATCAAACAATCAGACTGTTCATCCATTTTTTTTACCCCTGAATGTAAAAACGGAAAATCAAAGCGATTTCTTGTTTTTTCGTTGTTTTGAAAAAACGAAAAACGAAAATGGCGCCGTTTTCTCATGTTTCTGTTTTCAATATTAAATAAAAAAACGAATGAACGCAACGTACACGGACCCTTCAGATGCACAATGATATACAATATTATAAAGAAGAAAAATTATATAATCTTGTCAATTTTTCTGACCCTGTTTTCTTATTTTGAATGTAAAAAAAAAAGTTATAAATCATTTTGATTCTCCACTAAATGTATCTTGATTTAAGCATTTTTAGATATTTGATGGAAAACACAAAAACAAAATAGAAAACTCACTGAATTTTGGTCTACACACTCTAAAAAACACTGGGTTAAAAACAACCCAATTTGGGTTGTTTTTAACCCAAGGGCTGTGTAAATATAGGACAGAACACATTTTGGGTTAATTTTACCCAGCAAATTGGGTTATTTATTTAACCCTTATTTAAATTTATACATGAAATAATGTTTACAGATTAACTTAAATCCTCTAAACTTTTGTAAAATACTCCACACGACCACTGGTTTGCATGAAAACTTCCTTTATTTTCCTTTATTTATCATTTACAGCATTGTTTATTGTTTTATGCATACATATCGCCTATTTAAACTCGTTTAACAAACATTAAAAGTAAAAATGAAACATTAAACAGAAGTAATCCACGTGTAATCGACCAGTCTCTGTTATTCCTTTTCCACCGTAATGGCGCTGGCTCTCGTGTCCGAGCTGGAATCGTGTTCGGTGGGGAATATAACCGAAATATACTGCGACTGCCTTCATAACCTGCCCAAAAACAAACAGTAAACAGCTCTGAGGAAATATTTTAACATCCAAAGTATTTGTATTATGTCTCTTTATGAATAAAATCGTTTATGCAGAGTATCAGGCTTTTCCATCATGCAATAAGACCGACGTTTAGGTGATTCACACCACGTGCCTGTATGTTGTTCCGCATGAAATTATATGATATACAGCACAGTAACGATTTTAGATGTAAAATAAAATGTACACAAACCTGTATTTACCAAAGAAATGCATCAATTCGATGACACTTAGAACAGCTCTCTCCAGAAGAGGAAGCAGAATCCCCATGATAAATAACTCAAGCGTTGGGTTACGTCTGACCCAGGATCTGAGTAATACAAAAACTACCCAAACATTGGGTTGTTATGTCTGACCCAGGAGTTGGATAACACTGAAAAACTACCCAAACATTGGGTTGTTACATTTGACCCAGGGGCTGGGTTACACAAAAACTACCCAAACACTGAAAAAATAACCCCCCCCCCCCCCCAGAATTTTTTAGAGTGCATGATTTTTGTACACACTAATAGACTTCATTTTCACGAAATGTTTATTTTTGATGGTGTTTCTTGAATTATTGCTCAGTCAGCTGATTAGCTGCTGTTGTCATGTCCTGTCAGTCAGAAATGAGAAGTCTGTGTTGAAGGACCAAAGGATCAGTCCTTATTTCCTCTAAGATACTGAAGACTGATGAACTATTGAACAGGAGCCACTTGGAGATGTTTGCACTCCTGTTCGTCTGCGGGATCCTGTTCGCTCAAGCTCAAGGTAAGAAAATCAGCGCTCACCTTACTGTAAGAGCAAAAATTACAAAGGAGATCTAGCTCACTTCTAAGTAATTTCTCTGAGAAGGCAAATAGTGACCTTTGCTAAAGTCCTACATGAGTGTCTCCTTCACAGTTTCAGAAGAATCTCAACAAATGTCTCAAACTGTGCTCAGATTTACAGAGATACAAAGTCTGCATTCAAATGTCAGATCTCAATATGAGCTCAAACATTTCTCACCAGATGATCTGAGCTGCTCTTCATGTTCATTTTACTTGATCCCAGCTAAGAGGGAACATTCTCACAATGTTTACTAATGTTTTTTAAAAGTTGATGATAGGACAAAACATTCTTAAAGCAATAACACTTATTTTAAGGTGTCCTTGTTATGTTACATGTACTTACTATTATAATAACAATAAATTATGCATAGTTACATGCAAGTAACCCTAAACCAAACCCTAATCCTAACCCTCACCATATAGTAAATACATGTAGTTAATTAATATTACACAGTACTTGTAACCTTTAAATAACATTCTAATCACAACAAGAAAACAAGACATTTTTAACATTCTAAGAATATTTAAAATAAACATCCAAATAAATAATGTTATTTTGGGTAAAAATAAAATTAGTAGAATGTTTTAGAAATGTTTTTGTAATTTTAATATAACGTTGTAATCATGAAAAGAAAACTGGACATTTTAATGTCCTCAGAATATTTAAAATAAACATTCAAATAACATTATATTAGGGTAAAAAAAAAATAAGTAGAACATTGTAAGAAAAGTTTTTGTGACCTTTAATGTTAGAATTACGATAGGAAAACTGGATATTTTAATGTTTTAGAAACATTTCAAAACAACATTCCCACAGTGTTCCAAGAACGCTTTGCTAATGTTCCCATTAAGTTACGAAAACATTATTTTTTTCTGAATGTTTTCTGAACTTAAATGTATTTAAAATGTTTTTTTTCTTCCATTTTATCATTTTGCAAATGTTACTTTTACAAGTTCTCTGAACATTCTGAAACAAGTAGTAACATTAGACCAAAAAGTTCCACAAACAGCGTATATATGTTTTTGTGCTAACGTTTTGAGAATATTAGCTTACTGAAAGACGAGAACTTTGAAAGAACGTTGTATTACTGTTACTGGCAGAACTTTAGTTCATAACTTAAAGAGAACCTCGCCAGAACATTTTAAGAACGTTCCCCGTTAGCAGGGTAGTGACTCCTTAGGGTCTGAATTTCATTCTTTTTAAGAGAAACATCTGAGACAAATTTGATACCATTAAATCTTCAAAACTATGAAAAGACTTTTCCAAAGTGTTTGATGCCACATGAAGAATCAGCACTTTATGCTTGTTTTTATATGTATGTGAAATGCTTTTTGATCTGGTTCTTCAGACATTTGTTTCTCTTTTGTTTCTGAAATGGGTTCTGAGACAGATTTGACACGTTGATTTTTGTCCCAAAAGTTCAGATATTAAACTGTATAGTGTTAATATGATGCTGATATTAATATTGAATTATTGTTCAATATCCTTTTGCGTTTACGAGTGATATGGATTAAAACTCTAGAGATCTGAGGAGAGCTCAGTCAGTTATCATCATGTGGGTTTGGATTTATTGTAGTTCTTCTGCGCATTATAGGTTTGAAAGTTTATGAATCTAGTAGAAACACTTTTCTATAAAATATGAAGTCCTGTTCAAAACTCAATTTGGGGAGTTTCATTATTTTTTAAAGCATGATTCCAGCACTTGATGGAATGTCTGTGAGCACAGTGTGAGTTCTCTGAATATTCTTACTTGGAAAAACAGAGAAATATGATTAATTACATTGCATAAAATTGGTGTTATTCCTCAGTATTTCCATCTTGTTTTCCAGTACAAATATCTAAACATTCTTAAATCAAGATACATTTACTTGAGATCCAAAATAATTGTAAGACTTTTTTTAAACAAAATAATAGAATAAACCAGAACAGATATCTGCCAATGAAGTCAGAAATATGTAGTTTTTCCTTTTGAATTAAGTTCATTTTTCTGACCTCGTTGGCAGATATTTATTCTTGCTTTAGTAATAAACAAACTTATAATTCTGTGTCATTTTGCATCTCAAGTAAATATGTTAGATATTTGCACTAGAAAACAAGACTGAGGAAGAACATAGTTTTTGCAATCAACTCAACTGGTTTTGTGGAATTTTGTAGACTGTAACTTAGTTGATTAATTGATGTTAAATTCTCAGTATAGCTTGTTGAAAAGATTTTGAATATGATTCCAGTTTGTGCGTCAGACGGAAAAGCAGAAATGAGAGGAGGATCGGGATGTTTGGGCTGATTGCACATGTTCTCTCAGCACACACACACGCAGAGCTTTCATTTCTCTTCTCATCACTCCACCCTTCAGATCAACACATTCACATTCAACCTTTTCTTATTGGTGTTACACTGAGATGAAACCCGTACCGTTTCATGAGACCTCCTGTAAAGAGAGCCTGATTTTTGGTGTTTGTTTTGGTTATAAAAGGAATAGTTCACCTAAACTGAAAATGTCCTCAGCCTCAGACCATCCAAGATGGGGATGAGTCATAGGAACAGATTTGAAGAAATGTAGCATTACATCACTTGCTCACCAATGGATCCTTTGCAGTGAATGGGTGCCGTCAGAATGAGAGTCCAAACAGCTAATGAAAACTTCACAATAATCCACACCACTCCAGTCCATCAAATAATGTCTTGTGAAGCGAAAAGCTGCGAGTTTGTAATAAATCCATAATCAAGACATGTTAAACGTTTTAAGCTTCTGGATAAAATATGACTCCATAATCCATAATAATGATTCTTCCATTGAAAAAGTCCATCCCCTTTTGTTGTCTCACCAAAATCCACCAACATATATGTTTTGAACTGTTTTAGACTGTTTTTGTGCTTGATCTGTGCATGTTTCTAACCTAATTCAGACAAGACAACTTTTTCAGAAAGCAATATTATGGAATGAGGATTCATATTTTAGCAAGAGTTTGAAATTAAAAACGGCCTATATGGATTTGTTTTTTTTTTGTTTTTTTTACAAACACACTGCTTTTCGCTTCACAAGATGTTAACTGATGGACTGGAGTGGTGTGGATTATTTGTGGATTATTGTGATGTTTTTATCAGCTATTTGGACTCTCATTCTGACGGCACCCATTCACTGCAGAGGATCCATTGATGAGGAAGTGATGTAATGCTAAATTTCTTCAAATCTGTTCTGATGAAGAACAAACTCATCTGTGTCATGGATGGCCTGAGGGTGAGGACATTTTAAGCAAATATTCATTTCTGGGTGAACTATTCATTTAAAGAATTGTGTCATAATCAGATCAGCCTCCTTTTCTCAAATCTGAAAGAGAACTTTCAGATATAGATTTTGTGTGAAAACCAAAGGAAATGGTTAACCACACACGATTACAGTGAATGGTTTGTGGTTTTACTGCAGATAAATTTAGATTAAATATACAGAATATAACACTTCTTCAGCTATTTCTGTACTGTTTCATATACTATTTAAAATAGTATTCAGTGTAAAGTGTGCAGTGTGCAGTACACTAGAGTTTCAACAGCTCATGTACTGAATTCAAGTCAAGCCACCTTTAGTTCTAGCGCTTTTATAATACAGATTGTTTAAATTCAGCTTAATTGCAGAAATATACAGGAAAATAACAGTGCTGCAAAATTCAACAATTATGAAATGACTCTGAACTCTACAGAAAACAATAGTGTCAATATGCAGATCAATGAATGGCTTCTGTGGAAATCCAGAGAGATGCAACTGAGAATAGGAAACTGTCCAGTTTGATGTGGTTTGTCGGATGGAGGTTGATCAGTGAGGAGTTTCAGAAATCTGTTGGTGAAACAGCTGAAATTTATGGACGTCTGAGGTGATGAGAGGTCAAGAAAGTGCTCAAAATGTCATTGCTGTGAGTCATAAAACATCCATTGTTGCAAAACAATGAGAGAAACTCTCATTTTGATCTATTTTTCTGAATTTATATTTTATATTTGCTCTTATAATTGTTTATTTATTCATCTCTCAATCGTTATTGTATTGCATTGCATTATATATTTTGATCATCAAACTAAGCATTTGAATATCATCACATAAGACATATTATTGGAGATATAGAGTGACAACTGATATGTATATGATTTTATGTAAGTATCTGCAAAACTGTTATAAAGAACTCATTGATTTACCTTACAAGGAGAATTTCATACTTTTTGTCCATATAAATATCAGCATCTGCACCAAATTGCATATTTTTGCACTGAATAAAATTAGCTGTTTTTTTCATCCATATTGTCCATAAAAGCCTGATGGATCACATATGATACAAAACTTAAAACACATATGCAAACTTTTTTTTCAAATCATTTTCAAAAAATTATTCAAATTATTTCATATGTCAGGCTTTACAAGTTTATCTTCTGTGTTTTGATTGGCAGGTTGGTCTGAGCCGCGGATCAGACTGAACTCTGGAGCTCCGGTTGGTTCAGATGTGATTCTCGACATTGGTTCTCCTCTTCATCTGATCTGTGAAGGTGACGGTCCGGTCACATGGGTTCCCCGACTGGCCAGACACAAGCGTTTCGTCTCCAAGCAGGTTGGAAACATCCGGAGTTTCCATGTGGATAAAGCCACGGCGGATTTTACAGGAACATACAAGTGCATCTATATGAACGGAAATGATTCAAATGAGTCATCTTCAGTTCATGTGTTTGTCAGGGGTGAGTGAACAAACCTTTTAATTTCTGCTTCTAAACTAAACATGCTTTACAAATGCAGAAACAAGAGCTTGAAGAAGTTAATTGTGGTTGGTTACAGATCCCCGAATTCTCTTTGTCTCGCCGAGTACGTCTCTGCGTTATGTGCGGAAAGAAGGTGAAGATCTGATGCTCCCTTGTCTTCTGACCGACCCTGATGCCACGGACTTCAGCTTCCGCATGGATAACGGCTCAGCGGTGCCCTATGGCATGAACGTGACCTTTGACCCTAAAAAGGGCGTCCTGATTCGCAACGTTCAGCCTGGATTTAACGCAGACTACGTTTGCAGCGCTAGAATCAGAGGGGTTGAGAAACTGTCAAAGATATTCTCCATAAACGTCATTCAACGTGAGTTTCATTGAAACCCAAGTGTGCTTTCATATGAATCAAAGGACAAAAGCTCCATTTAGAATTTTGTGATTTCACAAACTGTCCCAAATATAATCATTTTTTAAAAATTTTAAACGGTTGAAATCAAAAAATTCCAAAATGTTTCAATTTATTATTTTGCTGAGAGAATTATGTATAACAGGGTTTGCTAAACTGGGGTTGGTGAAAGCAAAAATGTCAAAAAAAAAAAAAATCTAATTAAAATAAATCATTTTACAATAAAAAAACAAAAATATGTTGTTTAATTATTGAAAGATTAATTTAAAATCTCTTAATATTTTTAGGTAATATATATATATATATATATATATATATATATATATATATAGTTAAACATAAAATATTAATATATAAATACTAATTATATGTTTATAGATTAAATATATCATTAATATGACATTTAATATTATTATTAAATATACAAGCAATGTTTAAGGTCAAAGGGATTTGGCTGACAAAAAAATTTGGGAATCCCTGATGTTCAAGATTCACTACATCAAAACTGTAACAAGATATTGAAGTTAATAAAGCTACTCTTTTAATTACTCCTCTATATTTTTTTAATTCAGGATTACGTTTTCCACCATACGTGTTTCTGAAGAGAAGCGAGTATGTCAAACTGGTGGGCGAGAGATTTCAGATCAGCTGCACCACAAACAACCCCAACTTTTACTACAACGTCACATGGAAGCACTCTTCTAGAACGGTACGACTGCATCAAATTATGACGCAGCACAACTGATAATAATCAGAAATATTTCTTAAGCAGCAAATCAGCATATTAGAAAGATTTCTGAAGGATCACGTGACACCGAAGACTGGAGTAATGATGCTGAAAATTCAGCTTTGCAGGAATAAATTCTATTTTACAATATATTCACATAGCAAATAGTTACTATTACTATTTTTACTGTATTTTTCTTAGAATAAATGCAGCCTTGTTGAGCAGAAGAGACTTGTTTTTCTCCATTCATTCCCAGCTGCGCCGAGCAGAAGAGAGATCGACGATGGAAGGGGATCGTTTGGCCATCGAGAGCATCCTGATCATACCATCTGTTCAGCTGTCTGATTCGGGTAACATCACCTGTACGGGTCAGAACGAGGCCGGAGCAAACAGCTCCACCACACAACTGCTGGTCGTGGGTGAGAAACAGAGAGCAATCACACTGTTAATTGATAAATAAATAAATAAATAAATAAATTTTTAATTGATTTATTTATATAAATACATTTTATTTATTTATTTATTAACAATAAATAAATAATTAAAATATTAATTGATTTAATTTATATAAATACATTTAATTTATTTATTTTATTATATATTAATTGTTGTAGTTCATTTCCATTAACACTGTTAAAACACTTTGATTTGCGATAGATGAGCCGTACATTCGACTCTCCCCGAAGCTCTCGTCTAAACTCACTCACCGCGGTCTGTCCATCGAGGTGAACGAAGGTGAAGATGTGGATCTCAGGGTTTTGAT
Organism: Spinibarbus caldwelli; assembly: GCA_039654775.1. Taxonomy (NCBI): domain Eukaryota; kingdom Metazoa; phylum Chordata; class Actinopteri; order Cypriniformes; family Cyprinidae; genus Spinibarbus; species Spinibarbus caldwelli. The sequence continues at coordinate 23,587,631 of CM077247.1, read as the reverse complement.
CGAAGCGTATCCACCACTGATCTCACACAAGTGGGAGACTCCAACATCCCACAATGCCTCACTACCAGAAAACAGGTTTTACAACTACAACGACAGGTCAGTCTAAAACACACATTTGGGCCAGCATTAAAATTAGTCACTCAGTCTTAAATAATTCAATTATTAACCATGAACATAACATTTGCCAGATTGACATATCCATAAGCCGAATGTGATTGTTTTTTATGGGATACGTTGAGGTCACTGTGAGGGTTTGTGGATCTGTAGGTACGAGGCACTGCTGTTCCTCAAGAGACTGAACTTCCAGGAAACCGGCCGCTACACACTCCACGTCAACAGCAGCATGAAAAATGCCTCCATTACTTTTGATATTAAAATGTACAGTAAGTACAGTTGCAAATCATTCCAAAAAAATTCTATATTTGTATATTTTTAATTGCATTTATTTTTTTACATTTATTTAATACATTTTTATATTTATTTATATGTATTTTATATTTATTTAATTTTACTGTTTTATTTATTTATTTTTATTTATTTATTATATATTTAATTTGTTCATACTTATTTAAATTAAAAAAAAAATACTACATGTTCAGATTTAAGCTTTACCAACAGCACTTATAATCAGAAACATCAGTTGTAAAAAGTAGAAGTTAAATTAACCTTAACAGTAAAATCAAAACTTGTATCCGTTAATATTATTTAATGGACCTGAGATAACATGAACTAACAAGCAACAGTTGCATTTGTGGAAAAGTATTTATCATTTATTAATTGTATGTATTTTATATGTAAATTATATGTAACTTTATATGTAAAGTACGTTTGTTTATTTATTTATTATATTCATATTTATTTGTTTTATATTTATTTTTATTTTTTATATTACATATGTCCCAGATGAGTGAAGTAAAATTAAACTTAACATTAAAATCAAACATCGTATCAGTTAATATTATTCAATGAACCTGAGATAAATGTATTCAATCGATGTATTGCTAATTGTTAATGTTAGTTAAGGCAATAACTAATAGAACCTTTATGTAAAGCGTTACCAATTATTCCTTAAAAATGTGCTCTAAATTTGTCTAAATCGTCTTTTTTAAGCTCGTTCTTGTGTCCATACATTTAAAACACAATAGACTTATAAAATAAACATGGAAAATGATGTTCATAATAAGAGTTAATATATTTTATATAACTTTGCACAGACAAGGTCAACACACAATGTTTGTGTCTGTATTTTCAGTTCCTTGTATATCTGGGCCTGTTTACTTCTATTGCAAGTTCATTACTACAACTGCAACACAAAAAAAATTGAGGAAATCAATGCTGCTGATAGAGCTAAACTTTCTGAACCCAGAACCTGTAAAGAAATCAACAACATTTCTTTCTGAAAATTAAAGCTGATTTTGTTTCACAGCGAAACCTGTAGCGACGGTGAGATGGCAGAACGTCACGACTCTGTCATGCAGATCTTACGGATATCCGGCTCCCAGCATCCTCTGGTACCAGTGCACAGGAATCAGAACCACGTACGTCTTTATATCTGACAGTGACAGCCTGTTATCAGCTCAAAGCCGACATGAAATCAAAACCCATTTTACTTCTAAATGCATATTTTTGCTTTTATTGTGAATGATTCATCAGTGAACATTATAGAGACACTTTTCACCATCCGGTCAATTCCCTTCAGCTTTTTCAGTAAGAAATTCAGAAATGTAATCAATTTCATTTGTTATCGGATGCATCTTTTTTTCCTCTTTAAAGACCCTTTAACTTTTTTTTTTTTACCCTATTTTAAATAATGAATCATTCAGATTCATTGTTATTGGGAAGACAAGACATTTTAACCTGACAAAAGTTTTTACTATACTAATCACCTCAAAGACAACTTATAAGACAACTTCTGATTAGGAAAATAAGAGCTCTTGTGATTTAAAATCACTTTACAAAAGTAAATTACTCAAAATATTGTATGATAACAACAAAATATAACATCACAGGCAATTCAAACAGCAGCTAATATTGTTTAGTTTAATGAAGTGGAGATTTAAAAAAAAACAAAAAAAAAAAAACAGATTTTTCCTATTATATTTATGTATCAGCTTTAATGCACTTGTCAAAATAACAAAATTCAAAATGTATCATTTAACTTTAATGGAGGCAAAGGAGTCAAAAATATGTTTAAATACTCCATTTAAAGTATTTTACACTTTACAAAATCAGCTTTTTTCACAAAATCTTTCCCTTACTGTGGCTTGTTGGATTCATTAAAACACCCATAGATGCGGCAGAAAACATCTGGCTCATGTTTTGCATGTTTCTCTGTCAGGATTGAGCATAAAATAATGTCATACATGTGGAAACGGGCTGAGAATTGAACATTTAGTTGTAATCTGGCTCAGAGGAAGACAGGAATCGTGTTTGTGGTGTTTTTCCTCTGATTAAGGGAGAATATGAGAATTCTTCACTTTACAAATGATCACTGAAAGCAAAAATGCTACAAAATGCACATATTTTGTGAGACAATGTGACGTTCTTCAGCAAAAGACACTATATTTGGAATCAGCATCTCAAAATTAGTCAGAAATTTGGCAGATATGATGTAGACCAGTGTAATTAGTTCAGATTGTCTAAAATGACTTTGATTATTGCCTTATTTGAGTTGCATTGTGTTCATCAGCTGTCCAGAAAACTCCACGGGTCTTCAGCCCATCCAGACACAGACGCTGGCGTTTCATAAGGAGCCGTACGGGTCAGTGGGTGTGGAGAGCGTCCTGACCGTGGGACCGTCCAACCAGAGGATGACTGTGGTGTGTGTGGCCTTCAATCTGGTTGGACAAGGCAGTGATACCTTTGCCATGGACGTCTCTGGTAAACAAATGCTTCGGACACTTCTTTTCAAAAATACAAGCTGATCTTCCTGGTGTATTGATCATGTGAGTGTGTTTTTGTCTCAGATCAGCTCTTCACTAGCGCTATGTGTGGATCTACAGTGGCGATGGTGGTTCTAGTGCTGCTGCTCATCTTTATGATCTACAAGTACAAACAGGTGAGTTGATCACAGCTGCTCCTAAACTCCAATCAGCCAAACTTCAGTTAAAATCATTCCACACTTCTTGTTCTTTATTGACACTTGTGGTTCTATGAAGAACCTTTAACATCCATGCAATCATTCCATTGATGGGAAAAATGTTCTTCACACCAAGAAAAAAATGGTTCTTTTAAGAACTTCTCACTGAAAGGTTCTTTGAGAAACCAAAAGTGGTTCTACATTCTTATAAATAAAGGTTAGCATTGATGATTCCATGAAGAATCTATAGCATTAATGGAAACATTCCATTCCACAAAAGATTTTTTTATAGTCTTCAGGGTTGATCTTCACACTGAAACATTCTTTGAGGAACCAAAAATGGTTCTCAAATGCAAAAACACCCTTTTTGGAACCTTTATTTTTTAAGAGTGTATAAATCTCAGTTCCTCTTTCCTGCTCAATTAATTAAAGTTGAAATTGAGTTCTGCTTTTTATTTTAATACTTGCTTCTCTGTAAAATATTTTCGGGAAATCTTTGTCTTTTTTTATTTACCTAACAGCCAAGCTGTTATACGCTGAGAAGTGCTGAAGAGGCAGAGAGAGTATTTATGTGTTGTGGTTCATTGAGATTCCTGCTCCTCCAATGAGAACACACAAGCACTAATTAGCACTAATTGAGCAGTCATTGATTACAGCTTGTAGAGGAGCTTCAAAACCTCCTGCAGTGTTTGTCTGAATCAGAGAGGATCAGATCATAGCAGTCTGACTGAATTTTTTTTTAAGTTGTTTTTTAAATGTCGTTTCTAAAATTTAGTTTTATTTATTTAAAAACTTTTTTTTTTTCTCTCAAAATGTGCATTTAGCACTTTTCAAAAGAAAAGAAAATCTCAATGGCTGTCAAGCTTTTGTTTATATAGATTTAAATGTGTAATAAGCTCTTTTCAAAAGAAAAATAAATGGTGAAAATAAAAAATGCCCAAGTGTCCTAACAGTAGTTCATATGACTCGTGTTATATATATATATATATATATATATATATATATATTCCAAGTCTTCTGAAGAAAAATGGTCATGATAAATGAGGAACAGACAGAAATGAAACAATTTGACTTCCCATTCAATCACTGCCATCCTCAAATCTCATGTACAGATCTTCTCAAGTCAAAAATTCAAGTCAAATGTATATGTATATCATATTGTTTCAAAGCAGCTTTACAGAAAACAGCTTTTGTTTTTTTAATATTCACAGATTTTAATTTTTTAAAAAAAATTTTACATTTTATTTTTTTATATAAAATTTATTTTTTATTTTATTTCAAAATAGTTTACTTAAAAATATTTTTAATGTAAATTTGTATTTAGCTTTTTAAAAAGAAAATAAAAAGTGTCAGTGGCTGTCAAGCTCTAACATCAATTATCTTAATAGTAGTTCATATGACTCACGCACTATATTATATCTTTCATATTCCAAGTCTTCTGAAGATAAATGATAATGATAAATGAGGAACAGACCGACCAAATTTCACTGAATTTGACTCCTCCTGCATTACAGCTTCTCAAGTCAGAAATTGAAGTGAAATTTATATGTACATCACAATACACATTGTTTCAAAGCAGCTTTACATAAAACAGCTTCTGTTTCTTTTTAATATTCACAGGGTTTTCATGCATGTGTGAACAGTAAACAAAATTAAACCGTCCCTGTTGACACACACGTCTGTAAACTCATGAACGATTCATCACAAGTGAATTACTCCGCAGTATTGTGTGTAAAGCCTTTAAACAGCAGACTGAACTCTAGTTTGTGTCTTTCAATAGAAACCCAGATATGAGATCCGCTGGAAAATCATTGAAGCCACAAATGGAAACAACTACACCTTCATAGACCCGACACAACTGCCATACAATGAGAAATGGGAGTTTCCTCGAGACAAACTAAAGCTTGGTTTGTACTGCATCACTGATGCTTCACATTGATTGATTGATTGATTTATATAGTAAAGAAACTGCTTTGTTCTTTCTTGAAAAAAACAATAACAATCATACAAGATTATGCACTTCAGAAATTTCTAAACAAATTTCCGATTTGTTTTTCTTCGTGATCTCAGAACAGAACTCTATTTGGACATTTTTAACTTTAAGCCCCACAGATATATCAAAATGAATTTTAATTCTAAAATGAAAAGCAAGTTCATCATAGAAGCAGTCTGTGCATTTGGGAAACAGTCACTGATGGAGTGATTCTGGTGGTTGTATGTGCAGGAAAGACTCTGGGAGCTGGAGCCTTTGGGAAGGTGGTGGAGGCCACAGCATACGGCCTGGACAAAGAGAACAATGTCACACGTGTAGCTGTCAAAATGCTCAAAGGTCAGAAAACATGACAATTGCAAAGAGTACTATAGTATTACCATGTTTGTTTGTTTTTTAAATAGATGTGCTATGGTAATACTATGGCAATGGAATACTGAGGAACACTATGAGAACACATTTTTCACACCTATTTTATTTATATTCCGCTAAAACCACGTTTTAGAACATTTTGCTAACATTCCATGAATGTTTTTTAAACATTTTTACCTCAATTGAATGTTAATGGAACATTCCATTTTATTATTTTGAAAACGTTATGAAAATGTTATTTCAGAATGCTTTTGGAACGTTAAAAATGTTCAGTTTTTAAATTAAGAATGTTTTTCTTAGGAACATTCCATGCTATCATTTTAAAAGCGTTATGAGAATGTTACATTTGAATGTTCTCTCATCATTTAAAACACTCATTTTTTATATTCTAAAAATGTTTCCTTTCAACATTATGAGAACCTATCAAATATTAATAATGCTCCATAAACATTATTTCTAGAATATTTTGTCCTAACATTTAACATTCCCTGTTAGCTGGGATAGGAATTTATACAAGAAATAAACAGGAAAATAACAGCTTGCAAAATCCATCAGTTATGAGACAAATTTAATTTCAGCTGTACAATAGTGTCATTATTCATATCAGTCCAGTAAATACAGTTAACATCTTCATATAATGAACATCAGACACTGAAAATATCACTTTGGTCTTTTGATGTTTCTCTGACAAAAGTACTTTACAAAGCCAGTAAGTGAGTGAATTGTGTTGTGTTGCATGCTGGGAGCAGCCAGCGCTCATCCAGACGAGCGAGAGGCTCTGATGTCCGAGCTGAAGATCCTCAGTCATCTCGGGCAGCACAAGAACATCGTCAACCTGCTGGGCGCCTGTACTCACGGCGGTAAGAGCGTCCTCATGTTTTATTCCATCCTCCAGCTCAGACTGGTGTTTAGAGCCCTACTCAATCTAAGTCTCTACCACTTAGAAACCCTGTAAAAGCATCAGAAACTGACTGGATTTTTCTGCAAGATTTGCTCAATTTAGGTCATTTTTTCGGCTTGTTTCCAGGTCCTGTGCTGGTGATCACGGAATACTGTTGTCATGGTGATCTTTTGAACTTCCTGCGTAGCAAAGCGGAGAACTTCTTGAACTTCGTCATTATGATTCCGAATCCAGCGATGGATTATAAGAACGTCAACACTGAACAAATGTTTCTCAGAAGGTCCGTCTCAAACATATATAAAAACATGTATTGTGTAAACAGACACAAATCTCAGAACATTTCGGCAGATTAAAAGAAAACTGCTAATTTCGAGTGACAAACTTGAACCTGTTGCGAAATCTATGTCTGTCTTTCGCCCTCAAAAAATTCGCAAACGAAAATTTGCAAAACAGCAGGAAATGTGACTACACTTTTTGAGTTTATACTTAACTGAAAATTGACAAAATAAGAAAAGTGTTTGATTGTGTTTAATTGAAATTGCATGTTCTAATATCTTTATTGTTCTAATTAGAATTTATTTGTTGTGATTGTTTTACTGGTGACAGTGACAGTGGGATTTCCAGCACCTGGTCTGATAATTATCTGGACATGAGACCGGCCTCATCCAGACCCACAAACTCAGCTCAGAGTGAGTCACGAAAACCAGATCAGAAAACCACACGCCACAAAATGCTACAAATCTGGAATATATGAATATCATATTTTTCTAAGAAACATGTTATGTTATAGAAATGAAATGAGTTGAGAACCGGGGTTATTACAGTTCACTAAAACTAAAAACAAGTTTTAAAAAAGTAGCTAAAAATAAAATAAACTTTATAAAATGATAAAATATAAAAAATAAAATTATTTTATTTCAGCTAGTTGCCAAGGCCAAATTGATGTACTAAAATTATGACAGCATTTTAGTAACGAATGAGAAAATAAATTAAAAATTAAGATTATAAGAGTAATGTCATAGCGTTGTGAGATTTAAATCTGAATAGTTTGTGAATGAAGTCAAAAGTCTCAAAATATTTTTATGTAATCCTATATAAGAGTTTATTCTCGTATTGCTAGATTTTATTTGCATAAATTTGACTTTATTATCAAAATATTAAGACTGTAATTAAACAATGCTATGACTTTATTCTCTTAATTTTGACTTGATTCACAAAATATATCAAGTTTAATAACATATAAGACTTTATTTCTCTTATTACTTTGACTTTATTGTCATTATTTTGACATTATGATCAAAATATTTTGACTTAATCTCACAATGCTATTACTTATCCTCATAATTTTGACTTTATTCCCAACATATTACAAGTTTAATCAGGCATAAAACTTTATTATTTTCTTTATTTCTTTATTAAAAATTTTCTTTATTAATTTTGACTTTATTCTCAAAATGTTCTTGTAATATTATTATTATTTTATTTTTTTTAACAAGGCACTAAAATGCTGTCGTGTGAAATAACTAAAACTAAAACTGAAATAAAATTAATAAAAACTATTTAGAGGTACTTTAAAAAGCAACCTAATAAAAATGACACAACAAAATTACTAGACATTTAACTACAATTAAAATGAAAATGGAAAATACAAATAAAATATGAATTTTTTTATTAAATAAAATTTAATAAAATCTACAATAGTATCTCAGTGGTGTTAAATTAACAGTACTGAGAACATCTTAACTTTAAGAGCCCACTATATAAGCTGTTCTTCCTCTTGTGCTGCAGGTTCTTCTTTGGACTGTGAGGCTGGGGATTCGTGGCCGCTGGACATGGACGACTTACTCAGATTCTCCTATCAGGTGGCACAAGGACTCGACTTCCTTGCCGCTAAAAATGTGAGTCCCTAAAATAAGCAGCCTTCACCGAAAACAATGAGATCTGAAGGAATTTATATTCACAAACAATAAATCATTTTAAAACTCATCTTCAGTACATCCAAAACTGATCAAAGGTGAATCGGTGTCATTTTTCTCGGCAGTGCATCCACAGAGACGTGGCGGCCAGAAACGTCCTCCTCACCAACAGCCGAGTGGCCAAGATCTGTGATTTCGGTCTGGCGCGAGACATCATGAACGACTCCAACTATGTAGTCAAAGGAAACGTGAGTCAATAAACATCACACAAACACTCCACTGAGATCCCAGCTGACAAAAACATGCTCTAAGAACGTTTGGCTAACGTTCCCACTACGTTATGAAAACGTTATTTCTGAATGTTCTCTGAATGTTCAAAACATCCAGTTTTTTAAATGCTTTAAAAAAGTTTTTTATCCTTTGATAAACATTATTGGAACGTCAGTTTTAAATGTTCTCTGAACGTTCTGGAAAGAGTAGTTACGTTTAGAAAACATTTGCGAAAAAACGTTCCAAAAATGATGTGTTAATGTTTTCGGAACATTTTATAATAGCAGATAACTCTGACTGAATGTTCTATTAACGTTACTGGAAGAGTATTTGTTCAACTTTGAGAGATATATTCAGTATATATGTGTGTTTGTATGTGTGTGTGTGTGTGTGTGTGTGTGTGTGTGTGTAGGCGCGTCTTCCAGTGAAGTGGATGGCTCCAGAGAGTATTTTCGACTGTGTTTATACGGTTCAGAGTGACGTCTGGTCTTACGGGATCCTGCTGTGGGAGATTTTCTCATTGGGTGAGACTGAAACCCTTATGTTACGTTGCGGACCAATTTGACCTGCATCGTTTTTTAAGTTGTTGGAAATACTGGTTAAGATATGATTTTTTTTTCTTGATATTTTGGGACTTTTTCTCATTTGGAGTCATGAACATGTATGCAGAATTTCGACACTTTACGAAGCTTCTAATATGATTGTGATGTTCGTGGGTCAATTTGACCCATTTCATGGCTAAAGGCAGCTGCACAGAAAAAAATGACATTCATATTTATGCATTTGCTTTTATTCAAAGACATTTACACTGCATTGATGGTGTACATTTTTATTAGTTCATGCGTGTTCATTTTGCTGGGATTCAAACCCATGATCTGGGTGTTGCAAGCATCATACGCGTCGACTGTTTAAGCTCCAGAAAAGCACAGAAAAAGTGATAATCCACACACTTCTTCTGTTTAAAATGTTTATACAATAAAAAAGGGAAAATATTTTGAAAATAGTTGTTAAATATCATTTTAGAAATCAAATGTTTATTTTTTGTAATGTGTGAGAAGTATTAATTGAATTGAATTGAATTGAATTGAATTTACATTGAATCTAACTGGGGTCGATTTGACTCACAACATCACAATCGTACCCAGATTTTTAACATTTAAAAAAAAAAAAAAAAACACTTTTCAATCAAAACTTCTGACAAGAAGAAGTTTGTATGGTTTGAAATGTGGTTTCTCTGCTGAGCCCAAAACCTTTAATTTAATTTAAATATGAAATAATTTCCAGTCTCACTGAACCCTGGGTTTTGGTTTGACGTCTCTGTAAGAAATGCATGATTTTCTCTTATTGGAGTAAATGTGTGTGTTTCTGCAGGTAAGAGCCCGTATCCCAACATGCTGGTGGACTCCAAGTTTTATAAAATGATCAAATGTGGCTATCAGATGTCAAGACCTGACTTTGCACCTCCAGAGATGTGAGTGAGACAAACAGTATCACACACACATAATCAATTTGGAGTGAAGTCAACAAAACCATGAAATAACACAAATGCAAGCGTAAAACAGACGTAATGATGTCAACCATGTTCATGCTCTTCATCCTACACTTTTGAAGGAAGTGAAAAGCACTTAATGTTGCTTCACTACAATAGTGTTATTTTAATATCATTGAGATTCTGTTATAGATTGTATTAATATTTAAAATGAGTATTTTCTGTTTTCACCTTAATTTTAGTTAAAGTTTTAGTGATTTTGTGTTTTTGTCATTTTTATGTTTTTCATACGTCTGTATAGTTTTTAGTAATTTTTAAGTTTTAATTTTAGTATTTTTGAGTGTTGCTGTCAATTTTATCAGCTTGTTTTTTTAATATGTCTATATAGTTTTAGTAATTTTGTTAATTTTATTGCCATTTTTATTATTTTTTTTACGTCTATATAGTTTTTATTCATTTTTATTTCAGTTTTAGTTTTATTTATTTTAGTATAACAGTTAAACTAAATGAAAATGAGAAATGTTACCTTGGCAGCTAGATGAAATAAGCTTAAGATTTTTTTTGATAAAATTTTATTTTATTTCAATTATTATTATTATTATTTTTTAATCTGTATATTTTATTTTGGAAAGACATTCATAACCTCAGTTTCTCCATTGGCAAAGACAGCCATATTTGTCTCAAGCATTTAAGCAGGAACTTTTAGATGAAAAGATTTTAAACATCAATACTCTAGTTTGTCCAAATCTTTGATCGTGTCTATAGTGTGTAGTTTTATTCTCATGACATCATGACACATATGAATCTTTCTAGAGACTCAGCACTAAACAAGTCACACAAATATAAAAATAAAACACATGAAAAATAGCATGAGATAATGAGCTCTCATGCAAGTCAACAGTGGCTGATGTTGACTGATTTTCCATGCGCAGCTCTGATTCAGATACTGCGTCTCGCTCCATTTCTGCTGCTTTTTGTGTTGTTCTACTTAGATCTTTAGTTCTGCGTGTTAAACACATGATCTGACGGCGAGGCCTTGATTTTCCACACATTTCATGCTCATCCTCTCAGCTTCTTCCTCATGTCTCTCTCTCTCTGCAGCGACTTTACTGAACTTCAGTATCTCTGCATGAGGTTCACAGAGTAAAGATTCATAAACCATCACTATTTTACCACAGCTATTCCACTGTTGGTTTAAAAATACAGATTTATACAGATTATAAAAAAAATCCAAGCAGTATTTTTCATTGAGCATCTTAGTTAGGTGCTTCAGTGCGTTAAAACAACTAATAAAACTATAAAGAGTGGATCTGAAACGTGGTGATTACAGTATTTTAATTATTTTGTTGCAAAACTAGAAGAGTGTGTGATTATTGCTTCAGTTCACGCTGCAGGAAAGTTGCGTGCAAAATACAATGTGGCCAAAAATCAGCAATCAAGTGTTTAGTCACGCTACGCTCATCTCACTACAAAAACCCCTGTTATGAGAAACAGGCTTCATTTCACCTCAAAATACAAAGAAAAAAAAAAAAACTGAATTTATAATTTTTATTTTTATGTTTCTTGTACCCAGTGTTGTTTTAGTATCGAGATAAATTATAGTTTTTATTAATATTTTGAAATTGTTTTTAATTTATGTTTTCACTTTTTATTTTGATTTTAAAGTTTTTGTCATTTTTGTTGTGATTTTTGTCTTTTTATTAGTTTTGTTTTAAATGTCTGTAGTTTTTATTAATTTTTATTTCCGTTTTAGTTATTTTAGTGCATCAAGTTAAACTAAATAAAAATAAGAAATAAAAAATTGAAAAGTTTATTTTTTATTATATTTCATGTTTTTTAAAATAGTTTTCGTTTTTAGTTTATAGTAATTCTGTTTGCACCATTAAGAAGGATAATCGATTTTATTGACAAAGAAAAACTACTGTAATTTAATCATAATAAATCAAGGCGATACAATACGCTCATACTTTACAGTTTATGTCAAGTAATAAATGTGCTTTATGAGATGTGCTTAACTGACATGTGTTAATGCAATAACGCTAATGCAGCAACTCATAATGCTCGTAAAACTAGATATTAATAATATATTCCTATTTCTTTCTTTTGGTTTTGTGAATGTGATTGAGGTTTTGTGATAGTAAAGCACAAGATATTGTGTTCAGGTACACCATCATGAAGATGTGCTGGAACCTGGAAGCCGCCGAGAGACCAACATTCAGTAAGATCAGTCAGCTGATCGAGAGGATGCTGGGAGACACAGCTGATCAACAGGTACATCACTCTTGATGTTTCATGCAGTCACACCTGAAGACACAATCAGGCTGAATACTGTACCTATCTATCAGTATCCACCTTTCACTGTGAAAGTAAGATATTTCCAGTTAACATGCAAGACTACTGATTCATCAGCCGCTATAGGAAAATAACTAGAAGAATAACAACTTGCAGCAAATTATTTGTGCTAAAAACCATTGTGTTTATAATTGTTTTTTTTTTTAATTAAACAATATTATAACGAATCAAAGCAGCATAACTGACTGATTTTATACAGCTAAAATAACTGGAAGTGAAGGACACTGGAAGCCACACACATCCAAGATACAACTGGCCACACTGCTCTTATGCTAAATAAATAAATAATAGTCAGTGAAACAGTACAACACACCTAGATATTTAAAAAAAAATATTTAAACACACCTAGATATTTAAAAGATATTTAGCATTTTATTTTCCACTCTAATTTTGTGTTTTGCATTTTAATTTAGCATTCTGCATTTTAATTGTTTTTGCATTTTAATTTAGCACTTTATTTTGCATTTAGCATTTTAATTTTGCATTGTAATTTTGTATTGTGCATTTTAATTTAGCACTTTTAGTGCTGTCAAACAATTAATCACATCCAAAATAAAAGTTTTTGTTTACATAATATGTGTGTACTGTGTGTGTATATTTGTATATATAAATACACACACATACAGCATATATTTTGAAAATATTTATATGTATATATTTATATTTATATAATTGATATTATATATAAATATATTTCATATGTAAACACATTTTTTCTTAAAACTATACATGCATTTATATATACATAAAAAATAAACACAGTACACACACATAAAACTTCTTTTTGATGCGATTAATCGTTTGACAGCACTAATTTTTAATTTTGCATTCTGCATTTTAATTTTGCATGTTTCATTCTAATTTTGCATTTTAATTTTGTATTTTGCATTTTGAATTAACATTTTAATTTTGCATTCTGCTTTTCATTTTGCGTTCTAATTTTGCATTTTAATTTAGTATTTTCATTTTGCATTCAATTTTTTTTTATTCTGCATTTTTCACGTTGCATTCTGATTTTGCATTTTAATTTTTGTATTTTAATTTCACATTTTGCATATTTCACATTATTATCTAATTTTCTGTAAAAATTCCTTTGCAGGCAAATTTCTGAAGTCTGATATTGAGATGAGGTGTTAAAAATCGAGGTTGATATCATTTTAAGTGCATTGCATTGTGGGATAGGGTATCTCACACAGTGTGCATGCTGTACTATTTGAAAAATGTAGTTGATCATCTATATATTCCTTCCATGCATATAGAAAAACCATGTACGTGTGTTATTAATGTGTTATTTTGAACACAGTCCAGTCTGAGTGAGTAATGAACGAGTCACATTCATGAATTATTTCCACAGGAGACGCAGTACCAAAATGAACAGTCCAATGCACATGATGACCAACAACTAGAGTCATGTGACCCTGTGAAGCATGAAGAGGAGTCATTTGAGACGTTATGTGACCAGGAAGAAGAGGATCAGCTGCTCATGAAACCCAACAACTACCAGTTTTGCTGAGGGCTTAACTAACTAACTAGCGCCGGATCTTCTGTCTGAAGGTCAACAACAGTTGCACAATCCGTCCACAAACACAAACATGTGAACAGAGATCTGATTTGTGTGATTTCACATGCTCTGCTTATGTAGCTCTGCTCGCTTGAAATTTCATAAACAGTCTTGAACTCATCTGCAGAGTTGAAGCGTGTTTAAACCAACCGGTTTCACTTCTCAGCAAAGTCGAAAACCTCCAAACCTCATATTTGTTTGTCGTGTGATGTGCCTTTTTGGTAAATGGCTTTTTTTGTTACTTGAACTTCTGTTGCCATGGCTGGAAAGCAGCTTGTTCAGCATTTTAAATGCAAATGCTGCATGTTCCACTTCCACTTTATACTTGATCTGCGTGTCAGTCGTGTTTCTTCCTTTAAAATCATTGAAAATGATGACAGACGCACGTAACTCTTTTTGTGCAGCTAAAATAACTGGAAGCGAATGACACCGGTAGCCTGGCACAATAAAGTTGCAAACAGCCACATTCTTATGGTAAAAATAAAGCGTATACACCATATATAGCCTACTTTTTTGTTTGTTTGTTTAATTGCAACAGCATGCTATAACAGCACATTTGCCTTTAATTTTTTTTTTTTGCATTAAAATTTTACATTTTAATTTTTTTTATTTTAATTTTGCATTTTATTTTTTTTTTCCATTTTAATTTATTTTGCATTAAAATTTTGCTTTTTTTGGCATTTTAATTTTGCTTTTTTTATTATTTCTTTTTTGGATTTTATTTTTTGCATTTTATTTTTATTATTATTATCATTATTTGCATTTTAATTTAGCATTGTTTTTTTTTTGTTTTTTTTTCAAATTTTAATTTATTTTGCATTTTGCAAATTAATTTGAACTCACTGTCACACATAACTCACCTGTAACCAACATGACAACACAGGTTGAGTTGAGTTTCATGCAGGATCTCATTAATTGCGTGGCTGAAGCTAATCAGTGCAGGTCAGAGGACAGATATGAAATCATTCTGTCAGTTTGTCTCCTGCTCCAGTTCTTAGTCAATCTTTGTAGGCAAACAGTATTTTATTACTTCCCGCAGTGATTACGGTCATTTGGAGTGATAGCGTGAGGTCAGGACAGGTTTGGAGGACAGATTCACGTCTCCAACGGGTGAAATATTGACACGCTGTTGGTGCAATAATGTTTCGGCAGATCGTTGTTTTATTTCTTCAGATAACTGAGGGTCAAAGGTTAAATGAGTTCTCGTTTATCACTAAAGCCTTAGGAATAGTGAGGAAAACGACTGATGGCGCAGAAACTATTTCAGGAAGAAAAACTAACCATTTGCTTTTCTTTTTATGTGAAATGAAAGGTAGACAGTTTCATTTCATTTTCATAGGCATATGTACACTTGATTATTTTGATGTGCAGGAAATGTTTAGATAGCAGAAATATTGTAACCTGAATGTCACATTTTATTTTCAAACAAGGGTCAAATTCTCAAACAGAAAAATGAAGCAAATGAAGCATCAGAACTGCCAGAATAACTTTATGTTGCTTAAAACGTGTGATCATTTAAGTAGTCAAACATTATACGCCACACCTTAGAACATTTTGCATTTTAATTTCCTTTCAGAATTTTACTTTAGTTGCAATTTAATTCCACATTTTGCATTGTAATTTTTATTTTGCATTTTAATTTCATTTACTTTAGTTCAACTCTCAAAAAGAAAAAAAAAATTGTCATTTTTTTCTGTAGTTTATTAACGGTTTAATTTGTGAAACCTTTGTTTTTATACTCCAAACTTTAAGTTTGAGCTCTCAAATGAAGCATCAACACTGCCATTGTATCTTTAGGTTGTTTAAAACTTTAGGTTTTCTTTCTCAAAACACAAACTGCCATGTTTATATGTTTATATTATATCCTTATTTACATTTATTTTATGCTACAATTTTTTATGGTTCAAAGTTCAATTATGTGAGATTTAATCATTATAATGACATCTTTTCTCAGTGTTTATCTGTGTGTTAATAGTTCCCATGAGTCTTATCATAATGAGTTCTGCACCTTTGATATCTACACATCTGTATATTTTAGTTTTACTACAGAACTTGCTACTGAAAGCTACTAATAAACCACGGAAATGTCACATGATCTTGTTTTTTATCAGTGAAAATAGAGTTTACTGGGAGCGAAATACTTCAACATGTCTTTCTGTGCATGAAAAAGCCATCAAAATATGAAATACTGTCAGTTTTCCACTTGTAGTGGGTTTCACTTTTCTGTGGGGCAATAAAATGCTTCTTATTTACAATCATAAACATGTCAGATCAAGATACAATGTCAGAGACACACAAGGCTAGTTATTTTTCAAGGAGCATGAATCTGCAGGCATTGTTTACTCACTCTCATGTCATTACAAACCTGTCCTTTACACAAAAGTAGATGCTCACACTGCTCTTTTCCATATGATGAATGTGAATGGTAATTTAAACAGGCTGTAAAGCTCTGAAAAGCACAATAAACTGTTTTTTAGGACAAAATGTAAGATTTATGTATTTGAAATGCATATGAAATTTGCATGCATTTGGATTACATAAATTTTCACATAAAACTAATAATCTCAATTTGTTGCATATTTGTCAGTCATATAGCAACGAAACAGGTCAGATTTCTGCACTCAAAACATCATGGCATAGTTTACGTTGTTACCTATTTGCATCTATTTAATTTTACTTAATCATAATTCAAAACGCATTTATTCAAATTGTTTGGAATCGGCATAAATCTGTTCACTGTGAATACAATTAAATTGCAATTATATGCATCACATTACATTTATTAGTTATTATTTACGTTAAAGTTTATTGTTTATTAGTTTATGTTAAAACTGCTCAGTCCAAATTAATGGACATTTTATGTGCAATTCAAACACATAAATCTTAAATTTAGGCCTATATATTTATATATAGTATTTATATTTATATAAAACTATTTATATATATATAAAACTTTACTTTTAGTCATTTAGCAGACGCTTTTATCCAAAGCGACTTACAAATGAGGACAACAGAAGCAATCAATTGTAGTATTAAAACAACTAAAACTGATCCAAAACTAAAAGCTAAAACTTTATAAATAGTATATATATACACACACACATTAAAAAAATTAATTAAATAAAAATGAGAAATGCATGACAAAATTTCTAAACTTAACATTTAAATGAAAACAAAATAAAGCTGCAAACAATTCAAAATATTAAGAGAACAAAAGGTATAAGAGTGTAATAATGATTCTAACATAAAACTAAGCCAAACGCCAAAAACAACTACATGTACACACACACACACACACACACAGACATATATGCACACACACACACTATATATATATATATATATATATATATATATATATATATATATATATATATATATATATATATATATATATTATTATATTTTTTTTTTGTTTCATAACAGTAAATGTGTGCTATATTCCAGGTCTTGTGAAATCATATGACAGATGTGTTCATGAACTTAAAAAAGATGCATAAAAATGCTTTAAAAAATCATTTTGGGTGAATGAATGACGACAGTTTATTTTCCATGAATTATTCCCATCATCTGAAGTACTTTCAGGATCTGAAACAACCTTGTAGTTTCCGTTTGTCTCCACATCATCTCTAAAATAACAACAACAATAAAAAGGATTTTTAAATAAACCTTTAAAAATATAAAACAAAATAAAAATAAAATATATAAACATAAACAAAAATATAAAAATAAAATAAAAATAAACAATAAAGAAACTAACTGATAAAAATAAAAATACAAAATAAAAATAAACATTAAATGAAATAACAAATAACAAATAACAAAAAAATTAAAAACAAGAAAACTAAAAAAATAAAATTAAAAAAATATAAATAAAAATATTAAACAAATTAAATATATATATATTTATAAGTAATGGTCAGAATTATTGGCACCTTTGGCAGTGGTTGGATCTTCCATCAGGAAAAAAAATAAAATAAAATAAAAAAAATCATCAAAATCAACACAAAAATGGGTCACTGAGCAAAAATGGTTCACTGGTTCTCCCAGTTCCCTGATCTGAACCCAATAGAAAATGAGTGGGGTGAACAGAAAAGAAGAAGCACCAACATTGACCTGGAAATCTTAAGGGTCTGGAGAGATTCTGTATGAAGGAATGGTCTCTGATCTCTTATCAGGTGTTCTCCAAATCTTCAGGCATTATAGGAGAAAACTCAGAGCTGTTATCTTGGCAAATGGAGGCAAAAATACTAAATAAAATGGTGGAAATAACTCTGGCCAAAGTGTATTGGAGAACAAAATTTATTTCATAATGAGATTCCCCCTTATTTCAGATCTTTTACTTCAATGAAAGATACATTTTTTTGTGCATTTTTGAATGAAAGATCAAATGGATAAACAATGCAGATTTATTTTCATAGCCTCCTTTGCTCATATTTACCAAGGGTGCCAATACCTTTGGCCATGACTGTATGTATATATATATATATATATATATATATATATATATATATATATATATATATATATATATATATATATATATATATATATATGTGTGTGTATATAAAAAAAAAAAAAATTAAAATCAACTGGATACACACTCTTGTCTTTCCAAGCACATTTTCACTTCTCTGTTTTAAAAAAGTTGAGTAAACCTGCTCATAATGGCTCCCTGAGTCAGACGAGCATCACCTCCTCAAACATGACTCCATCTGCGTCTTTGTCCAGTCCTCCGTCAGCCGCTTCCTCCTCCACTTCCTGCGGGTCCGAGTTGATCTGTGCGACTCCCAGCCTGTAGAGGGCGTCTCTGATCATCACTACCTCCCCCGGCTGACAGGCACTCAGCACCTCTGCAATCTGCTGATTCACCATGTCTCTGCTGCTCAGGAAGTCCAGCAGCCGGTTATAGAGGTAGTAATAGGCCGCGTTTTCGAACACCAGAGCTTTCCGCCGAACCGCGGTTGCGCTGCTGTCGCTGATGCTGCTTTCACACTCGGGTTCGTCACAGATGTCAGTGACGGCGCTGACGTACGGCTCCAGCTCTTTGCAGAGGCTGATGGAGTGGTGGGCGTCGCCGGGGGCGTTTGGTCTGTCGGGTCGCACTATCCAGCGAGAGGCAGATTTGGTGAGTGGGTGCAGATGAGGGTTGGATTCAGTCGCTGTCAGATCCAAACTGTACGGCTGGTCCTGAAGCTCTGAGCAGGAGACGTACTGAAAGAGGGGAGGAGACTGATGTGACTGATATGTTTAATGGCCAGTCAGGCATTTTAATATCTGTGTACTACAAGTTCACTGCAAGGAAAATTTAGTATGACTTTTTTGAAGGAATATTTTCTTATCAATTAAATTTTTTTACAGCACTTTTCACAGTATTCGACATTTCAAAGTAGCTTTTCAGAAATAAATGGACTAAGTTATGATATTTTAATATACGTCTTGGAGTTGTCACTATAAATGTGTTGTACAGAAAGAGATTCTTAAAAATGCAGCTAAAAGCCTCTGCAAAACTGCATTTTTTAATATATGTGTTAATATTATATAATGTTGATGTCTGTGAGTGCAGGGTTATTACAGTTAACTAAAACAATTAAAAATTAATCACTTGAAGTAAATAAATTTTACATTTTAAATTAAATTTAACTGAATTAAACTAACCTTCAACTTATTTTATGTCATATTATGTGATGTACTAAAACAACTAAAACTGAAATAAAAAAAAAAAATAAAAACATTAAAAAAACCTACTAAAAATGGCAAAAACAACAAAATTTCAATGAAAAGGGGAAAATACAAAAATAAAAAATAATTCAAATTATTAAAAAAATACAATTAAAAAAAATAATTAAATAAAAATAATTAAATAATTTAAAAAGCTGTGTAGATATTCTTTATTTTTTGTTTAAAAAAGTATAAATGGAAAATAATAATGGAAAAACATGGCCCTGTGTGAAAAAGTGCTTGCCCCCTAAACCTAATAACTGGTTGGGCCACCCTTAGCAGCAACAACTGCAATCAAGCGTTTGCGCTTGCAAGCACTTTTTCACGCAGGGCCATGTGGGTTTGGATTTTGTTTTCCCTTCATAAAAAAAAAACCTTCATTTAAAAACCGCATGTTGTGTTTACTTGTGTTATATTTGATTAATATTTAAATTTGTTTGATGATCTGAAACATTAAAGTGTGACAAACATGCAAAAAAAATAAAAAATCCGGAAGGGGGCAAACAATTTTTCACACCACTGTGTGTGTATATATATATATATATATATATATATATATACACACACACATACACACACACACACATTATATATATACACACTAGGGTTGTCACGATACCATAAAAATGTCTTACGATACTATACCAGCTGAATTATCACGATACCATGCAGTATTGTGTTAATTTAAAATTCAATTCTACAAAATTAATCAAAATTTCATAAATAAATAGATGTAAATTAAAACAGACATTATTTTTATTTTTCTCTGAATACTTAATTAATGTGAATGAATGACTGGCTATTGTTATCCATGAAATGATCTAAACAAAACTCATCTTAGCACTGCACAGAAGCTGCATGATGTGGCATTTAGATGTGGCATTTATACATTTAGACTGTTTTAAATGTTTTAAAAACTAAATTCTGAATATAGAAATATGTTGGAAAGTAATGTAATATGCCTACTTTTAGATGGGAAACTTAAAACGGCCAGCAGGTAGCAGAAGTTCGTGATTGAATCATTGAGTCATTCAAACGATTCTTTCAAAACGGCTGAATCCTTCGGGAGTGAATCAAATGACTGTTTTTATGAATGGCTTATTGAATCAGTGATTCGCCCAAGCCAACGCGGATTCGGATTCGAACACAGAAACGAAACACAAACAGCACTCTTGCTCGTGTCATATTGCCGAACTGTCAGGAGCATTTTTTGCTCGCATATCTTGAAATTTCCAAGTTAGCAGCATGTATATTAAAACATAACATTATAAATGAAAAAAAAAAAAAAAATTATATATATATATATATATATATATAATGATTGATAAGAACTAAGTGCAAAGCCGCTATGTTGATGAATGGAATTGCATTCGGGATCGCAAAGATGCTTCCAGAAACGAACTATTACACCTGTTCTAGAAGTGGTCAAATTAATAAAACTGCAAGAATACTTTCTTGTAAGATATTATGATTTTGAATAAGTGATGCTTGAGCTGCTGTTTTAAAAAATGACATCAGACGGCCTGAATCAGACCCTTTCTTCTGATAAACTGCAGTATTAACGACGTGCAACTTCTCATTGCAAACTGAACCGAAGCGTCGGGAAACACTCACTAAAGCGTATACACAGAGTACTACACAGAGCACAGCAGAAAGACATTTGGCAATCAACTTGTAATGTTTCTGCTGGCATTCTTGTTCAAATGAACGTTTTAAACAGTGTTCCTGCCGTGCATACAACATATCTTATGGAACTACCGTATGGACGATATACCGTTTAAAAAATGCAGTGGCACCGCGGGTATTTTTAAACTTTAGTATCGCGATACTACCGTAGTACCGGTGTATCGTGCAACCCTAATACACACACACACACACACACACACACACACACGTATGTGTGTGTGTGTGTGTGTGTATATAGATATATATATATATGTGTGTGTGTGTATATAGATTTTACGGAGCCCCTAAAGGGACCTTTGCAAAAATTAAAAAATGAAGACTTTCACGTGCTCACAAGAAACTTTCGCATGCTCACGATAAACTTTTTGCGTGAGAACGAGAAACTGTTGCGTGCTCACGAGAAACTATTGCGTGCACACGAGAAACTTCTTGTGAGCTCACGCGTTACAGTTTCCGGTTGCATCACTTCTGCCATCTTACAAAGAAGAAAACAAGAGCATGCATGCGCATGAATTAGCCTAATCAGTAAGCCCCAACCCCCTTAGTTACTGTTGCTCCCTCGGACAAACAAACAGAGTTACTCACTGTCTTACAATGACAGCTGCAGTGTGAAAATCTTGTCCCATGATGTTTTTGCACAATTTTGGACGGCCACCGGGAAGGCCACCAAACGGGAATTAAACATTCCATGGAGGGATTTATAAAATATTTAAAAATAAATACTGTGGGTAACTCGAAGCGAGGGTTTACAGATCACAATGCAAGCGGGAGAAGTCTCATCACGATCGCGGATGACAACATGCAGGATCAACACTGTTCATGTATCGCAGGGTACGATTAAATTAATATACATTTAACCAGTTTAATATGGAGAGGCACTGAAATGTAGACCTTCATTTATGTGTTTTTGACCTACACTGTAGATGACGTGAGAAAAGTCCGCTATTTAGGTTTGTACATTAGCATGGACTCACTAGCTCTAACGTGTATGACAACCAGAAAATGAACGTTTTTGTCTTCATTTGTGTTGGGGTGAATACTTACGGACATTTTGTTCTGTTTTGTTTGGACTCAGGAAATGTAATAAAATAAATTATATTGCCCATCTTCAGGATACCTGGAATCAGTGTTACAAGTACCCCAGGCACATCGTTTTTCCATTTTTGTAGCATAAACCCCATAAAACCGATTCGAGCTTCAGATCTTCCAATGTTTCTCTATGGCGCTGAAACCTACAGATGTCCGAGTTCCGCTCCCCATGCAACTGATACTCGACTGCCATTGGCTAGTCTGCGTTTGAGGGGAGGGGCTTACCGATAGGTTAATTGAGATCTATTTTGGCCTTCAATACAAAAACATTGTTTCTGTTCTTGCATTCTGACACAGATAAATCACCACTGAATGGCATAAGAACAGCTTTTTTCCTCAGGCTATATTCCACCCGAACAATACATAACATCTCAGGACTGTACATCGGTAAATAACTTCTCAAAACTTTTCATCTGTAAAATAGCACATTCATAATTCTTTCTATTTTCTCTATATTTTGTACATAACCTCCTAAAACATTTGCAACATTCATAATTCTATTTTATCTATATTTTTATTAACATATAGTTATTATTTTTTAATTTATTGCCTATTCTGTTTATTATTAGCGTTATATTTCATTACCTTAAATTAAATGCATGTCTGCTCTCTGGTCATTCTCCACTGGATGCTCCTGTCACCAAGACGAATTTCTTGTGTTTTTGTGTGTGTAAACACACTTGACAATAAAGCTCTTTCTGATTCTGACATTTAAAATGCATTTTGAGGTCTAGAAGCGATTGGTAGCTATAAAAGCTCAAATTTTGGATTTCGATATGACAATATACAGTGGGTACGGAAAGTATTCAGACCCCCTTAAATTTTTCACTCTTTGTTATATTGCAGCCATTTGCTAAAATCATTTAAGTTCATTTTTTTTCCTCATTAATGTACACACAGCACCCCATATTGACAGAAAAACACAGAATTGTTGACATTTTTGCAGATTTATTAAAAAAGAAAAACTGAAATATCACATGGTCCTAAGTATTCAGACCCTTTGCTCAGTATTTAGTAGAAGCACCCTTTTGATCTAATACAGCCATGAGTCTTTTTGGGAAAGATGCAACAAGTTTTTCACACCTGGATTTGGGGATCCTCTGCCATTCCTCCTTGCAGATCCTCTCCAGTTCTGTCAGGTTGGATGGTAAACGTTGGTGGACAGCTATTTTTAGGTCTCTCCAGAGATGCTCAATTGGGTTTAAGTCAGGGCTCTGGCTGGGCCATTCAAGAACAGTCACGGAGTTGTTGTGAAGCCACTCCTTCGTTATTTTAGCTGTGTGCTTAGGGTCATTGTCTTGTTGGAAGGTAAACCTTCGGCCCAGTCTGAGGTCCTGAGCACTCTGGAGAAGGTTTTCGTCCAGGATATCCCTGTACTTGGCCGCATTCATCTTTCCCTCGATTGCAACAAGTCGTCCTGTCCCTGCAGCTGAAAAACACCCCCACAGCAAGATGCTGCCACCACTATGTTTTACTGTTGGGACTGTATTGAACAGGTGATGAGCAGTGCTTGGTTTTCTCCACACATATCGCTTAAAATTAAGGCCAAAAAGTTCTACCTTGGTCTCATCAGACCAGAGAATCTTATTTCTCACAATCTTGGAGTCCTTCAGGTGTTTCCATGCGGGCTTTCATGTGTCTTGCACTGAGGAGAGGCTTCCGTCGGGCCACTCTGCCATAAAGCCCCGACTGGTGAAGGGCTGCAGTGATGGTTGACTTTCTACAACTTTCTCCCATCTCCCGACTGCATCTCTGGAGCTCAGCCACAGTGATCTTTGGGTTCTTCTTTATTTTTCTCACCAAGGCTCTTCTCCCCGATAGCTCAGTTTGGCCGGACGGCCAGCTCTAGGAAGGGTTCTGGTCGTCCCAAACGTCTTCCATTTAAGGATTATGGAGGCCACTGTGCTCTTAGGAACCTTAAGTGCAACAGAAATTTTTTTGTAACCTTGGCCAGATCTGTGCCTTGCCACAATTCTGTCTCTGAGCTCTTCAGGCAGTTCCTTTGACCTCATGATTCTCATTTGCTCTGACATGCACTGTGAGCTGTAAGGTCTTATATAGACAGGTGTGTGGCTTTCCTTATCAAGTCCAATCAGTATAATCAAACACAGCTGGACTCAAATAAAGGTGTAGAACCATCTCAAGGATGATCAGAAGAAATGGACAGCACCTGAGTTAAATATATGAGTGTCACAGCAAAGGGTCTGAATACTTAGGACCATGTGATATTTCAGTTTTTCTTTTTTAATAAATCTGCAAAAATGTCAACAATTCTGTGTTTTTCTGTCAATATGGGGTACTTTGTGTACATTAATGAGGAAAAAAATGAACAAATGATTTTAGAAAATGGCTGCAATATAACAGAGTGAAAAATTTAAGGGGGTCTGAATACTTTCCGTACCCACTGTATATAGCCTATTGTCCCACATAAAACTTTAAAAGCCAGTTAAATATGTATAATCGAAAGCGATTATTTATTTTTGATAATTATTACTTTACTTCAGCTAGGTTTTCAATAACTGCTGTTAGTTTCATTTTCGTTTTTTATTTCTTTGACATGTTTTTCTTTCTTTCTTTCTTTCTTTCTTTCTTTCTTTCTTTCTTTCCTTCTTTCTTTCTTTGCCTAAATGCCTTTATTTTCGTTAAATACAGTTCTTAATACAACATATTTTCAGTTTAAACATGTATACAATATTTCATTCAAACTGGTTTAACAAGCATTTTAGAAGTAAAATTAAACAAGCATTTTAGAAATAATTATTTTACTTCTAAAATGCTTGTTAAACCAGTTTAAATGAAATATTGTATACATGTTTAAACAGTAAAATATGTTGTATTAAGAACTGTATTTAACGAAAATAAAGGCATTTAGGCAAAGAAAGAAAGCAAGAAAGAAAGAAAGAAAAACATGTCAAAGAAATAAAAACCGAAAATGAAACAGCAGTTATTGAAAACCTAACTGAAGTAAAGTAATAATATATCAAATATAAATAATCGCTTTCGATTATATACATATTTAACTGGCTTTTAAAGTTTTATGTGGGACAATAGGCTATATATATTGCCATATCGAAATCCAAAATTTGAGCTTTTATAGCTACCAATCGCTTCTAGACCTCAAAATCCGTTTTAAATGTCAGAATCAGAAAGAGCTTTATTGTCAAGTGTGTTTACACACACAAAAATACAAGAAATTTGTCTTGGTGACAGGAGCATCCAGTGGAGAATGACCAGAGAGCAGACATGCATATAATTTAAGGTAATGGAATATAACGCTAATAATAAACAGAATAGGCAATAAATTAAAAAATAATAACTATATGGTAATAAAAGTATAGATAAAATAGAATTATGAATGTTGCAAATGTTTTAGGAGGTTATGTACAAAATATAGAGAAAACAGAAAGAATTATGAATGTGCTATTTTACAGATGAAAAGTTTTGAGAAGTTATTTACCGATGTACAGTCCTGAGATGTTATGTATTGTTCAGGTGGAATATAGCCTGAGGAAAAAAGCTGTTCTTATGCCATTCAGTGGTGATTTATCTGTGTCGGAATGCAAGAACAGAAACAATGTTTTCGTACTGAAAGCCAAAATAGATCTCAATTAGGCTAATTCATGCGCATGCATGCTCTTGTTTTCTTCTTTGTAAAATGGCAGAAGTGACACAACCAGAAACTGTAACGCGTGAGCTCGCAAATAGTTTCTCGTGTACACGCAAAAGTTTCTTGTGAGCACGCAATAGTTTCTCGTGAGCACACAATAGTTTCTCGTGAGCACGCAATAGTTTCTCACGCGCAAGCGATAGTTTCTCGTGAGCACGCAATAGTTTCTCGTGAGCACGCAATAGTTTCTCGTGCGCAAGCAATAGTTTCTCGTGTGCAAGCAATAGTTTCTCATGAGCACGCAAAACGTTTCTCGTGCGCACGCAAAAGTCTTAATTTTTTATTTTTTTGCAAATGTCCTTTTAGGGGCTCCGTCATATTTTATTATAATTCATAACTTTTTATTTTTATATTTGCACGTTATTTTTGGTAATTTGGTTGTTTTTTGTTTGTTTTGAAATATTTCTGTATAATTTCCATAATTTTTATTTATTTTATATTTTATTTAGTTTTGGTTCTTTTAGTACATCAAGTTAAACTAAATGAGAATGAAAAATGTTGTGTTGGCAACTAGCTGAAATATTTTATAATTTATAATATTTATAATTTTTTTATTTCAATTACTGTTTATTTTATTTCACAAAGTTTTTTGTTTTAGTTTCAGTTAACTATATTAACCATGATATTGTTTACACAGATGTTTTTGTTACTGTAGCAGTAGTAAAAGAGCATGATAAGGTATGAGTATTTTGGAGAAATTCATAAGTGGCCTTTTGTGAAATATGTAGTATAGTATAGTAATATATATGATATGATTATTAAAAAAATATGAATATTTTTGAATTAGATTTTCTTTTTATACTTTTTCTTTTATATATTTTTGTTTTAGTATTTTTTTTAGTAATCTACTATTTATATTTTATTTCAGATTTTTTCAATTAATTAATTTTAGAACTTTAAGTTAAACTAAACAAAATTTACAAATGTTGTCTTGGCAACTAATTTAAGTAAAATAAGTTTTTAATTTTTATTTTATAATAACTAAAAAAACCCTGATATTGTTTTCACTGATGTTTTTGTTACTGTAGCAGTAATAAAATAGCATGATAAGTTATGATTGTTTTGGAGCAATTCATAAGTGGACTTTTGTGAGACATGTAAATGCAACAGAAGCATTATAATTAATATTAAAACAATAATTCAATTTTGGGTGATCTATTCCTGCCCGTCTCTCACCTGTAGTGGTGTTGTAGGGTCAGAGAAACATCCCTGGTTTTTACCCCACATCTGTGAGGCCAGTTCAGGATATAATACATCAGTGCAGAGCGCCACCTTCTGGGCACAATCTGCCACATACACCGGCGGCCAAAACCGGGACGAAACCAGCAGGTCCAGATGATCTCGAGCGCTTTCTCTGCGGACGATATACTTGGACCCGCAGACGACCTGCAGAGATCAGACTCACACATCAGCTCATCTGATCCAGTCACATAATCAAAGAGCTGTGCTGTAGTGAGTGTGATACCTGATGAGGACAGACTTTACTGACTCGTCCTGCCGTCACGAGCGCGTCGGGCTGCTGCGCCGTCCACAGGCCGCTCTGTGTGTGTGAATACAGCAGAGACACAGACGCCAGCAGCTCGTCCTGTCAAACGAGAACAGCAGTCCATTGTGTCACGATTACTACAGGAATATTTAGAGTAACTCGACTTAACGTCTAGAAATGGCATGTGAAGGAAAGAGAAAATGTGATAGAGCTGCTTTGTGTTACTGAATAATTAATATTAGTGATATTAACACTTTAACTGAACTGACACTATCGGATGACTTTGAACCGAATTGATCTGAATAATGAAACTATTGTGTTCTATACAGCTGTTCTGTAGATTTCATTACTTGAAATAAAATGAACTTTAACTGAATTAAAATTAAAATTAAATCTAAAAAATTAACTTATTTATTTAACTTATGTTATTTCAAATAGCTGCCAAGGGAACATTTCTCATTTTTGTTTAGTTTAACTTTATGTAATAAATAAAATAACTGAAATAAAAGTTGATTAAGAAATATATAGATGTGTTAGAAAAATACAAAAAATGGCAAAAACACAACAAAATGACTAAAATTATATAAAAATAATAATTATTTAAAAAAGAAAATGTGTATATATCTATATATATATATATATATATATGTGTGTGTGTGTGTGTGTGTGTGTGTGTATGTATATAAATATACATTTGATGTGTATATATATATATATATTTTTTTTTTTTTTTTTTTCTTTTTTTTTTCGTTTTGTTTTTAAAGAAACTGAGTCTCCAAGGAAATTTTGTCAAATTTAGCTGATTTATATACACACATATACATATACACACACATATATATATATCAGTGTTGGATTATAATATGTAGAAATAGTTCAGTATATAAACAATAAGTCATTTACATTTAGCTGAGTAAATGTGTATATGTGTGTGTGTGTGTGTGTGTGTGTGTGTTACTGTGTACTTTAGTGTCTGCAGCAGCAGGAATCCCACACTTCTCCAGCACGTCTCTGAGCTCCTCTTCACTGTGCAGATCCATCTGATCTGGAATCAGACGACCCTCATGGATCAGACGCACCAGAACAGCTGGGTCCCCTGAAACACATAGAGAGAATAATGCTGAAATCAAGCATTAAAGTACCAAGTCACCTTTATAATGAAGCCTGACATATGAAACAATAGTCTGAAAAATCCACTGAAATAAAACAGTTTATCGAACCTTTAGACACATATAAAAAAAAAAAGGACAAAAATTTTGGTCATTTAGAGGCTGTAGTTAAACAGTCGTCTCAATACCTCTGAGCTGCGTGTCAGACGTGATTTTGTCTTTCTCTGTGTTGATGACGGTGCTGTTTCTCATGAGAGGAGGGATGAACGGGGCGATGATGGAGGCATCAAAGCGCGTGATGGGAAAACTGGAGGGAAACGCCGCCTGTTCCAGCGCCTCGTTCTCCATCGTCAGCCAAAACTCGTCAACGTGAACCTCATCTGACGCCTGGAAATCAGGCCACGTGAACTACAGAGAGAGAAGAGTCATTTATCTGAACGTCTTTGAGCTACTATATTTTACCTCATTACAATTTTAGTTATTTTAGTATTTATATGCCATTATAGTAATACAATATATGAATATTTTGAATTAGATTTTATTTTTAGATTTTTTATTTTACATTTTTAGGTTTAGTAAACTTGTTTATTTTATTTTTTATTTAATTCTATTAGTGTTACTTGATATTAATAAATTAAATTACATTAATTATATTGCAGTTTTACTTTTAAATAATTTTAGTACTTCAACTATTTCATTTACTGTGGCTACCAACAAGTGACTTGTTTTGAGTTTAAGTTTTTCATCTACTATTTATATTTTATTTTAATTCAGCTATTTTTCAATTAATTAACTTTTGTACTTCAAGTTATTTTTTTTTTTTGATATATTACCTTGGCAACTAATTTAAATAAGTTTAATTTTTATATTTTTGTTTAATTTTTTATTTCAGTTAACATTTACTTAGATTTTTCGTTATTTTTTAAGGTTTTGCTTTTGTATTTACGTATGTATTTATTTATTTACTTCTTTATTTGTATGTAATACGACGGCGTTTTAGTGCCATGTTAAAAAATAAAAAAAATCTAAGACTACGAGATTGAAGTTGTAATATTTCGAGAATAAAGTCAAAACTACTAGAATCAAGTCGAAATACTACGAGAATAAAGTCAAAATATTTTGAGAATAAAGTCACTTATTTCAGTTCCTGTAGTCGCTAAAGCAACATTTGACTTGTTTAGAGTTTAGGTTTTTCATCTACTATTTATATTTTATTTTATTTCAGCTTTTTTCAATTAGTGAAATGTTTCAATGTTTTTTTGTTTTTTTATTTTAATTACCTGTTACAATAAAAAATGATATAAAATATTTATATAATTCTGCTACTTGAAATTTATAAACATTAAAACAATATTTGGAAAACAAACTTTTCATTTAAAATTTAATTAAAAATTTAAATTTAAGATAAATTCCACAGAAACATTGCTCATTTTTATTCAGTTGAACTTGATATACTAAAATAACTCAAACTGAAATTATAAAATTATAAAATTTATATAGACATAAAAAAATCTAAGAAAAATGACAAAAAATATCTCCAACAACAACAAAATTACCAAATAAAAACGGAACGGAAAATAGGAAATAAAACAAAGTATAAATAAAAACAATAATAATATCTTATAAATTGTAATATAACATTGCCGGTACCTCCACATTTTTGAGCAGTAAGACGTTGTTGGAGTTGCGCTGTGCGATCTCCAGTTTGGGAGCGATGCCGCACACGCCACAGATCATGTCGTTATAGTCTCGAACCGTCAGACACTCAAATGCCCAGTAACCACTGCAGAACAGATCCTGAACACGCGACAGCTGATCCGAACTCAACGCGCCGTCTGAACGACACACAGAGACACATGCTAACCTCACGCACACGTTCAGCATATGAGAGAAGATGAGGATGAGGATGAAGCACCTGTGAGCGTCAGCGAGTGTTTGATTATACTGAGAGCGGCATGTGCGGGTTCATCGCCCAGTCTGATCTGATGCCTCATCTTAAAGAACAAATCCAGCGTCACCAGCAGCTTATTACCCACGTTAAACAGACCTGAGAAAAACACACACACAGAAAAACAAACCGCAGTAATACATATCAACATATTGCATTCTCAATGATACATTTTAGTATTGAGGCACTATTACAGTTTTTATTGTAAATTAGTTTTTATTTTCATATGTTCTGTTTTCATTTTAATTTGACAAAGCTTTAGCGATTTTGTGTGTTTTTGTAATTTTTATTAGTTTTTTTAAAGTCTAGTCTATAGTTTTTTTAAATTTAATTTTAAATTAGTTTTTATTTTCATGTTTTCTGTTTACATGTTAATGTGACAAAGTTTTATCAATTTTTTATTAGATTTTATTTTTTAAATGTCAATATAGTTTTTGATTCATTTTTTATTTTTAATTAGTTTTTATTTTCTTATTTTGTTTTTAGTTTAATTTTACAGTTTCCGTAATTTTGTTGTCATTTTAATATATTTTTTTAAATGTCTGAATAATTTTTATTAATTTTTATTTGAATTAGATTTTATTTCCATATTTTCTGCTTTCATTTTAATTTCTGTTAGAGTTTATGCAATTTTGAGTGTTGATGTAATTTTTATTTTTATTTTTTGATTAATTTTATTTTATTTTTAATTAGTTTTTATTTTCTTATTTTCTGTTTTTATTTTAATTTTACAGCTTTCATAATTTTATTGTTTGTAATTTTTAATATATTTTTAAATGTCTAAATTACTATTCATTTTTATTTGAATTAGATTTTATTTCCATATTTTCTGCTTTCATTTTAATTTCTGTTAAGAGTTTTTGCAATTTTGTTGTGTTCTTGTCATGTTTATTAATTTATGCAGTTTTATTTTTCCATTTTAATTTAAATAAGCTTTATTTTCATATCTTCAATTTACATTTTAAATTTGACTTAAATTTTTTATCAATTTTGTGTGCATTTTTTGTCATTTTTATTAGTTTCTATTTTTTAAGTGTCTATATAGCTTTTGATTAATTTTATTTTAGTTTTAATTAGTTTTTATTTTCTTATTCTTTTATTTTTATTTTTTTTTGTTTTATTTTAAAATGTCTGAATAGTTTTTATTCATTTTTATTTGATTTAGATTTTATTTCCATATTTTCTGCTTTCATTTTAATTTCTGTTAAAGTTTTTTAATTTTGTTGTGTGTTTTTGTCATTTTTATTAGTTTTTTTTAATATGTCTATATATATAGTTTTGTTTATTTTTATTTAAGTTTTAGTTATTTTAATTCATCAAGTTAAACTAAATTAAAATTAAAAAAATGTTTCCTTGGCAAATAGCTGAAATAAAAGTAGTGAAGTTGTTTTGAAGTTGTTTTTCCATTTTATTTTATTTTATTTCAGTTAACACTTATCTTATTTCAAGCTTTAGTAATTTTGTGGTGTGCTTTTTGCCTTTTTTTTTTTGTACTTCAAGTTAAAATAAACAAAAATTAGAAAATGTTGCCTTGGCAATTAATTGAAATCAAATAAGATTAATTTTTTAATACTTTATTTTTTATTTTATTTATATAAAAGTGTATGAAAAAATACAGTCAAGGCAGAGCAACAGTTTTAAAAGTATCTTTTGGAGGAAATTAATTAAAAGCATATTATGGCAATATTAATATTAATGGCAAACAAAATTTTGTGTGTGTGTGTATGTGTGTGTGTTTTTACCCGGGTGCAGGTCTGTGAAACTGTGTATGGCCAGACACTGGAGATTCGTACAGACTTTGAGCTGAACAGTGACGGGACGAATCAAGCGCTCCGTCAACAACCAGCATTCCTCCAAACCCGCCAGTAAACTAAACAACACAAGACAACATCAACACAACATTCAGATCCCCATATGAGCACACATGAGTTTTGTGTGATCAGGATGCTCTCACCTCTGGTCTCCTTTGAGCAGCGGGTATTGACACAGACTGCAGTGTGTGGCCGCCGGCTCGTAGAAGCTCGGCCAGCCGCTGCTCTCCTCGGTGTGGCTCTGCTGGCCGTTGAGCTGCTGTATGAGGCTGAAGACGTCCTGCAGCTCGCTCTCGCTCTCAGGGAACTGCAGACAGGAGCGCAGCAGACTGACGGTGGAGTGACGCTGCTGTTCTTTCTGAGCACCGCTCAGAGGCTGAGACAGATCCAGCAGAACCGCAGAAGAGCTTACATCCTCAGCGGACGACTGGAGAAAACACACAACCAGAGAAAACATGATTTCAGCTCAGCTTAAACAAATATTAACAATGCAATAATCCTCTTACAGTCTACTGAGACCGGAGCTGAAACCAGTTTTTATAATTAAAACTAAAACCATACATTTTTTTTACCATGAAACCATTTCATTATTTGAAATAAAATTAACTGAAAAAAAAAAAAAAATTATATATATATATATATATATATATATATATATATATATATATATATATATTATATATATATATATATATATATATATATATATATTATTTCAGTTAGTTGCCAATATTTCTTATTTTTGTTTAGTGACAAAAACTGACATATTAAAACAAATAAATAAATAAATAAAATAATAAAAATGACAGAAAAAAATGACAATAAAAACAATTAAAATGACAAAAACACAACAAAATTGCTAAAATTTCAAATAAAATAAATGTTAACTGAAATAAAATAAAATAAAATAAAATATAAAAGGTTTAATTTCAGTTATTTCCCAAGGCAACATTTCCAGTTTTTTTTTAGCTTAACACCTGATGTATAAAAATTACTAAAACAATATTAGCAAAAACTATATAGACATAATTAAAATAAAAATAATAGAAATGACAAAAAATAACACTACTAAAACTTTGAATAAAATAAACGATGAGTAAAATACAATATAAAAAAAGCTTATTTAAATTCAGCTAGTTACCAAGGCATTTTTTAATTCTAAAATGATTAAAACTATATCTGCTAGTAAAAACTGCATAGACATATGTAAAAATAAATAAATTAATAAATAAAATGACAAAAACACACAACAAAATGGCTAAACCTTCAAATAAAATAAATGTTAACTGAAATAAAAAAAATAATAAAAACTTTTAATTTCAGTTATTTGCCAAGGCAACCTTTCTAATTTTTTAGTTTAACCTGATATACTAAAATCACTAAAACAGAAACTGTTAGCAAACAACTATATAGACATAATTAAATAAAAATAACAATAAAAAAAAAAATAAAAAAAAAAACAAAAAAAAAAAAACACTAAAACTTGGAATAAAATAAACGATTATAAAAAAAAACGTATTTAAATTCAGCTAGTTGCCAAGGCATTTTCTAATTCTAAAATTATTAAAACTACATGTTAGTAAAAACTGCATAGACATATGTAAAAACGCACATCATAACACTTTCATCAAAATGAAAATTAAAACTATATAAAAATAAAAACTAATTAAAAATACTAATGGAAACAATAATAGTTTATTGTTAAAATAGTTTAATGATAGTAAAATAACACTATTCAGATGGGATTTTTTAAACATTCGAGTTATTGGTTTAAGTTGACTATCGGCTGTGCAGTGAGTGCTGGAACTAACTGTGAGTTTGTTCTTCTTGACGGGTTTGTTGGCGAGTTCACAGCCGCAGGTTGGACAGCGTTGAGGTTTGTGTCTGTTCTTATAGATGTAATCACACGCGGGATTCTTACATCGACCGCGACCTCTTGCTGTAGACAAACCCAGAGCCTGAGGAACAGAAACATACATACAGAGCCGATCAACAGCTACCAGACTGAAAACTGAATCTGTACATATGAAAACAGGACTACATCACAAACATATAAACTGAAACGTTTTGTGTTTTCTGTCTCAGCAGTGTGTGAACACTAACTAGGGATGATCCAGCTGTTTTCTTGAAGGGCAGCATGGAGAGGATCTTGACGCCGTTGTCTGTGATGATGTACTGGTTACTGCTGACCGTGATGGGCTTCTGAAATCACAGTTCAACAGCTTTTACCATGTTTCACAGACACTAATCTCAAATTATGGTAACACTTTACTTAAAGCCTTTCTGTATAATCCATTATAATTATTCATAATGTGCGTTGTAATACATCATATCTTGTCATAAATAATTAAAACCATATTTAAAATGCATAGTGTAACAATGAATTGATAAGTGTTATAATGTATTAACTGTGGTTACAATTATTTATGAGATAATGCATTATAAGGTGCATTACAAAGCATAATTAATGCAATTAATGCATTAAAGCTATCCATTATACATGCATTATATCTCAGTTAGCCAATTTTTATTATCATCTCAGATTATTATTATTATTTCATCTTTGTATTATTATGTCAGATTACTTTTATTCTTCTTCTTCGTTATTTTTATTGTTAGTATTATTCTTTCAGATTGGTTTTAATATTATTTTGTATCATTATTATTGTTGTTGTTCTTTTTCATATTATTATTTTTTTATTCTTCTTTTTGTTTTATTATTTTGTTATTCTATCAGATTAAAATTATCATTATGATTATTTTTATTTTGTATTATTTGTATTCTTGTTTTTATTATTTTGCTATTCTATCAGATTATTATTATCATCATTATGATTATTATTATTTTGTATTAGTTGTATTTAATATTATTATTATTGTTGTTGTTGTTCTTTTTCATATTATTATTATTTTTTATTCTTATTATTGTTTTTATTATTTTGTTATTCTATCAGATTATTATTATCATTATGATTATTATTATTTTGTATTATTTGTATTATTATTTGTATTTACTATTATTATTATTATTATTGTCACAGTTATATTTTCTATTATTTTTCTTCTTTTTGGATTACTTTTCATGTTGTTATTATTTTTGTTGTTATTATTATTATTGTTGTTTTTATTACTTTATTATTCTCTCATATTATTATTATTTTGTATTATTACTATTATTATTGTTGTTGCATATCTTATTCTACTAGAATTTTTCTTCTCAGAATATATTATTATTATTATTATTATTATTATTATTTTGTACTATTACTGTTGTTTTTGTGGTTGTTTTTATTTTTCTCTCAGATTGTTTTTATTATTTAGTATTATTACTATTGTTGGTGGTGTTATTTTTATTCTCTCAGATTATTTGATTATTCTTTTCTCAGATTATATTTCTTTTTGTTGTTGTTTTTTTATTTTATTTATTATTAAGATCATTCTCAGAGTGAAATGTAATGTAAGTAAAGTCACCTGTTGTAAGGCACTGGGTGTGATCATGTGACCCAGCTGTTTGAGGGTGCTGGGTTTCAGTCCTGCGATGTGTTCACTGGCTGATGGTTTCACTGGAAACAAGAACACAACACATTACACCTCAGAGAGTCGACAGAGAATAAGATAATATAAAACCCGATGGATATAACCACAAGAACAACAGATCATTAGTCGTTTCTCACCAGCTCTGATGACAGTAGCGTCTGATTTAACTTTATCAGGAGGAACTGTGATCCACTGCACCACTGCAGACTGAGCGGCCGCATCTGTCAACACCAGATGCATTACATTTACAATTTCACTTTCTGCACATGTGCACGTGATCAGGGACTAGTTTAGTGTTTTTAATAAAGTTTGACTCACTATTCTGTGCGGGAGCTGGAAGAATAGCTCGTATCCGACGTTTCTGTAAAGCACTGCTGGCTTTTTCTCTCGTGACAACCTGAATTTGACCACCACCCAATGATCTGAAACAAGCAAAATGAGGAAATCCAAGACAATAAAATATTCAATACTTGATGCATACTGTGTAGTACACACTGTGTGCTGCCTACAGTTAAAAAATATTTTTAGACTAGTAAACAGTATGCAATAATCGTCATTTCATACAGTAATACGTGATCTCATTACACTGCATGTTTAACTCAACCAATTTATCACTGGGAGTCATTTTTCATTTGTAATTAAATTTGGGGTTAAAAATGTTAGTTGTTGGAAATTTTGGCACTCAGATCAGATAATAAGTCAAAAAACTTATTATCTGATCTGAAAGAGATGTTAAAAATCAATCAAAAATCAAAAAAGAGATGTTAAAAATCATTTTCTAATAACTATTAAAAATCATTTTCAGTAACTGAAATAAAGCTGAAATAAAATAAAATATAAATATTAGATAAAAAAAAACTTTAAAAACAAATGAAAATTAGAAATGTTACTTTGGCAACTGGCTAAAATAAATATGTTTAAGTTGAAGAGCAAAAATGACTAATAGTGGAACTGAAATAAAGAAACTAACAATTTTACAATAAAAAAGAAAATAATTTTTAAAATGTAAGAAAAAGGGAAAAAAGGACAAAAAAAGTACTAAAATTTAAAGTAATATTAAAACTAAAAATATAAAAAGAAAAGCTAATTTCAAATATTAATAAATACTATAACTGCATAAATAATACTAAAAATGAAAGGCAGAGTTGGGTGCATTGCATTGTGGGATACAGCATCTAACAGGGCGTCTTCTGCTGTAAACTGCAAACTTAGCAAATACAGAAGGTCATCCAGGTATTTCAAGCATACAGATAATTATATGCATAGTATGCATACGGCAGAAAGAGTATGAGTAGTGTGTTATTGGGTTTCTTACAGCACAGCTGTGCATTCAGTGCTCTGTGCTCCATCAGATGTTTTGACAGCGGCTCCATCAGGTGTTTGTTGGGCTGACGCTGCATTCAGCCGCTCTCTCTTTTTACGGGCCGCCCTGCGAGCAGCTGCAGGCCCGCCATCCTGAGCTTTATCTGAAGAGGTTTTCTGGGCAATAACGGATACTGTCGTCTGCTCTTCTGTCTGTTCTGAGTCTTTTGACGACGTCTCATTAGGGTCTGACGGAAGAGGCTTGGAGTCGTCACACTGTTTTCCTGAAGACGGGTCAGACATTTTGACCGAGCTTCTCTTACCCTGTAACAGAGGGAAATACAATTTGTTTTATATTCCTCTACTTTTAGGATTATAATTAGGAACACAAATTTAAATTTAAAAGCCACATTATCAGTTCAGGAAGTTTCATATTTCAGGGCCATCAACTTTTAATTTTTTTTTTTATATTATAATTTACATTTATATCACATATATTCCTATTATTTTTATATTTTAAAAACATAGAGTATAAATATAGAAATAAAGAATATTTATACATTTTTGTTATTATTTATTAACATTTTTCAATTAAATGATTTTAACAATTTATTTAAATAATTTATTTTAAAATATTTTATTACTTATAAAAATCTAAACAAAACAAGTCAACAATACGTGTTTTCATTAAGTAGAAAATACATGGAAAGAGAAATTCATTACTGTGAACCCTCATATGAACGTTTTTGTAAGTATTTTTCACTGTATGTTTTTGATTTAATTATTTAGAATAAATATCAGACATGAGTAACACAGCATAACAGCGGCACGGGTTTGCGGACTCACAGGTGCCACCCATTTCCCTCCAAGGTGTTGTCCGCAGTCAGGGCACTGGGGCGGTTTGTGACGGGTAACGTATGAAAACACACACCCGGGTGTGGTGCAGTTGCCCCGTCCTCGTCGTGTGTATTTGATGGGCTGAAAACAGAACAGATGTGAGTAAGGAAAAATCAGACTTCAATCAGACTTCTTGAGGTGCACAGCAGGGTTATTATTAACTAAAACTATGACTAAAACTATAAAAACATTTTCATTACTTGGAATTAAAAAAAACTTTAACTAAAACTAAAATAAAAAAACTTAAACATTTTATTTCAGCTAGAATTTCTCCTTCACTTAGTTTAACTTGATGTACTAAAATAACTAAACTAAATATAAAACTGGAAAAAAAAAACTAATGAAATGACCAAAACACAAAATAATATTATTAAAATAAAAATTATTTTCTAAAATTTAATTCTAAAAATATGTTTTCTAAAATTTAAATAATTTACATTTATATAATATATTTTATACAATTTATATTTACTTTATTATTACTGGGTTTTTTTTTCCATTTTTAAAAACATAAAAATATATATTATTTTAATATTTAATTGCAATAATAATAAAAAAATTAAAATAAATAATGCTTTATGTATTAAAATAATATAATTTAATAATATAATATAATATATTTTATACTATTTATATTTACTTTATTATTACTATTTTTTTTACATTTTTAAAAACAAAAAAAAATATTTTAATATATAATTGTAATAATAATAAAAAATGTAATATGTACTAAAATAACTAAAACTAAAAAAATACAAATAAATTAAAATTACAAATAATTGTATTAATTAATAATTTAATAATTACTCATTTAATAATTTAATATTATTAACAAATATTTTTTAATTAATATTAATTAAAAATACAAATAAATGTAAAAACTTTAACTAAAAAAAAAAAATGTGTTCAAAAGATAAAGTTTTTTCCCCCCATTTGTTTTTCTCCCATTTGTTTCACTATTTTGTTCAACAGTTTTGTCTAAGTTAGCAGGTCTTGGTCAGAAGGAAATGACTGATATGAAAGTGCACGTTACCTACAAATATTGTGCTGTTTATTGCTATGACAGCTGATTTACTGACCAGTTTAAATGAGGGTTTGGGTTCTGGTTTCACAGTGCTCACTAACGGAAACATCATTATTGGACTGGCAGTGTTAATCACTTTATTCTCCACGAGACCCTGAAAAACACAAGACACTCATTAATCATTTCTAAAAAGCTGTACATTCATTCATTCGCTTCATTCATGTGCATGTTTTAATGTAGATGATTGACAGCTCACCTGATTGGGTATTATGGCAACTAGATGAGTGGCATCTGCTTTGATCTGTGGCATCAAAGCCCCGCCCTCCATTCCATTCTCTATCGCCATGCCAACGTCTCCAAACACCACTCGAGACTCCTCCCTCTTCACGATCAGAGGGGCGGCTTTGTGAGCGTCCTGGCTGAGAGCCGTCAGTCTTTCAGTGGTGTCCTCACTGAGCGCCTCGATGGCGATGCACTGCTCCATCAGCTCCACCTCACTGCCCAGAGTCATGGGGGACACTAGCGTCTCCTGCACAGGGGTCCGTGGGGCTCCATCCACGGCCCCGTCCACCAACGCATCCGCCTCGTCGTCGCCATCGACCCGCTCGCCTCCCGCTGAACTCTTGGGCAGGAGGACGTAATTCGCCCTCGGGAGGATCTTACGGAAACCGGGGACGTCCTGAGAGGACACAGATGCTGATTGGCTGCTCTGTGAAAAGAGACATAAAATTGACAGCTACAAGACTTTTGGAGGGAAATGTGCTTTATTGCACTGAAAATAATACTAAATTCGCCTCATTTTCTTTCAACTAAATATAATTACTTATTTATTTCAAAGCGAAAATGACCTAGACATGTTTTGTGGAGATTCAACTATACAGTAGGAAAAAGATCTAAAAAAAAATGTAAATACAATTTTCCTTTTATGGTTTTAAGAGAATTAAAAAAGCTTCAGGCTTGCTGTAAGCCGCACAATTTGGCAAATTTTTTTGTGATCATATATCAATACTATTATAAAAAATAAATAAGTAAATAAAAAAAAATAAAATAAAAAAATAAATTATATGTAATTTGACATTTTAAAAAAAAATAAATATATAAATATGTAGGAAATAAATAAATAAATAAATATATACACTAATAATATTGACATTTTTTTAAAAAATTATATATAAATATATAAATAAATATATATATATATATATATATATATATATAGCTTCAATAAAATTAATAATTTTGTATCATTTATATACTATTATAGTTTTTACTAATATTTTCAATGAGATTTTATTTGAATATTTCCTGTTTTCACTTTAATTTTAAAATGTTTAGTAATTATGATGTTATCATTTTTATTATAATATGTCTATAGAGTTTTATAATTTAGATTTTGTTATTTTAATGCTTCATTACACTAAATGTAAATAAGAAATGTTGCCTTGGAAACTCTCTCAAATAAAATAATTTTCTTTTTTTAATTTTTAATTTAGTTTTATTCATTTTCTATTTTATTTCAGTTAATGTTTATTTTATATTAAATAACACAAATGTTTTTACAGTTTTAGTTTTGGTTAACTATAATAACTTATATTAGTTATTATAATAATTAATATAATTATAATTAAATAACACTACTTCTACTACTACTACTACTACTACTAATAATAATAATTATTATTGTTATTATTATTATTATTATATGAAATATTTTTAAAATTAAAGTATTATTATTGAAATATTTTACTGTAAAATAAAACAAATTGAGTATTTAAGAAAAATTAAATTCAGCACTGTAAAATTACAAAACTAATATTTACAGTTGTCTTAATTTCTCAAATTTTTCAAATGTTAAACCATCAAGCTTTTATTTTGGCAGAAAACCACAGAGTGACCATAAAGCTTATTTTTTGTTGACAGCAGCTGGTTTATAAGTGCTTCTCAGTTTGGGAAGATGGTTGAATAAGAAGCTTCACTCTGAAATCACAGCGCATGTATTTATTCAATTAAACACAGCCTTTGCACACTAATCGCACTAATAATCACACTAAGCCATATCACAATTTCGGTTTTATTACAATTAATCGCGCAGCCCTATACCATATTGTATTCATAGCTTTCAAAATGTAAACAGTTTTGATGAATAAGATGTCATAAGAATTTTTAATGTCAAATTAGGAAACTGCAACTACACATTTAAATGTAATTGCATGTAATTGTCAGTTAAGAGGCTTACAGGATCGATGCCGTCTTTCTCCATGCGCGCTCTCTCCAGGTAATAACCTCGATCCGCCACGTTCAGCCTCTTCCAGCTGTCGCTGATGCATTTGTTGATCTCAGACTGCGGCATGTCCGGATGCTCCTGCTGGACGCTCTGATGCACGTCGAAGTAATACAGCAGATACGCTGACCTGTGACAGCAGACGGGCCGTTAGTGACTACAGTACAAGTGAACTGCCTGTGCGTTCATGTTTCTCAGTGAAGATCTACCTGGGCTTCTTGGGTTTCTCTGAGTTCTCCATGCTGCCTTTGCTCTTGCGTTTCTTCTTGGGTGAAGGAAGCTCCAGAAGCGTGTAGCAGCTCTCCACCTCCATCTCTCCATAGATGGCCTCCATCCCTGAAGAAACGGAGAGAACTGGACAGAGACCTTTAAAATCAAGTCATGTATGCATTACCAAAAAAATTAGGGAGGTATCATTCAAGATCATTCACTGGATTTATCCCTTAAAATGGATGATTGCAGGGTTTTGGAAAGACTTGACTTTAATTTTTAATAAGAGAAATGAGAGCATTGTCTTTTCATAAATACAAAAATAATACAAATTTTGAAATGCAACCCAGAAAAAAGATGTCTTATTTTTCTATTATAATGATGTTGAATTTAAAATATGGAATATTGTTAATTTACATATTATAAGGAAAATTGTTTATCCACATAGGCATGGGCTACTTTAAAAAACTTTTAATAAAAATAAGCCCTTCTTATTTTAACAACAAAAATAAATAACCAAGTAAAATGACTGGAAATTACTGCAAAGCCTAAAATTATTATTAAACTGTTTGTAAACTTAAGTACTATTAAACTATTAATATTCTTTATTAATATGTTTTTCTAAGTATTGATTTGTATTTTTCATGATTGCATTTGATTATATGTTCATTGTTCGAAATGTTGCAAAAAATAAATAAATAAGAGAATGAAAGATAAAAGTGTTTCTAGACACTGCTGGGATTTGAGTATGTTTGTTATGAAAAATATAATGCATGTAAATATTAATGGTCATTAAAAATATAATTAAATTTTTGGTTTTATTAAATTATACTGTATTTAGCTAATGAACAGCGTGAGACGATCAAGGAAATATAACAAAACAGCAATAATTGTCAAACATCTTTTGATGAAAGAGAATACTGGATGCCATTATATGCCAATAAATATTTGTATTAGTATATTTTTACATTTTCCAACATATATTTTCTGTATGTTTAATGACAAACAACCATTATATGTCAGTAAATATATATATATTTTAATTTTGTGAAGAAATGTCGATGTTGACAGGTTTCGTTACATTACTTACATGATACTAATACTATGGTACATACACAAAACGAGGTACTATTTAATAAACACGCTAACATTTCTTACTGTTAGTTAACAGTGTACTACTAGAGTAAGTTACAGCTGGAGCAGATGCAGGTAAACAACAGCAACATTATTTGGACCGCATCACGTGACACTCCTAACCGCCTTCATACATTCAAATACATACACAGATATGATTTTAACTGCAGTTTGTTTACATAACCGCACAGCTGAAGTGGTTAAAGCGGGTCTCTGAGTGTCTGAGTGTGTTTTATTCCCTCCCGTGAGTGTGTGAGTGTGTGTGTGTCGGTTATTGTTGAGTGCTGATACTGACTGTCCGCGGCCAATGAGCGCGTGTC
The DNA here is from genome assembly GCA_039654775.1 of Spinibarbus caldwelli. Classification (NCBI taxonomy): domain Eukaryota; kingdom Metazoa; phylum Chordata; class Actinopteri; order Cypriniformes; family Cyprinidae; genus Spinibarbus; species Spinibarbus caldwelli. Next base: position 23,544,479 of record CM077247.1, on the reverse strand, counting down.
TTATTGAAGCCTTACCTGATCGAGCGCAGGATCGGTCCAAACCGGTCCAAACCCAGGCCAATCTCTGCTCACACCGGCGCTAAAGCCGCGGGACCGGGGATCTGGATCATGTGTGTGTGAGGAGACAGGGTTCAGCCGCTGTTTTAGCCCGTGTTTCGTGCAGTAAAATGGCGGAGGAGCGATCAGATGAACAACTGGAGGCCCAATGAGAGTTTGATCTGCAGCGGTTGCAACTGAATAGAGTACGAGTTTTATTTTGGCCTCGTGTTTAAGCGATGTTTTATTTTATTTTACATATATTTAAAAGTTATTATCTATGTTAATAACTGTTTCCCACACATAAAATTGTTCTTCCCTCAGTGTGCGCTTGGTGGCGTAGAGAGCCGATTCCTCCGTTGAGTCGTATTCAAATCTCAGCATGTTTTCTTTCTAGTGGTGGCATTTGTTTCTAAGAGAAATGAACAGCATGTAAATCTTTTAATTACACGCATATTTTCCTCAGACGCAAACAAAAATCAGCCTCTTCGGTCTCTAGGTTGATAACGCAAGCTGTTGTGTTCCGTGATGAAGAACGGCTGTGATTGGTCAATCGTGAAGAGCGATGAGAAAAGTAACGGTTATCACGTGACTTCGCCGTCTACCTCAGCATCGTTTATTTACACTATTTTTTGTTTATTTACACTAATGATACTAAGAAACTTTAATAGACCTTGAATTGAAAAAATATGCATTTATAATGTGATTTTTATTAATTCTACTCTCGAGCCGTTGTACCTGACAAATTACAAAGAACATTCGAGTCGCTAAGCTTTGTCAATTTTGAGAAGCTCGTGTATTTACAATTGCCATTTTATACGTAACTCTTCTTTTTTTGCTTGCATTGTTAGTTCTAATGAAAATATAATAAAATAAGATAAGATATATTCAAGCGAGTCGTTGTGATTCAGACCAGATGAGTCGAGCGCTGATTGAATCGTTTGTCATTTCTGCAGTATGGCGGAGGACAAGGTGAGAGACATCTGTCTGTTTGTAAACAGACCCTGTTTTATAATTAATTAATGTGCAAATATGAACAAAATGGGTATGTCATGTGTATTTAGGCGCTGTGCTATCTATACCAACTGCTGTTTGTTATTTAGCGCTGTTGTGAAGCTTTATTCGAGTTATGCAAAGTGTTTCTGAACTCTTGACAGAATACAAAGCATGAAACCTTAGATCTCATTATCCAGACTGAAAGTGCCTTGAAATTGAGTAAAACAGATCTCTGTAGTTCGTCTGTCTGTGTTGTCTAATCATAAATAACAGCGTGTTGGTTTAGTTCATTGGTCTGATGTGTCAGTGGTCTAATGTGGTCTCGTATGGTCTGATGTGTCAGTGGTCTAATGTGGTCTCATATGGTCTGATGTGTCAGTGGTCTCATGGTCTGATGTGTCAGTGGTCTAATGTGGTCTCGTATGGTCTGATGTGTCAGTGGTCTAATGTGGTCTCGTATGGTCTGATGTGTCAGCGGTCTCATATGGTCTGATGTGTCAGTGGTCTAATGTGGTCTCGTATGGTCTGATGTGTCAGTGGTCTAATGTGGTCTCGTATGGTCTGATGTGTCAGTGGTCTCATGGTCTGATGTGTCAGTGGTCTAATGTGGTCTCGTATGGTCTGATGTGTCAGTGGTCTAATGTGGTCTCGTATGGTCTGATGTGTCAGTGGTCTAATGTGGTCTCGTATGGTCTGATGTGTCAGTGGTCTCATGTGGTCTCGTATGGTCTGATGTGTCAGTGGTCTCATGTGGTCTCGTATGGTCTGATGTGTCAGTGGTCTCATGTGGTCTCGTATGGTCTGATGTGTCAGTGGTCTAATGTGGTCTCGTATGGTCTGATGTGTCAGTGGTCTAATGTGGTCTCGTATGGTCTGATGTGTCAGTGGTCTCATGGTCTGATGTGTCAGTGGTCTAATGTGGTCTCGTGTGGTCTCGTATGGTCTGATGTGTCAGTGTTCTAATGTGGTCTCGTATGGTCTGATGTGTCAGCGGTCTCATATGGTCTGATGTGTCAGTGGTCTAATGTGGTCTCGTATGGTCTGATGTGTCAGTGGTCTAATGTGGTCTCGTATGGTCTGATGTGTCAGTGGTCTAATGTGGTCTCGTATGGTCTGATGTGTCAGTGGTCTAATGTGGTCTCGTATGGTCTGATGTGTCAGTGGTCTAATGTGGTCTCGTATGGTCTGATGTGTCAGTGGTCTAATGTGGTCTCGTGTGGTCTGATGTGTCAGTGTTCTAATGTGGTCTCGTATGGTCTGATGTGTCAGTGGTCTAATGTGGTCTCGTATGGTCTGATGTGTCAGTGGTCTAATGTGGTCTCGTATGGTCTGATGTGTCAGTGGTCTAATGTGGTCTCGTATGGTCTGATGTGTGTCGGCTCTGTTTCAGGATCCAGTGACCCGACTGAAGGATCTGGCCGAGCTCAAAGACCAGCTGGAGGAGATCCAGAAGAAGGTGGAGAATGAGGTTCAAGCTGGAATCCCTCAGGTACAACAGAACCAGAACTACGGCTGATCCGGATTGGTCCGGTCCCAACTATCACTAAAGAAGACATATAGAAAGTTTGGTGCTATACTGATAAATAGTTTTGTTTTTTAATAAGATGATCCCCTTGTGAGGGACCCCATTGTGTTAGGAGGTTAATATTATATTTATTATTATTATGACCAGTGTTATTTAAGTATTATTAGTAAGATACTATTGTAATATATATTTATTATTAATTATTTAATTATTATTATTATTATTATTATTATTTATTTATTTTTTTTTTTTAATTACATCTAAATAGTTTAGTAAATATTTTTTAATTAGTTTGTATTTTCTGGATTTTCATTTATTTTTGTGGTTTTGGCATTTTTAAATAGTTTATATATATATAGTTTATAAACTAGCATAAACTTAAAAGAAAATGAGAAATGTTGACTTGCATAAAAGGTAGAATTTTTTCCTGTTTTATTTGATTTCAGTAAAAGTTTATTTTAAGTAACAAAAGTTTTTTCATGATTTTAATTAACTGTAATAACCCTGATTAAGACAACAGAATTAAATAATTGTTTCCAAAATTACATAATTGGCTTTTGCATCATTATGCTAAAACAAACTGTTAAAATATTTTCTGGATTTTTTTTATTAAGTTAAAATTATATCTGAGATAAACTCTTCATTTTTTTCCCCACAAATATTTTTATGTTAGAAAAATATTTAGATGAAGAAAAAATTGAGAAAAATGAAAATCATCTAAAAGTGTTGCCATTAATAGCATTATTGTTTTTATAAAAATAATTATTAATAATATATTTTAGTGAATTAAAAAATATACTTAATATATCAAGTGCATTTACTATAAATTAATGAATGAATAGATAAAAAAATCCTACATTTTTCACAGACCCTCTACCACCCCTTTGTTGTCCCCAGTTCAAAAACCCCTCTCCTAGTGGTGAATGCTGAATGCCTGCATGCTTCCAGCAGCTGAAATTGTCTGTCCTGATTGTGTTTTTCAGGGTGGCTCATTATTAGCATCTCCTTTCCTGAAAGGATTCCTGGCTGGGTATGTGATTTCCAGAATGCGTTCTTCAGCCATCCTGGGAGTGGCTTTGGGAACCTTGACAGGAATCTACGCTGCTCAGAATTATGAGGTGCCCAACATTGAGACGAGCCTACGAAACTTCCTGAACTCTCTGAAGAAAGGACCAAGTGATTAACGGTTAATTAGCAACCGTATTCAGACTGAAGAGGAGAACATGCATCATTGCTGCTTGCTTTTGTGTCATTCAGCATCACATCGGAGCGCCTTCCCTCCTGAACAAAACTGTTGAATTAGATAAAACTGTGGTCTGTGTGAGTGTGGATTTGGACTTTAATAATGAAGACTGTTATGATGCAAAAGATGGACATCATGTAGGGCTGCATAATTAATCAAAATAAAATTCAAATCACAATATAGCTTAGTATGATAATCAAATTGCAAAGGCTGTCTTATTAAACAAACATATGTAATGCGTGTTTCATAGTGAAGCGTGGCACTGTGTTCAGTTACACGTCAATTTAACGCTTTAAAATGAAGAAATTAAGACAAGTATTAGTATTGTAATTTTACAGTTAAAAATATGTTGTATTATTTTGTTATTTTTCTTAAATAGTTGTTTTATTTTACAGTGAAATTACAATAATAATATGTATTGTTTATTTTTTAAATATTAGTAATAATAATAATTTAGTACAAATTGTCATCTTGCAGCTGTACTGTAAATATACTGTAATTTATTATACTAAAATATAATTTTTGCTAAATACTCTTTTTATTTTACAGTTACAGAACATTACAGTAGTAATATTTTTTAATATTTTTATTTAGTAGTAATAAGAATTTGGTTAAATTACAGCTGTACTCTAAAATCATTACATATTGTATTATAATATTATTTTTAATGTTATTAATATTATTTTAATACTTAATATTTTTCTTGAATACTCAGTTTTTATTTTACAGTGAAATTACAATAGTTACAGTGCAATAGTTTTTATTTCATATTTTTATTTAGTAGCAGTAAAAATAGTCATTTTTATTGTTGCTGTTATTATTTTATAATCTCATGGATTAAAATAAAATAAAATTAAAATTGAAATAAATAAAATAAAATTGAAATAAAAAATAAAATTGAAATAAATAAATAAAATTTCAATTTTTATCAGAAAAAAACACAATTCATTTTTTCCCCCAAATTGTGCAGCTCTAGCATCATGTCTATTTTGTTTCATACTGCACTGCTGAAGAATTACGTTTGTCCCGCTGCTTTGTTTCAGTCTTTTGTAGTACTTCTTCCTGTACTTTCAGAAGCAGCTGTTGGTGACAGCCGGTGAGCATGATTGTGATAGATAATGTTGGTTCATCTGAAGCAGAACCTCCTCGACAGAAGATGCTGGCTTTGTCTCCTGGTCCTCATTTACTTTTCCCACACTCCTCTCATCTCCCTCACCAAAGTTGATGGCCGCGTTCCCTTCAGTCCTTCATCATGCGTTCTTCTAATCGAGTTCATCAAGCTCCTGGTTTCCCTCGCAGCCCTATTGACATCTGGAAATCTATCCGACCTCAAAATATCAGCGTTGACAGTGGCACCATACGCCATTCCTGCATTTCTCTACGCTTTCAACAACAACCTAGTGTCTTCATGCAAGCCTACATGGACTCCAGCTCTTTCCAAGTGCTCAGTAACCTAAAAATCTCTACACGTCCTGCTTGGGAAAGCGGCTGCGAGTGGGGCAGTGGCTCGCTCGCGGGATGCTATTGGCTGCTGTGTCACAGCTACTCTGGTTTGGATTGGGAAGCGTCAGATGAATCCACCATCGGGCTCCACATCACATCCTGGGGTCTGTTGCTGGTGCTTGTCTATTGTTTCATCTCAGGATTGGCCACTGTTTACACCGAACATGTGCTGAAAACCCAGAGTTTGCCGTTGAGTCTCCAGAACTTGATTCTGTACATCTTTGACGTGGGGATCAATCTGGTGTCACCGAAGATCGAACGCCACCGAAGATGACTTTATTGCTCCTGTTGTTTATTTTCTCAGCATGTGCCCTCAGATATCTCTGTCTTCTGCCTTTGTCATCTTTCTAGAAGTGCATCTTACTGTGAATGACCATCATCAAGACTGAATGTCTGCGGATTTATTGTGTTTTATTTTAATTTACAAAGTAAATGTTGGATGATTGGTACAGCACACATATTTAAGGCATATTTATGCAAATAAATATAATGGATCATTTTCAGTGGCCTGGTGAAGTGTTTTTAATAATTAGGTGTTTAGTATTTATTATACAGAAAAATGCTGTCTTTTTGATCAGTGTTTTATTTATATGCTATTACAGTATTTATTAATATTTTGAATTTGTTTTATTTTTAGATTTTCAGTTTTCATTTTAATTTTAGTTTGTTTTAGTAATTTTTGGTGTGTTTTTGCCATTTTTATCCATTTTTGTTTTCTGTTTATATTTCTATTTAACTGTAATTTTCTTTCTGTATTTGTAATTTTACTTCATCTTAAATCTATTTTATTTCAGTTGCAATATTTCTGTTTTTTTCTGTCTTTTATGCTTTATATCGGTTTACTTCAATTAACAAAATGATAAATGGATTTTTAAAAGTTTTTATATTAGTGAACAATAACAACACTGTCTCTGTTGTGTTTTGTGACTATTGAGGTTAATCATACCTTGCAAACTTATCTTTAGAAAAATCAAAAAATCTGAAAAATCAAACTAATTCAAAAGGAAAACAAGTTTTAATTCCCTACTGATGGATATTTGTTTTTGTTTTAAGCATAAACTCATTTTATTTCATTCAGTTTCTCAGAAAGCAAGACATATGTTCAATTTGCATCTCAAGTAAGTGTATTGTGATCAAAGATGTTTAGATATTTGTATTGGGAAACAAAACCAACATTCTGTGGAAGAAATTCATTTTCACACTGCATGCAGCATTTAATGCCATGACCTTATGAATTTAAGACTTTGATTTAAGACCTTTTTAGGTCTCAGTTTATGGAAGGGTGAATAAAGACTTTTAAATTTTTCTTACACTAGCAGGTTTTCCTGCAAATTTTCACTTTTTCACTGTCAGTGTGGACAGACAAACTGGTTTACAAATGCAATGCAATGGCAATACATTCCTGTTTATTTTCACACATTCATCCTGGGAATCAAAAGCTTGTCATCGATGCTCTCCATGGACATTAAGTGAAAAATAACTTGATTTGATCTTTTCCAGTGACGACTTTTTCCCGTGTTGGATCAGATCAGATGCGTCATGGAGTGGGATTGAGAGCTTTCCGGAGCTGCTGGTTTTCCTCCTGGAGTTGCAGGTTTTGTGAGGACAGATGAACAGCGTCCTGAATGGCGTCTAACAGCAGGTTCCTGTACCTTCTCTCAGACATCTGCCTCTGTTCCTCCAGAACCTCACGAAATGCCCTGAACACCTACAAACACACATCCAGCACAAAAAAACACCCATTCAGACCACTAGAGGACAGTATCATGATATATTAAAGGAAATGCAGCTACATAACTTAATGTAGTATATAACTATATTCTTAATAGTAATATGAAGGTTTGTATAAGGAACAGTGTGATTTCTTGTTAATATGATGGTTATATGAGGAACAGATTGAAAGTGATATCAGTTTTACATGCACTAATTTTTGTCAATCTGAATGAATCCAATCAGAATTCAGATTCTGAAAGTTTATGTGAGTCCTAAACTTATTTGCAATCCTTTTCATGTTTTAAATTACATTAAATGTGTTGTCACATTTAGAACTGGAAAAAGACGCTGCTATATTGTTTATATATTTTGCTGCTATATTAATGGCAAAGCCAACCAAAGTGTGGCACAGGCAGGTAAAATAAACGAAGGCAAATTAAACACAATAAAAGACAGGCACAAAATTATGCAAAAAATAAAATTATATATATATATTAGGCCTATATATAACCAAATATTTCTTAAATTCAATAAGTATTGCATGCTATTTTTTTTTTTTAATAATTCATACATTATCTAAAACCTTTGTTGAAAATGAATAATAAAGCTGGGATTTTGCTGATTTAGATTTTGATAAATATAATATTTTGTTAATATATCTGTGATAATTTTATACTTTTTGATATGGCTGTTTGTCTAGAAGTTTTTTTATTTATTCTCTTGAGTCTGTATTTTTTTTTTCTTATATTATATCTTATATAGTTTTTTTTTTTTATTATATTTAATTGTTTTCCCCTTTTTTTTTTTACCTCTCGCTTACTAATTTAATTTTGATGTCTAAGTCCTTGTTATAAATTATAAAGGCTCTCTTTGTCAGCATTGATGGAAGAACCTTTAACATCCAACATTTTCATTGATCAAAAGGTTCTTTATAGTGGAAAAAAGTTATTTATATTCTTAAAATGTTCTTCATACCAAGAATTAAAATGGTTCTATTAAGAACTTCTCACTGAAAGCTTCTTTGAGGAACCAAAGATGGTTATATGGCATCTCCCCTTATGGTACTTTTATTTTTATAGCTGATTGTAATTTGAATGCCATCTTTATCCTTAATATTTTTGGTTTTCCTAATTAAAAAAAAAAAAAAAAATCCTAAATGCTCAGTGTTTTTCCTCAGTAGATGTTCACCTGCAGACTCTCTTCTCTGAGGTTGTTGATCTCCTGTTGGTGTTGTCTGCTCTGGGTCTCCAGGTCTGCATACGCCTGCTGGTTCTCCCTGCGCAGCACCTCGATCTGAAGAACCAGGATGTGTCTCTCTCTGCGCAGGTACGACATCTCACCCTCCACACCACCCATCTGCAGACGGGACAGAGTCAGTCACATGACCAGAACAGCCCAATTGAGCTCTGCTTGTTTAACTCAACCAGAACTCACCTGAAAGCTGCAATAATAACTGTTTTAGGTCTAAAACACTGACAACAATTTATAAACAGCATTTTATAAATGGATTGACCAATCAGAAGCCAGGACTATAAATATCTGGTTTATTCAAGGGGTCGTGAACTGAGAAATCGAAATTTCCTTGATCTTTTGACATATCAGGTCATTGTACTATAAAAACATCCTGTAAGTATGAGAACTCAAAACTTTGTCGTTAGTCTAAGCCAATCTGCCAAAACGACTCACGATGTAATAGTGTGGATAAGCACTGCCTCCACTGAAGAAGATCAACGCCTGCTTCGACATCACTGCCTGTTTAGCCCCGCCCACTGATTCACGCATGTAGTGTTTATGAGAGAGGCGAACGCACAGGTCTACACAGAAACCAAACGATAAAGATGCTCTGAAGACATCAGGATGTTGTGCAGTGCAAGTTGTGGAAAAACAGTGTTTTTGCATTGCCTCCTGATCCCAATGTTAGGAAAGAGTGAATTAATTTTATTTTTAATGAAGTTCCAGACCGTGTCAGTAAGGACTTGGTCCTTTGTTCACTTCATTTTACCTCGTTTACAAACAAGGCAGAATTCAACATGGGATTTTTGAAAAAAAATTGAAACTAAAAGACAATGCTGTGCCGCTATATTGGATCCGACAGTAATGTTACAACACAAGTGTGACTGTTTTTATTACGTGATTACTATTGCTTTGTCTGTTAAACAGATCGTTTGTACTTATGCGTTTTAAACCTAAATCACAGCAGCGTCCATCTATGAGGAATGTACGCTATCAAACATAAACAACTATTAGCCAATCATAGCAGTGGGCGTTTACTTTCGAGTCTACAATCTGCCACGCCTATTCAAAAAGAGCATTCTGATGAGGGGGGTCTAACCCTAAAATTACTACTAAATTATGATATTTTTTGATGTAACATTATAAGTGGACCTCAGAAAACAGTACAAAATAAAAAACAAAGGCAGTTCATGGCCCCTTTAAAAACAATAAGCTTAGGCACACACAAAGGTTAATAGGAAGAAAATTTTGATAGAAATACATGACTCTATATCTGTTGATGTGTGTTATTTCTCATGTGTCCTGCACCGCTCTCACCTGCTCTTCCTGTAACTCTCTCTCCATCTTCATCAGTTCATTCTCGATCAGTCTCTCATGAGTCTCTCTCAGTCTCCTTCTGCGCTCCAGGAGTTTCTCATGATCTGCCTGAGAGACAAACACATTCATACAAATTCTTATTTGCATATTTATGAAGTCAATAACACTGATACAGTTCCCAACAGGTGTGTGAATTTTATAAGAACTGCGCTTGTCCAACAACCTGCTCCACTCTGGCTAAAACGTAGGCTACAAAAAGCAGTCTTCTGGATGAAAATGATGTAAATAAAACGGCAATAAAATTGTAAATATATTTTAAATGGTTTCAGAAGAACACCAAGACAACTTTTAAGGGCTTGTCTGTCCGCACTGAATGTGTCTGTAGCGCTATATATGCGCTGTCTCAGCGCTCACTTTGGAAACATATAGCAGCACTGCGGCATAGGTACATACTTGTAAGTATAATACCCTAATTACTGAGACCACAGTGTAATTTTGAAATTACAATTTATGAAATACCCTTTTCAAAGCATGGATCGTAGAGCACAAACTTTGTTTGTTAGTTTGTTTTAGGAAGACCCTTATAGTGTCGAGTTGCTCCTATACCATCCGATGTTTCAAATGAATTTATTTAAAATAGCCTTTACATTAATGTACATAAAATTTGATTTATGTCATTTATAGAATGTGTTCCGTGAGTTTTGAATTGTCGTATAAAATGTTTTATGTATTTTTCTAATAGGATTAAAGTGAAAGTTTGAGATTGCCATGGCCACGGTAAATTTTTGAATGACCTCAAAATAATGGGCAGAATAAAAGCTCAAGTTATAAAGTAAATAGATATTTCTGTCTGCTGTTGTTATAGCTATAAAAAAAAAACTGTTTGGTATACTATTGCACTGTACGCTTATTGTTCGAGGTCTGTCGCAAAGCAATTTTATTGCAACAGAGAGATTTTATTTCAGCTAAACAGTATAATAATAATATTATTATTATTATTTATTTATTAATTTTTTTTGAAAGATTTAATGGCTCTGTATTTATTTGTTTATTTTTAAATATTACACCTGATATTGTCTCCTAAAAAAGAGTCCGGAGACCTCATTGAAATCTTCCGAGGCTTATACCATCACTGGGCTATTTATGTTGGTGAAGGTTATGTGATTCACCTGGCACCTCCCTGTGAGTATTTTACATGCCTTAAATGATATTTATTGAGCTTAACTTGCATTGAATCTGAAACATTCCATTTAAGTCTCATGATTGCTTTTACTTTTCCATTTAGCTGAACATGCTCATGCTGGGGCCAACAGTATGATGTCAGTACTACACGAGAGAGCCACAGTGAAGAAAGAAAAAATTCATGTAGGAGTTGGCAAAAATGATTATTGTATCAACAGCATTCTGGATGAGAAATATGAACCACGTTCGAAAGATTATACAGAATGCATACAGTCTTTTGGGAAAAGAACTTCCATGTAGTGTGCTTACAAGGAACTGTGAGCACTTTGTTACGGAGCTGAGATACGGAAAACCACAGTCCCGCCAGGTGCAGTTGTTTGGCATATTTAGATAATTCATTGCCACTGCTTATGCTGTCACAACCAGTCCAAGAAGTGAATTTCGAGGGGGGACGGCGTTCCATTTCTTTATTTCAGACCCTTAGGTCCATATCACAAAAAAAAAAAAAAAAAAAAAAAAAGATTGTAGTCTTAAAAAAAAGAAGACACAAATATTCCCTCTAAAAAACTTAGTCTTGGTCAACAAAAATTTGTCTAATTTTGGTGTTTATTATGCACTGTAACATGCATGCAGAATTTGAGCTACATATTAAAAGTTTAGTTGTCACTCTTGGCAAAATGTGTTTAAATTTCTCTCTCTCTCTCTCTCTCTCTCTCTCTCTCTCTCTCTCTCCCCAATTATTTATGTTTAAGAAAAAAAAAACAGTGTAATTGTTTTATATATATTTTAATAGACCCTAAATATCCTTGATTTAATAAAAGAAATTTAAAAGTCCAGTCGTTGTCTGTCTTTTGGCCTGTGTAAAACCGCCAGTAGGTGGCAGTAAGACCTTGTCTCAAATGAGTGATTCGTTTAAATTTTAAAAACACAGATTCATGCAAGGATGAAACATGTTTCTCTGAGACGCGCAACAGTTCTTCTCCAGCTTAGTTTGAACTATTTGTGTTGGTGAAACAGAGCAAAAACAGACAATATTGTGTCCAAAATGTAACGCACTTCTATTAATTTTTTGGTTGTTGGACTGTATAAAATCAATTTCACATTCACAATCATGATCACGCTCTGATATTCGGAAAAACGGCACTCTTGATATTACTTAACTATATCAGATGTTATATATATATATATATATATATATATATATATATATAAAACAAGTACACTCATACAGGGATATTTTTGCCCTCATAACTTGAATTATAAGGGCATTCTAGCTGAATTCTTGTAAGTTTCATCGTGCAGTAAATCCTCAAAAAGATCAGTGGCTGTTGAGTTACATGTTGAGTTAAATAAAAAAAAAAAAAAAAAGCTGAAGTGAATAACAAAATATAAATATGAAGAACAAAATACAGATATTAGATTAACAATGACTAATAGAATAAATAGGTTTAAGTGCTAAAATGACAAATAAAAAATAATAATAGTAATTTAAAGCTGTTTTTCTTTTCTTTTTTTAGGACAAAACCTAACAACAGCAACAAAAACCATAACAAAATTACTGAAACTCAAGCTAAAATTAAAATTGAAAACTGAAAATATAAAATAAAAGCTCTAGAGTAGATGAGGAAGAAGTCAGATGATTAGCTGTTATCAGGTGTCAGCAGTGGATTGTGTTTCTCAGTAGTGTCTCCTGATTGGTCACTCACTGTGCTGGTGGCGTTTGATTGGCTGGATTCTCTGTGTGTCTCCTGTAATCTGATCTCTTCTTTCAGCTGTGTGATGCGGTTCACTCTCTCCTGATTCCTTTGGACGCTGGCCCTGCCCTCTGACATCATCATCATCTTAATCTTCATCATCATCTTAATCTTCATCATCATCTCAATCTTCATCATCATCTGACAGACTGATGTGAGTCTCCTCATACCTACCAGTAAGATGCATGTCCATTTCCTGTCTGAGGAGGTCCTGCAGGTCCCTCTTCCTGTCTGCTGTCTCACACTCTTCCTCGGCTCTTCCTCCATCAACCACCTACAAACACAATCTGCGTTAAACTCACATTTCACACAAAACTCGAACAGAAATGTATGAGATTGACGAGATTCAGAGTGTGTTGTTACTCACAGACGAGTCCATGTTTGTGTGTTGAGCGGCTCTGAACTGAAGATCTCTGTGTGTGTGTGTGTGTGTGTGTGTGTGTGTGTGTGTGTGTGTGTGCGCACTTGTGTTTCACTCTCTTCAAATATTCATTAGTGTTCACTTTCACCTCTGTGGTTTTAAATGTGTTGCATTCAGGGTTACTAGTTGACTATATACAGTATATATAAATATATATAATTGTAATTTTTTATGCTATTATTTTTATATTTTCTTTTTCATTTCAGTTAAAGTTTTAGAAATTTTTAGTCATTTAGATATGTTTTTGTTATTTTTTAAATTACATTTTTTATAAATATGTCTATATAGATTTAATTGTGTGTGTGTTTGAAAAATAATAAATAAAAATAAATTAGAGCTAAATAAAAATATTTGTAGAAATATTAGTTTTTATTATTAAAATATTCTTTTTTTCAGTTTTATGTATTTCTATAGTTTAAATATTTCTATAGTCTGTAGTAATTTTATGTATATTTTGTCATTCCAATTTATTTTTTTTTTTAATTATTTTTTTTAAATATGTATTGAAATTTATATAAAATGTCTATTTAAATTTGTCTATTTAACTGAAATAGTAAAATCAATAAAAATCAAATGTAAAAAAAATTATTTCAAAATAAATTTTAAAATTAGAAAACAAAAACTAAAATATGTATGACAAATACACAACAAAATGACAAACTTTAACTCAAATTAAAATTAAAATAGAAAATAAAAAATGAAAAGTAATTATATATGTGTGTGAATATATATAGACATAAAAAAGAAAACATTAAGAAATCTTTAACTCAAATTAAAATGAATATAAAAAATAAAAAAATAAATAAAAACGGTTTCAAAGTATTAATAAGAACTATAATATTATCTGAATAATAAAATATTACTGCTTGCATCTCATAATCATATACCTTTACCCTGTGGTCAGTTTATGCTGAACGTCTTCCTGCAAGATTCATTTCCTCATTTGACCTCATGAACACTTTCATTCTGTGTCATATTCAGATGCCTGTTTCAGGAAGTCACAATAATTTTAGTCAAATTACCTTGAAATAAATAAGGAAGTGATACTGATCTGTTTTGAAAAAGAGAAGGAAGAGTGAGATTGTTTAGAGAAAACATGATAGGCAGATCACTATGTATGACATTTTTAAAATATGCATGTTTGAATGCAGAACTGTTTTGTAGGGAACTATAGACATTATTAATTCAGTGAAAATGATCTGAAAGAAGAGGAGCATGAATCAGAAAGGACATATGATATATTTCACAGAAGTCTTAATATTTATATCTTTATACACTGTAAAAAAAAAATCGTAAAAAAACGGTAATTTTCTGGCAGCAGGGGCGCCAGAATTTCTGTTAAAAAACAGAAAAAAGACTTCAGAAAAAAAATGCAGATAAACCTTAAAAAAACAGTAATTTCTTATTCCATAGTTACAGGTTATTACTGTAATTATACATGAAATCGTTTTATAATTCCACGAAATCTTTTACTTTTAACATATAACAATTGTCAGAAAACAGTAATACACCTTTAAAATAGAATAACTATCTTTAAAGAATGATTAAAAAAAGCTTAAGTACAGATAATTACTGTTATTATAAAAAAACACCATAAATCTAACTGTAGATATAAACTATAATATTGTTTATATACATAAAATAACTGTAAAAGTAAAAAATAATAATAATAGTACGGTAAACTGCAAAAGGATTTCCTTTAATAAAAATACAAAACCTTTAATTATTATTATTTATTTATTTGTTATTTGCAAATAACACATTTGGTCAGCATTTAACAACAACATTGTTAGCTTAGCAACATTGTTAGCCACTGGTTATTTTTTTTAACACTAACCAATTTTTCCATTAACAGTTTTTACTGTGGGAATTACAGTTTTTTTAGAGCCATTTCTACACAATATGCATTACAAAACAAAACAAAACACAATTTAAATGAAACAAAACCCTACCCATGATACTGCTCACCTACTTATCCACCACCCATACCCTCCCAAGAAATAATTCCAGCAGAATGAAAAGTTTAAACATTACAGAATGGTATACAAAGAAATTGGAACACACTTAAACTGTATATGAAAGAGAAGACGCTGGCAATGCAAGAAGCTTTCTATTCTACTCTCTCCATTCAAAGTTTGCAATGTTTGTAATCAATGAGAGAACCTTGGGATTAACAGACTGCTGTTTTTTAGATTGTTTCTTCTCCACCTTGGTCCCCCTGTCCGGATTTATTTTGAAAAGGCACCTGTGAAGACAGAAATACACCTCAATATAGTGCTCCAAACTATTTTCATAATCACCAATTCTGTGGATGAGCCATATAATTTTTATGTAACTTTTTCTTAATTTAAATATTGCCTGGATAATTTTTTTTTTAATCCAGTCACTGGGTCTAGCCTTTTGGGTCATTTTGTTATTTTCATAGTGTATTTTTGCGTAACCCACTGCTGGGTTAAGTGTAACTGACAATAGAAATGATACACCTCCTCACAAAGTTTCCTGCCTGATGGGTCAAAGCATTGCCGATTTGCAGTTTAAACCTGATCATTTTTTTCCAACAGTCATTTTGTCTACTGTCCTAAAAGAAAACTTCCTGATGTGAAGGTTTGTAATCACGTTAATTCACTTGTATGAAGTAATTGCAATACAGTAGGGATGGAATCTTTTATTTCTTTATTAAAAGTACATTTGCTACACTAAAATTCTCATATCTGCTGTAGGTTCACTTGGATTGCAGACTGAGCAAGATGTGACGTGGCCATATTTGAGTATCTCCTATTAAGCAAGTGTGCCAACAATGACTGTGATGCGTCTGCTGCCAGTATAAACATCTCCATAGATTACTAAGGTAGTGATGGCTCCACAACAAGATTTCCATATATACATTTATAAAGCATTTCTTTCTTAAATATTACTCAAAAATTTGAATATTGTAATCTATTGAATAGGAATAGACAGTTCATAATGTACCAATACCAGTTGTCTTCCCACAGATGTCAGAAGAGCACAATGTCTGCTCATATTGCTCCTGTAACTTCATAAATGTTTTGTATGTTGTAATGAATTTACCATTAAATAAAATTATTTAATCTAGACTATTCTTCTGTTATCTTATTTATCGTCCATTCATTTAAGGAGTTGATTCCTAAGTTAACAAGTTGTCTTTCTGATCTATCCATCTATAGGTCACGTATACAGTAGTCAACATTTGAAGTGGATCAAAACCTTTCATCAAAGTTGTCCTAAAAAGCTTTGATGAACTTTTTTGATCCACTTCAAATGTTGACTACTGTATACGTACATACACCTTTTTCTACAGGACACACATTTTGTAGATGCACTTCCAAGTCTTACCTCTGCATGAACTCCAAAGTTGCACCAAGTTCCACTGGATAGCTTATGTTGAAGCAGTAGTAGGTCACAAACATCATTAGAAGGGCATCACCACAATTTGTGACACCATCTATCACAATGGTCTGGTCCACAGCAATCATAAAGCGTCCAGCTGTCAGAGGAGAACTACCTACAGTACATACAAAAAAACATTAAGTTACAAGAATAATAATATCGTGACTGTTAAAAGACCACAATGTTTGGCTTGCATGTCATTCAGTATGGCACAAGTGTAACGTCTCGGTTACGTATGTAACCCTCGTTCCCTGAAGGAGGGAACGGAGACGTAACGTCATAGTGACTGACGTAATGGGATCTCGCCAGAGAGCCCAATCACCTTCGAATGTTAACAAGCCAATGACAGTTGGCGTGCGTGTTTCGCCACGCACACCCCGCCCCGCAGCGTGGGTATAAAAGGAGAGCGCGTGCAAACGCACATCAGTTTTTCGCTGAGGAGCCGAGACTGTGTGCCCCGGCCGTACAGCGGTGGTACAGCAACTGTGGCGACGGGACGTTACGTCTCCGTTCCCTCCTTCAGGGAACTAGGGTTACATACGTAACCGAGACGTTCCCTATCAGTCGGTCACGTTCGACGTAACGTCATAGTGACTGACGTAATGGGATCCCTATGAAAACGCCACTATTGCTGACCCCCTCCAGTGCCCTGCGGAAGCCGGCAAGTCCCCCCACACTAGTTGGGACGGAAGATAGGACAGGGCTTAGGCAGAGATGAGAGCCACTGCTGTTCCGTACAGTGGGTATGGATAACACTGGGAAAGCGTACCCAAGTAGGGGAACGCTACGGAAGCCACATCCTGCATGAAGGAGGTACCATGTGGAGATACACATATGGACTGGCCAAGGGCAGTACTACATATGGAAGTCTCTGAGGTAGACTCAGCCAGCCTGGGGTGAGATCAATACACAGCAGAGACGGCAAAAAGTCTCTGCCAGGGAAGACACGGGCTCACCATGAGGGAAGCCATACCGTGGAAGAATACATGGCGCAGCAAGCGTGATTGACACCGAGCAGGTCCGGTGTTACTGGCCATCTGAGGCAAGTATACGGAGGACATAGGCTCTACACGGAGATTACAGAATCTCGCAAACGTGTTAGGTGTCGCCCAGCCGGCAGCTCTACAAATGTCTGCTATCGAGGCGCCCCGCGCCAAATCCCAGGAAGACGCCACACCTCTCGTAGAGTGTGCTCTTACACCGAGGGGACACGATAAGCGCCAGGCCTGATACGCCAAGACTATAGCCTCCACTATCCAGTGGGCAAGTCTCTGTTTGGAGACAGCCTTTCCCTTCTGCTGTCCTCCGAAGCAGACAAAGACCTGGTCTGAAGTCCTGAAGCTCTGCGTGCGGTCCACGTAAATGCGCAAGGCGCAGACGGGACAGAGCAGAGCAATGGCTGGGTCTGCCTCCTCCTGGGGCAGCGCTTGCAAGTTCACCACCTGGTCAATAAAAAAAGGGCGTGGTGGGAACTTTGGGCACATATACAGGCCGGGGTCTCAGGACAACGTGAGAGTCAGCCGGTCCGAATTCTAGGCACGAATCGTCGACCGAAAATGCCTGCAGGTCCCCTACCCTCTTGACTGAGGCCAGTGCAGTGAGGAGCACTGTCTTCAACGACAGAAACTTAAGCTCTACTGACTGCAGAGGCTTGAAGGGCTCCTCCTTCAAGGCCAACAGGACCGAGGGGAGATCCCAAGAGAGTACCAGATTGAGGGCGCAGAGGATTTAACCTCCTCGCCCCTCTGAGGAACCTGACGACCAGGTCGTGCTTCCCCACAGACTTACCGTCTACTGCATCGTGATGTGCGGCAATAGCGGCAACATACACTTTGAGGGTGGAGGGAGACAGCCTTCGCTCCAACCCATCCTGCAGGAAAGAGAGCACAACTGCGATCGGGCATCTACGGGGGTCTTCCTGGCGGGGAGAACACCTATCGACGAACAGGTTCCACTTCAGCCTGTAAGCGTGTCTTGTAGACGGGGCTGTAGCTGAAGTGATGGTGTTTACTACCGCTGGAGGTAGCCCACCTAGAACCTCCGCGTCCTGTCCAGGGACCACACGTGGAGATTCCACAAGTCTGGATGCGGGTGCCAGAGGGTGCCCCCTCTCTGAGAAAAGAGATCCCTCCTCAGAGGAATTTGCCAAGGAGGGGCTGTCCCGAGGAGCATCAGTTTGGGGAACCAAGTCTGATTGGGCCAGTACGGCGCCACCAAGAGTACCTGCTCCTTGTCCTCCCTGACCTTGCACAGCGTCTGTGCGAGAAGGCTCACTGGGGGAACACATATTTGCGTAGGCCCCGAGGCCAGTTGTGTGCCAGCGCATCCGTGCCGAGGTTCCCCTCGGACAGGGAGTAAAACAGCTGGCAGTGGGACGTGTCCGGGGAGGCAAACAGGCCTACCCGAAGTGTCTCCAAATCAGCTGGACTACCTCAGGGTGGAGTCGCCATTCTCCCGGAAGGGCGGGCTGACGTGAGAGCTCGTCGGCTGCACGATTGAGCTCGCCTGGGACATGAACGGCGCGAAGCGACCTCAGATGCTTCTGACTCCAAAGGAGGAGATGGCGGGCGAGTTGCGACATGCGACGGGAGTGTAGACCGCCTTGGTGTACAGACCAGTACATGCTTGTCGTGTAGCAGTGATTTGAAGCGGCGCAGAGCAAGCCATACTGCTAGCAACTCGAGGCAGTTAATATGCCACTGCAGTCGGGGCTCTGTCTGGAGCCCTGCAGCTGCATGCCCGTTGCACATGGCACCCCAGCCCATGGTAGAGGCATCTGTTGATACAACAACATGCCTGGACACTTGCACTAGGGGAACTCCTGCCCGAAGAAAAGCAAGATCCGACCACGGGCTGAAGATCTGACGGCAGGACGGGGTGACTGAGACCCGGTACGTGCCGCGTCGCCATGCCCATCTCGGGACCCGGTCATGAAGCCAACACTGAAGCGGTTTCATATGAAGCAATTCGAGCGGCGTGACAGCAGCTGCGGATGCCAAATGCCCCAGGAGCCTCTGAAACTGTTTCAGTGGAACCGCCCTCTTGCGCTGGAAAGACTCCAGGCAGTTCAGCATCGACTGAGCACACTCTACTGAGAGACGTGCTGTGAGGTTGACCGAGTCCAACTCCATGCGGAGAAAAGAGATCCTCTGCACAGGGGAGAGTTTGCTCTTTTCCCAGTTGACCCAAAGCCCCAACCGGCTGAGGTGGCTGAGCACCGTGTCCCTGTGTTCGCAAAACTGTGCACGAGTCTAGGCCAGTATGAGCCAGTCGTCGAGGTAGTTGAGAATGCGAATGCCTGCTTCCCTTAATGGAACAAGGGCTGCCTCCACTACCTTGGTGAAGACACGAGGCGACAGGGACAGCCCGAAGGGGAGGACCTTGTACTAATATGCTCACCCTTCGAACACAAAGCGAAGAAACGGTTTGTGTCAAGGGAGGAACGAGACATGAAAGTACGCATCCTTTAGGTCGATTGCTGCGAACCAATCGAAGGACGGGCGCATTGAAAGATGCATTTCTGCATCAACATCCTGAACGGGAGCTTGTGAAGGGCCCGGTTCAGAACGCGCAGGTCCAAGACTGGTCTTAACCCACCGCCTTTCTTGGGTATGATGAAGTAAGGGCTGTGAAACCCTGACCTCATCTCGGCTGGAGGGACCGGCTGTACCGCGTCCTTCGCCAGCAGGACCGCGATCTCTGCACGCAAGACAGGAGCATCTTTGTCCAACACAGAGGTGAACCGAATGCCCCTGAACTTGGGAGGGTGCCGGGCAAACTGAATCGCATAGCCGAGTCTGATGGTTCTCAGGAGCCAGCGAGACGGCCTGGGGGGTGCTAGCCAGGCCCCCAGAGACCGCACAAGCGGGACCAGGGGAGCCACCGACGTACCCGCGGTGGGGCAGCGAAGTGGAGCACAGGGACCCGACTCGGAAGGCAGTGTGTCCCGAAGTGGGGTCTGAGTGTGCGATGTGACACTTACCTGGCTCCACGGCTGGGCAGGGGGTGCGGGAGAAGGCATCGCGTCCTCGAACCGGGGCCCTGCTGCCCGCTGGCGAAAGGAGAGGGGGACGGGGGAGTCGAGACTGTGTCCCGAGCACTGCCGTCCTCGCCCTCTTGGGAACCGGAGACATAGGAACTGCTCTTTTTGAAAATTTGAGTACCACTGGCCAAAAAGCCAGTGGCAGAACAACAAAAACAGGGAACAAAAGATTTTCCACCCTTTTTTTTTTTTTTTTGCAATTAAATTGCAGATGTGTTTTTTTATTTACTCATTTTACGTTTACTTAATTTTACTTAATTTACAAAATTATAATGCACGCTGTAGGCCTAAGAGACTATGAAATATGGTATAATTATTCTTTATTAAGTAGATCATATCCAGATTTTGGTGTGACACAGATGAACAAATAACACTATACTAAAGCATAAAGAATATCCTGTCTACTGATGGGTTTTGGAACTATTGCCTAATGTTCAAGTCAGACCAACACTCTGGCCTTTAAAAGAATTGCATAAGACAATAACAGCACTGCATTTAAGCAGGTATTAACAACTGTCCATGTTGTTTTCTATCATTTATAACCATGCATAACAGCCTCACTGAGCACCTTTGGTACTTTGGGCTATGTGGTACTGTGTAGTCTCATTATCTTATGGTAGTAGATAAGCTATAAAGAAACCATGTGAAAAAAGTATGATAGACAAAGATGGCTACTAAGAAAAAAGAAAACCTTGTTAGTCAACGGAGCAGTAGTCGTGTTTCACGGATAGGTTACACTGTATTTTGATGGCTCCCGACTTCACATTGCAACTATCTGTACAGAATAATAAGTGATTATAATTAACTTTCAACTTTGATAGCTCCGTTTTTAACAGTTCTCTGATCATCTGTGACAGTGGTGTCAGAAACTGACAAAGCTGTTATTCATGTGTTGAAAGAGGCCAGCACACTGAAAAAAATGATACTATTTTTTTTTTTAGATAAGTGGTTGGCAAACAATTTTTTTTTTTTTTAAAGTTAGTCAACTAAATTAGTTTATGTAAATGTAGCTAAAATAAATAGATTGCAACCACTTACCTTGAAAAATGTAGTAAATTCAATTAATTATTTTTCAGTGCACGTTATTAAAAAAAACTTTATTTTTATAGTTAATTTTTTTAAATTGTCATTTAAAACCGGTAAAAAAACAGATATTTAGTGTATTCCGTTTATACAGATTTTATTTGTTAAATCATGTTAAACATTTCAATAAACAGTTTATTGTTGTAATTTTAATACATGGTTTCTGTAATTAAAAAAAAAACAGGGAAAACACTGTAAAATGTATTGGCAAAAACTGTAAAAAAAAAAAAAAAAAAACTCTTTTTTTTTTTACAGTGTATGCAGCTGTTCTACTCTATGATCATAATTTCAGGATTGATTGCAACTTATTACGCTGATCAGAATTATTTTCTAATGATGCATCTGATGTTTTCAATCGTTTAGTGCAGACTGAATAGCACTTGTATACATTTTTCATGTTATTTTCAATTATTGCCTTATTTTAGTATATAAATAATACTAAAATAACACTGTTAGCAGCATAACATTTCAGAAAGTGCAGATTTACTCTTCATTTATTCTTCCTCACACAAAAAACAAACTTAAGAATTTTTAATAATTGAGAGCTGAAATAAAACAAAATAAATATATTAAATGGAAAAACGTATCTAAAATGATGTTTAGAAATGTTGCCTTGCAATAAGGAAGTAAGTTTAAGTACTGAAATTAATAATAAAAATAAGCTGAATGAAAATACACACACGTTTCCATTTAGATTTTTTTTATATTTATCCTTATTATATTTATCTATTTGTTTATATTTATCTTGAATAAATAAAAAACTATTAAAAAAACAGAAAATGTAAAAATTCTTTTTCATTCAAATCATTTTCTGCAGTTATAATTTTTTCACAATTAATTTCAACTTAATACACAGATCAACATTCTGATCTTTGATGATGTTTTGAATCATATTTATTGCAGTATGAATAATTTTACTAGTATTTTGTGCCTTATTTTATTGGCACTTCAACATGTTTATCTTTGACATATTTACACAATAAATGTAATATTGTAATTTCATATGTTCATGAGATCTTCTCTTCTTTAAAACACACAGAGATCATTCAGACAGAATTGAAAATATTCCTGTTTAATAAATAATATATTTTTGCTGATTTTTATGGATAGTGTAAATCATTTTTAAATAAAACAATGACAATAAAGCCACACAGTCTTATTTGGAAACAGCATGTGTTTATTTACAGTTATAATCACTGTGAAATTCATGTTACATCTAACAACATGCTGTGAGTTAAAATTAAAACTTAGAAATGGTATCACACAAAAGACTTACTGTAGATATTATTAGAATAAGGGTTAGACCAGCGCTAATATGCTGCATATGTTTATCTATTCTGAACACAGATCAGAAGAAGAGATCTTCAGTAGGAAGGTTATTGGATTATTCCCATTTAATATCATCCATATGGGCTGATTGATCATCAGGAGCTGAAACTAATGACAGGTAATAGGATTGGAGTTACTCTCTTTATTGCTGGATGAGCTGATTCACTCTGGACAAACAGAGACAAACAGAAACATCAGTTATTAGTACATCAGAAAATGATTTTAACAAAGATTATCAGAATACACTTCACAAGAAAATACTGTTTCAAGTCTTTCTACTTCAAATTTTGCATTTCATTCATTTAATGTTTAATTTGTTACTTGCCAATTCTTTGTAATTATTTGTGAAATTTACTTTTCAGTGCTTATCAGCAGTTTATTAGCAGAATAATCTACAGTCGACTGTAAATTATACACTCACCAAGAAGATCAGCATCTGTCATTATCCATCAGCAGAGAAATGCATGAAACAAACACAAAGAAAGATGTCAGTACTGCTTTATTATACAAGTTATTTACTTAATTAATGGGGGGTTTTTGTAAAGGTGCACAAAATCATTTCTAGCTTGTTTGATCATAGTATGTATTTATACTATATGTGCTTCTGCTGCACATTTGTCTAATTAAATTCAACTTCTTCATTACAAATTATATTTGTAAAACTATTAAAAACATTTTTGGTAATTGAAATAAAGATGAAAAAACAAAATATAAATATTAGATGAAAAACTTAAAACTAAAACTTAGTGAAATTATTGAAACTTTAATTAAAAAAAAGCCAATTCAAAATATTAATAAATACTATAATAGTATATAGATATTATTAAAATACATTTTTTATTAAAATACTTTTTTTAAATATAAAATTTTAGGCACAAAATAAACTTACATTGAAGGAGAGACCTGAACCTGTGTTGTTATTGTAAACTAAAACTAAAGCTATTAAAAAAAAACATTTTTGGTAAATTCAAATAAAGCTTAAAAAAAAGAAATATTAATATTTGATGAAAAACTTAAAACTAAAACTTAAACTAACATCAGATGTTAAAAAAAAAAAAAAAAATGCAGCCAGTGTGTTGTGGTTAGCTAAAGATGTTAAAATCATTTTAATCTTGTCATTTATTTATTTATTTAATATAAATATTGAATAGAAAACTTAAATTTAAAAACTTTAGAAATGAAATAAATAAACTGAAATAAAGTATAAATACTAAAATTAAAGTCAATAAAATCATACTAAATTAAAGCTAAGGAAAAATACATACAGTAAAATACATACAAATTTAAATAAGTGCAAATTTTAGGCACACAATAAACTTACATTGAAAGAAAGACCTGAACCTGTGTTGTTATTGTAAACTAAAACTAAAACTATTAAAAATTATTTTTTGGTAAATAAATAAATCTGAAAAAAAAAAAAAAAAACAGATCAGATGAAAAACTTAAATGACCCTAATGGTTTTTAAATGTTGCCTCAGCAACTAACTAAAATAAATAAGTACTAAAATTAAAATAAATAAAACTGTAAATTAAAGGAAAATATAATTATAAAAAAATAAGAAAAATAACAAAATTCTAAATCCTAAATTAAAATAAAAACCAAAAATAATAAAATGAAAGCTAATTCAAAATATGAATAAATATACACAGTCAAACCAAAAATTATTCAATCACCAGATATAATTTCTGATAATTTTTTTACTAGTGGGTGCTAGGGGTGTGAATCGGCACTGGTTTCACGATCCAATTCGATTACGATTATCATATCAACGATTCGATTCAATTCGATATCATTCGATATCATTATATCAGATTTATTTTGTGCATTTTTATTAAATTATATAAGCAGGCTACTTTTTAAAATAATTGTTAATTAATTAATATATTAATTAACATATAATTAATTATTGTTAAGAATTAAAAGTAAATATAGCTTCAAAACATACAAGCAAATATGAAGTAATAAAGGGGGGAAAAGACAATTACAAGTGATAAAGAAAAAGCACTTTCAGTATCTGGGAGTGCTTTAAGTATCGAAAGTTTACAGATAGTTATGGGTTTTTCTTTTTTCCTCAGCATTATTGACATTTGATTATTAGCCTACTGATGAGATCTAGACACTGGCAGCTTTAATAGACTGCATTCACACTAATGTACAGATCTATTTCCACAAATCAGGTGTTTTGTGCTGTTCTGAAAACATAACTGACTGTGTTTACATCAATTTCATATCATAAAAGTAGATGCAAGTGCATTTAACCGCAGCCGAGAGCTTCAGGACAAACAAACACAAAGCGCACGTGAAAGTCTGTCAGTACGTGAGTTTCGTGCATCTAATACGTACTGCATTCCAAACGGCAGAAATGAAAGCATATCTAAAGTAAAAGACTAAAATAACAGCGAGTGGAAGCACTGTCGAGCAATGCTCACGCGTCTCACAGCGCATATTCTGTGCAATGAAGCCCGCCGCGTTTGTCTCTAGCGCACACACGTGCCATATGCGCGAAAAAGCCAAGCTCAGATTTTAAAAATAGAGACAAGCGTATGCAAATTACGTCATAGGCTATAATCGACTATGGTCTATTACTGCATCGATGCAGAATCGTCCACGTCTGCATCGCAATGCAACGATTAATTTCGACACCCCTAGTGGGTGCAGGACACTATAGTTCATTTATGTAAGTGAGGATAGCAAAATAAAGTAAACTGTCACATATTACACCCAAAAATTCTTCATACGGTGGACTACCAGTAAAACTGATACAAATTTGGGACCAAAAATTTGATTTGACACTTTGACCTGACCATGTTTTGTTACATACCTTTCTGTCAAAGTTATCTGACATTATCGAGATGAATACAGTTTAACTCTTGAGTTCTTGTCATATTTTATTACCATTTTCTAAACTGTAGCCAATAAACTGTGATAATGTGAGAAATGTTGAAGGTGTTGGAATAAAATTTGATTTGACTGTATATAAATAATACTAAACGCTAATCCTAAAATAGTATTTAAATAACAGTTCACAGCATAACAGTTTGAGTGTGAGCATGTTTATTATTAAGTTATTCTTAAGTTAGCACCTTAGCTGCACTGGGGGCGTCCGCGAATGCGTGTGTCGGGGACCTCGTGGCCGTCTTTATCCACACACCAGCAGTATCCGGTGCTGTGCCAGCACTGCATGGGCAGATAGTTGCCCTGTTCGTCACACTGAGGCTTGAAGAACCCAGGCCTCACCTGCTTCAGAGACTCCAGCTGACACTTACTCTGAACCTCAACAGCTGCGGGGCAGACACATGAGTGAGTCATATGAGCGGATCAGAGTGTGTGTGTGTGTGTGTGTGTGTTTCACACCTGATTCAGGAGAGCTCTTCACCTCCTCATCCGCTTCCACCAGCAGTGGCAGGCTCCTCATCGGCAGCTGCATCCTCTTCGGCATCAGTCTGGAAGCTTTGCACAGAACATGGAGATTTAGAACACGTGACACATTCAGAGTGTTTATGACACACAGAAGGTTATAGTTTATACATAGTTTAAAGTTTGTTAGTTACTCATATTTTACATTTTTATTTAGATTTATTTCTATTCTATAATAGTATAGTGTATTTATATATTATAAACTATATATATAGTTTATTATTTTTTATTTAGATTTATTTCTGTAATATGTATTAAAGTGTGTGTGTGAACTAAAATGAAAACTGAAAATATTACTAAATATATTAAATAAGTTTATTGATTTTGTTATGTGCTTTTGTCATTTTTACCATTTTTTTAATTCAATAGCTTTCATTTTTATTTTTATCTATATTTTTAGTACGTATTTTATTTCCGCTAAAGATTTGTAACAGTTTTTTTTTAAATGCAAGTTTACATTCAGAATTTCAGTTTTTTTTTTGTTTTTTTTTGTATTTTAGATTTATTTCAATTACCAAAAACAATTTTTTAAATCAAGTTTTAATTTATTAACAACACTAGCTGCTAATATAATTCATAATGAAGAACTTAGCTTAGGAAAAAAATTGCTTTAATGTTTATTTTTATCTGTATTTTTCCCCTTATTTTATTTCAGTCAAACATTTGTAACAGTTTTTTAAATGTAAGTTTTCATCCAAAATTCCAGTTTTATTTCAATTACCACTTTTAAAAAAATTGTTTTAGTTTTATTAACAACACTGGCTGTTTATATATAATATTATTATTATTATTATAATTATATTATATTCATATTATAATTCATAATGAAAAACTTGATTTCAATTAGAAAAATAATTGAAAACAAAACAAAACAACTATTATATGAAAAAACTTAAATGAGTTTTAAATGTTGCCTTGGCAACTAACTAAAATAAATAAGTTTAAGTACTAAAATTAAAATAAATAAAATGATAAATTAAAGATAAAAAGAATTATAAAAACAATAACAATAACAAAATTCAACAAAACAACAACAAAAATAATAAAATGAAAGCTAATTCAAAATATGAAAAATATGTTTATAAATAATATCAAAAACTAATCCTAAAATAGTATCTAAATAACAGTTCAAAATAGTATTAGTTTTATTAACAACACTGTCTGCTAATATAATTCGTAATGAAAAATATACACACACACACATTAATATATTGTTACATGTATTTTTTTTTCATATTATTTATTTTTTATTATATATAAGTTGGTGATTTTACCATCCTGTTGTCCGCTGCCCTCTCTCTGGTTTGTGAAAATTGGTTGCAGTTTCTAAAAAAAAAGAAAAAAAAGAATAAGAATCAAAAGTTTTAAAGTAAATAAAAAACAACAATGCAGCTGTATTGTTGATTATTATTAGCTGTTTAATCTTACAGTGAGAGGAACGCTGCTCTTCTTGCTGGAGGTCTGGTCAGAGGATTCGTCAGAGAAGTCCTTCAGGAGTGGCATGCTGTTCATGGGGAGATGCATTGCCTTTGGAGGAGCAGCTGTCAGACCAAACATAGACAAATGATACATAAGTGTCAAGCAAACAAGTTTTATGAGAATAGTATTTAATTATAGGTCCTGAATAATATGCATGAATAATTTGGTGAAGTAACTTGTATTTCTTTAAATGAATAGTGCGTGATGACTCTGTGTTTGATGTTTATGTAATTGATTCGGCTGTGTTGCTCACCGGACATCTTTCTGGTGAGCTCCGTCTTCAGCTTCTCCTGGCCGGTGGTCAGAGCACTGATGTGCTCCTTCTGACCCCAGACGAGGTATGCGGTCAGCGCCTGTCCCGCCAGCAGAAGACAAGCCAGAACCGTCAGTCCGGCCACCTTCAGCGCCTTTCCATTGGCGCTCCTGCAGGAGAACCACACAAAACACCATAAACATCTCAGACCTCCTGCTCTTCAGGGGCATTTCTCATGTTTGTTTGTGTGGGTGTTGATTATCTTTAAAGAAATTTCATTTATCTAGCACAGAAAGTGTAATTCCCCTCAAAATGAAAATTTCCAGTGATTCAGTGTCAGTTTTGAGATCCTGGGGATTTTTTAAAGTTGATTTTCTATTCATTTGATTTAAAAAGAGAGAAATTCATTTAGGGAATTTTCATAATCCTCATTTGTAAGCTGCTCTGGATAAAAGCGTCTTCTAGATAAATAAATGAAACTGTAAATTGAATGGTTTCAGTTTTTAAATAGATTATGTTGGCTGGTTCAGGTTTTCCAGGAGAATTCAGAATGAACAACAAAAAATTCCCAATGCAGGGTTATAAGGAAGGGTTAGTTATAATTAACTAAAATTAACTAAAAACCATTAAAAAAATAGTTACTTAAAATAAAAGTTAACAAAAAATGCAATATAACAAATTATATTTTATATTTTATTTTATTATATTATATTTTATTGTAATTGTCATGATAGCATTTACTTTTATTTAGTTTAGCTATTTAGTTAGCACTAATTACTAAAACTGAAACTGAAATAATAACAGTAGTTAATAATAATAATATCGACATATTTTTAAATAAAAATGACAAAACAGCATAACATTAAAACATTACAATTAAAACAGAAAATATTAACAATTATTAAAAATCGCATAAAAAAACAAATCTTGTTGTAAATGTCCGCTATTTGTCAATAACTCACATATATGCAAAGCCTATTTGACTGTACCGTATAGAAATCTAAATAACTAATAACTGAATATATTAAAATCATTATTTATTAAAAACTTGTCCAAAACACTTGGCTCTACTGTCTATTTAATAAAAACATCCAATCAATAACGTCAGCGCGTGTGACGTCACCAGTAGCTAGGCAGACTTTGATTTCCTTCTTTCTGATTTCGCCTTTTTTCATTGGAATTTCACACTAAATAACTCAAATAAGCTATATACTGAAATGAGTTAAATAATTATTCATGCTCATTAACAATGTTTTTACTTGCACAATACTGTCTTTGAGCAGGCTACCAAAAGAGTTTTGCATGCAAGAAAAAACAAAAGTTCCAGAGCATTACAAAGCATGAATTCTTGAACATTTATGCTATATTTTAATTACAACCATGCACTATTGTAATATAATAATATATACTGGAAAAAAAAAAAAAAATATATATATATATATATATATATATATATATATATATTTTATTGTGTCCCACAAACTTTACATCAAACAAACAATTAAATTAAATTAAATTAAATTAAATTAAATAAATAAATAACTAAATAAATTCACCCTCCGCGGTTGACGACGGTCTCCTGGCTTGGCACGCGCTGAATCAGCGCCTCGCTCTGATGCTCCTCCATCACTTGGGTGTTTGAGTGAGTGTTTATGTCTCTAACACCAAATAGAACTCTCTGTAACTCTCGAAAGGTTTTATGCGTCTCTAGAACCCGCTTTTCAGGACGTCTGCGGTGGAAAGTCCCAGATGTGAAGCTGAACCTGATTCTGGTCGTCTTCGGATCTGAAATCTGATTGGCTGATGAGAAGAGCGTCATTAGTTGATGGAGAGACAAATACTTCAACCTGTATGTAAACATGAGAAATGACAGTGAAAACAAATATCCCTATTCCTCTTTCAAATGATCAAATACAGAATAAATCCATATTTCAGAGACGGATTTGACACCCATATAAGGTTATCTTTCTAATAACTCTCATTAATAGTCAATTAAATCATTATAGAGGTATGTTTAGAATATATGCATTCATATATGTAAATATAAATCAGTCTGACATTTCTAATACTTCTATTGTTTTTGCATTTCTGAAGCCTATTTAAATGTGCATTAATCATATGGTAAGTGCTTAAATGAGTTTTATGAATGAAGTTTTAGCACTCAAACTTATAATAAAGTTTGACCCAACAGTCATTACATTGCTGTAAAATATTATAGGTGGCATTATTGTGAAATAAAATCATAAAGATGATGAAATGTGAGGGAATTAGTGCAAGTTCTGCCGAGATACAACTGATTCACGCATCCAGTTTCTCTGATTGGAGAACAAACATTCAGTATTCCTTTAAAGAAATGTCTTGGTTTTTCGTGAAAGGCAGAACTGAGAAATGAAGAATCCGCAAAGTAGAAATGAAGTCGTCAAAACTTGCTGTGATACGCCATCCTTTCCAGATGTCAAACGTGAAGTGAAATCATAGTCTACATGATCTCTGATTTATGGCTTGATTTTCGGAAACTAAATCACTGACGTATTTATCAGAAATGATATTGAAACCAGTTAATGTTTACAAAAGATGGCATTTACTAAAAAACAACGAAAATTTGCAAATCATTTTCTGTCGCTGCCGCAAAAAAACAATCACTGAAGGTTTGTAATCTACATAATAATCAAATGATGAGATGTCTTTTCAGATACAATTCAGTTGAATCTCAGTTTGAGGATCACTATGAAATCAGACGGCTTACATGTATAGCAATATATCATCAATATATAATTGTATACCTGAAAAAGAGATAAAAGATAACTAATGATTAACTTTATTAATCCCAAAGGAAATTCACGTCACAGCAGAGCTCACCACACAATAAATAATAAATAAAATAAAAAAGAAATAAAATACTGCGAAAGACTGCATTTCATATAGCACCCCTTAATTTCAAGCATCTAATCACAACAGGTTTGTTCTTGCAGTTTGAAAAATGGAAAAACAGATCTAAATAACATCTCTGACTATTTCCTATATTTATTTTTACAGGTGTTTTACCTGTATTCTGAATTTTACATTGAATTGCTTTGTGCTATAGGGTTAACAGAAATGTCCATAAAATGACTAAATAATGTCCTGTACATTTACCAGTACA
The DNA here is from genome assembly GCA_039654775.1 of Spinibarbus caldwelli. Taxonomy (NCBI): domain Eukaryota; kingdom Metazoa; phylum Chordata; class Actinopteri; order Cypriniformes; family Cyprinidae; genus Spinibarbus; species Spinibarbus caldwelli. Next base: position 23,513,402 of record CM077247.1, on the reverse strand, counting down.
TTTATTTTTTACAGTGTAAGCTTTTTAGGTTGCATAAAGAACTTTTTACATTTTTACAATATTTAAAAATATTTATTTTTAATAAATACTTCAGTATATTACCAGCTATATTGATTCAGTCACATATTCAGTTGAATTCATTGTCAGTCAGTCTTTTACATTGTAAACTTTAGGTTGCATAAAGAACTTTATTTATTTATTTTTATATTTATTTATTTATTATTATTTTTTTACAATATTTAAAAATATACATTTTTTTAAATGAATACTTAAGTGTATTACCAACTGATGTTACCATATTATATTTTATATTTTAGATATTTATATTATATTATATATTATATACAGTATATATATTATTGTATATTATTTTATTTTATTACAACTTTTTTTTTCCATAATTGAGATGATATACAGGTCATATGTATATCTAAATAAACATTACATATTCTTCTTTTTTTTTCTCAGATTTGCTGTTATCATATGACAATTAGAGGCTGAATTCTGAAGAACTTACTATATTTCATAATTTTAAAGACAACTGAAAAACACAACCACAAAGGTATAAAGGCATAAACACAAAACAGAGTGTGTTGTGTTCTGTAACTCTTACTGTACATACAGTAACATTCAGAACTAACACACCTAAACAAGCAAACAAAAAACAGACAAACACACACACACTTTTTTCTTCATAATATAAGCAAATAATCTTTCCCTTACGTAACAACAACAGAAATATATATATACTGTATATAAAACTGGTCAGTCACATATTCTCATTTCTTTTACATTCACTGTTATCATCATCATCATCATCATCATCATCAGTGATGTTGAAGATATAAACAGAGTCCTTCACTTTTCACTTTCTCTCAGCAGATCCTCATATACTGACACCAGACATGTGACTCACCGACTCGAACTTTCCCTCATCGCTTCCTCTTCTGTTCTTCCTCATCAGTCTCCAGTGAATTACACAGAAAAACAGATCGGCATAACCTATTTGGTTTTATTCGCTGCCAAACAGGACAACAAAAAAACAAGCGTCAAGAACAGAATCTTAGATAGATATGAAGATATGGATATTTGCAAAGCTGTCAAACCAAAATTGGGTGTATGCTTGAAAAAAAAAAAAACTTCCCAAAATGTTTTTTTACAACTTGACTCTTTTAAAATGAGAACTTTCTAAGTTCTATAGTTCTTTACATTTTTGGTGCCTTAAAGGAGTGTTGAAATTTTGACAAATTATAAGTTCAAATATATCTTGGCCAAAATAATAATTTGATTTCTTTTTATGTTGATTTTTAGCCTACACGTTTGCTATTTCATCTACTGTGTTGCACTTCGATTGTTTTCATTTTATACATTCAGGAATGTTTATAAAGGCATTGAATATGATTTAATGGCTGTTTTTTCACTGTGACAACTTACCCCTCTACACTATATGAATATAATCAGCAGCATCCCAAGGCTTTAAGATTTGTATCTCAATAAATCTAGTTATAAATATTACCTGGAGAAAAAATGTGACTACTAGCTTATAGCCTACTTATACTGATTCAATCCCATATTCAGTTGAACCTTCTTTTGTTTTGGTCACATATAACATTACTGACATGGTAATAATACATATTAATAACTTTCTGGCAAGGTAACGTTCGGGCAAGGTTCTTCCAAAATCATCAATAATCATGTAATCATTTTTCTGAAACTTTTTATTATTATTTTTTTTTTTTAGTGTTACCATAGAAAATGATATGCAAAATGATAACATGTTCCCTTTACGTTCACAAAACCAAGGGAAAAAAAAAAGTTTTTAAAAGAAAAACACTGGACGTTTTGGACTTAATGTAAACGTAAGAAAAATGTTCTGAGAAGATATTTCTGTTAGCTGGGACACCACGAGGTCTGAGAGCTTGGCATCAGATGGTATTATCGCCCTCTGACCATTAGTCGTCGCCATCTGACGCTTTAATAACACGCTCTGTGTTTGTGTCGCCCTCCGTCGCCGAGCGCGTGTGGCGCGTCAGTTCAGCGCACGTGAGTTTCACTCAGTTGGCTCGCGCACGCCGCACGCGGAACGGCGGGATTTATCGGAGTTCAGTCTGAACGGCGTCGCGGATGAGCGCTGAAGCCCGGTTCTGCTGTGAATCAGGTGAGTGAAAATCCACTAAACAGCATGTTATTATGTAGTGTTTTTTGACACAGTACTGTAGCAGAGGTGGGATCAGATGTCAAAAACCATTGCACCTGTTGTGAAGGCATGATTCAGTGTTTAGGATGTTCTAATGTGTTTACAGGCGAGGTGTTGTTGTTGTTGTGTGTTTATGCACATTGTCTTTGAATTTAGCTAATTTATAGTGGATGCATGAAGCCAGTTCCCCTCAGATTTTATTAACTATTTGTGAAACTGCAGTGTACACATAGGCTGCTTTCATATATTCACCTGAGGTAAATCTTAGTGCGTTTGATGTTTACCGCGCTCTAAATTTCAGAATTCTTTTTAGCTACTTTGAATGGCTTCAAACAGTTCTGATCGAATTACAAAGTATCACATGATGAGTAAATTGTCTTATTGGGGTTAATTAAATGAACTGTGTGTAAAACCTGATTTAGATGAACCTCACACAGTCACATGACAGTCATGTATGTTGTGATTTATTTTGCTCAGATCTTGCTTTACATACTTTAAGCAGAATCTGCAAAAAAAGACCAACAAGATCATTGTTTCTCAGGAGATAAATGTATATGTAAACTTTAGAATGGGGTCATTTGTGTAAATTCAGGTATTATCTTTTTTTAGATTCTGCAAGTTGTATGTAAACTATGATTTAACTATGATTTAAACTATATAAACACAATTATACCAATCAGACATATGGCTTTTTTGCGTTCTTTATTATTACTTTTTCCACATGTAATGTTATGAAATGACACAAAAGGAGCTGTTGGAATGATGCAGTGACCCAAATAGATGCAATGTATTTATGTCTACAATTTAAACATTTAAGCAGAAGCCTTTAGATCATGAGAAACATACATTTAATCAAATTTGTCTAGACTGAGATGTAGATGAGAAGTGTTTGAGTTCTGGTCTCTTTATTTTTCAGAGATATTGTGCATGAGATGCTGGTTTGCATGTGAGATTACAGTAAAAAACAAAATCTTAAATTATAGGATCTTCTGTAAGAGCTTCATATGTTTGATTTGAATACACTTTTAAAAATAAAGGTGCTTCATGATGCTATAGAAGAACCTTTTTGTCTAAATGGTTCCATAAAGAATCTTTAGCATCTGAAGAACCTTTCTGTTTCACAAAAGGTTCTTTGTGTCGAATAAGGTTCTTCAGATTATAAAAAGGTAAGCAAGAGATGGTTCTTTAAAGAACCTTGGACTGAATGGTTCTTTGTGCTGCCAAAAATGGTTCTTCTGTGGCATCGCTTGAACCTTTTGAAGCACCTTTATTTTTAAGAGTGTTCTTGCTTTTGTAGTGTCATACATTGAGGGTGTCTGTTGTAAATTATGAATGAATCTAATGAATCAAACTGAATCATGAGCAGTTTCAGACTTTTTTGCAAATATGTTTGACCGATTAGATCAAAAACCATTAAGTGAGTATCCTCTTTAGTGTGTGTGTTTGCACATGACCCATGAACTCCATCCACTTCACAGCTGTCGTGTGTGTAAAGTTTATTTTTAGCTTAACTGACGCCTGATGTGTGTTTTCCGGGTCTTTAGAGCTGAAGTGTGGAGTTTATTGGTTGATTTGTCTCTTAAAGTGCTGATTGATTAGTTGATTGATTGTGTTTCCAGCAGCATCCGAGTCAAAAAGATTCAGTCTGAATCAGATACTTTCCTATAGGGCTGCTCAATTAATTGAAATAAAATTGAAATTATTAGAAAATTAAGAAATGAAGGCTATATTTTTACATTTGTAAAATGTAAGAAAAATTATGATTATTGTTGTTATTATTATTATTATTATTATTATATTTATTTAAACACTAGATTTTTTTATTTTACAGTGAAATATTACAATAGTAAACGCAATTTCTTTTTTTTCTTTAGTAATTATTAAGCTATATTTTTATTTTAGTACTAGTAGTAGTAATAATAATAGTAATAATAATAATAATAATAATAATAATAGTAATTATTATATTATTTTTAAATACTAGATTTTATTTTACAGTGAAATATTACAATAGTAAAAACTATTTCTTATTTTGATTTTATTTAGTCATTTTTATATTTTTATTTTAGTAGTAGCATTAGCAGTAGTAATAAAATAATTATTATTATTTTAAATACTAGATTTATTATTTAATACTAGACTACTATTTTACAGTGAAACAGTTTATTATTTTCTTTTTAGGCAGTTAATCAGTTGTTTATTATGATTATTGTTGTTTTTTGTAGCAATATTGATGTATAATGGAAAAATAATGGGGACAAAATTGGATCGCTTTTTAAACTGCTATCGCAATTATCAGAAAAATCATAATTAGGTTTTTTCCCCCCAAATCTACTTTTCTGTATTAAAATACACACAAAAACCAAATAAACTGACTTCATTGTGCAAATTATGTATCAGGTATTTTATTCAGTTAAACAATTTTTGGACTTGGTTTTTTAATGAATAACAGTTATGAAAAATCTACATTGTTTTGCCTCTTTTTAAGATAAAGCAGCCCATAAATCAAAAATGTATGTGTGCTTATTACTGAAACTCTTTCTTTAGGTCTGCTTTGCCTGTGAATTTACATCCGAACATTGAGCTGTTCAGTAACTCAGAGACTCAGGATTATAATCGTCCTGACAGACCGTGAGCTGCTTTAACCCTTCATATCACTGCTGCATAATGAGTTAGCATCTGCGGAGAAACACAAACACTGGCGTTTGTCAGGAAACTACAATCCTTTATTTATTCTGTCCTGAGGAGAGGCAGGTTGGCAGCTGTTGTTTGGCAGAGAGTGATGGATTGTGGGTAATTTGACTCTGAAATTTTCATCTGTTCAGTGGGGTCTGATTTTGGATATTGTCATCACTCAAATTGTTTGCCCTCAAGGTGAACAGAAGGAACCACGACACACACACACACACACACACACACAATCTGACAATAAACACTATATACTGCTGAAATATATTTATATATATCAGTATTTTCATCTTGTTTTCCAGTACAAATTTCTAAACATTCTTAAATCAAGAGCCATTTACTTCAATTGCAAAGCTGAAGATAAAATCTTGTTTTCTGAAAAATGCATCAAAATAAAGTGAGTTTATGCTCAGAAATATCTGCCAATGCGCTCCGAAAAATAAACTTCAAAGTGAAAATGCCTGACCCCATTAGCAGATATTTGTTCTTGTTTTAAGCATAAACTCACTTCATTTTGATCAGTTTCTCAGAAAACGAGGCTTGTGATCATATTCCTTCCCAAATAAATGTCTTAATTTATGAATGTTTATAGATGTTTTCACTGGAAAAGAAGACCGAGCTCTGAGTGGGGGTCTGTGTAATGTGTCTTTGTGTCGAACAGCACAGAACAGACATTAATCACTTTGTCGGCGGGTGGAGAGAGAGAAAGTGAAGCAGAGAGGATCATGGGAGTGTGTGTTGGAGGACAGCAGCTCGTGCGACGCTCATTCATCATGCAGTGCGTTGTGGGATATGTGAGGTCAGCGTGTGCTGAGCGGGACGTTACACGCTCGCTTACACGCAGGCGGCTGATGTCTCTCTTTCCCTTTGATAGATTCCCATCGGTGTTGCAATGAATCTGTTGTTTTCTTGTTATTGATGCGAATTCTTTTGAAAATATTTTAAACAACTTTGTTAAAGTCTTTTACCTTTAAATACCACTCAAAAGGGCTTGATAAGCTCAGTTCCCCCAACTGTTTTAACATGTTTCCTCTTCAGACAGGAAGTTGGGACGGGACACATCAGAGATTTCCTTTTAATTTTAATTTGGGCAATTACAAATTTACTGCTTACTGAATACTGAGCAGTATGTACTGTACACTGCCTACTATTTATAAAGCCATCAGTTGCACCTAAAATTCTAAATGCATTTTTAAATATTTTTTTTTTTGTGTGTGTGTGATTTAAAAATTGCCATTACTGTAAAATATTTCACTGTAAAATAAAATCTAGTATTTAAAAAATTATATAATAATAATAATTATTATTGTTAGTACTACTATTATTATCATACTACTACTAAAATTGCCTAGTATTTTTGAAGCTATCAGTATTAGGGTTGAACAATGTGAGGAAAAAAAGTCTAATTTCATATTTGAATTAATTATTATTGTTATTTTGTGAGCACTCTCACATGAGAGACTTATAGTGAGTGAGTGGTTGTCCCGGTCTCAGAGGTGTCAGATGACACTGTCGTTTTTGGGATCATGTTACATTATCTGACCCGTTACCAGCTCTCGGCCAATCCGGACACAGGTCTGGGCTCATATTTAGGTGAGAGGTCACAGGGCACGGCTCAAATCAGCGGCCGGCGTGTGTGAGGCGATCTCATTACCCACGTTCCCCTGTAACACACATCTCTCTATCTGCTAGAGTTTAAAAAGCAGTCAGGACAGTTGCTTCTTCTCACTGTATCATCTGCATGGTCTCAGTTTTTGGATTTTAATTCTGTTAATATTTTGAGTTAGATTTAGATTTTTAATTTGAGAAAAAACTTTAATTTTGTTGTGTTTTTGTCATTTTTATTTTTATTTTTTAATTGTATGTAAAATAAGAAATGTAGCCTTGGCAACTAGCTCAAATGAGTGTTCTAAAAAATTTTTTATATAAATTATTCATTAATTTTCAATTCTGAAGATGTTATTAGTGATCTTAGTTATGGGTTCACATTTGTTTCATGCAAGTATCAACTTTGTCTCAGATGTTTCCTCTAAAATTCACTATTCAGTATGAGAGTAAAAGCTAGAAATGATTTGCTCTTGAATACATTTAATGAGAAACATTTGAATTCATAGTGAGACTTTTGAATGCAGAGAAACAGGACCCTGTTTGTTGCAGTGGACAGAGGTTGCACGGTTGTAGTTGCTCTTTTAGACTTTCATGTATAATTGATCTCTTTAAATAATGGATGACCGATGTTGCAACACCTTCTCTCTCCAGCATGTTAGTTTGACCAGCATGTACTCGCAGCCGTTTGTTTTGTTTCGGCGTCACTGCTGTGGTTAGGAAGGTTTTGCTCACTAATGGTTTGAAATTAAAGAGTCTTTCGCTTTTAGGTCATTTTCCATTTCAGTGATTCAGTTTTCAACACTAAATTATGGCTACAAAGCTGTTCTACAGCAGAAATGCAGATCGCTTTGGCTCTTAACGAGGGAGAAATCAATCACGTACAGTCAACACGTGTAATTAAGCACAGCGTTTGTCTCAGTGGGGCTCATTATCTCATATTAAGCAGCACGTCTCTGCTGAGGTCATTACTGCATTATAGCTGGCCGATATGAGCACAGACCTTGCAAAAGTTTGAGGTCTGTAGGATTTTATTTATTTATTTTTTTATATTTTTTTAGGGTCTCTTCTGCTCAAGGCTGTATTTATTTCATTAAAAAAATACAGTAAAATTGTAAAATTGTAAAAATATTATTACCATTTAAAATAACGGTTATGTGAATATATATTAAAATGTAATTTATTCCTGTGATCAAAGCTGAATTTTCAGCATCATTACTCCAGTCTCCAGTGTCACATGATCTTTCAGAAATCATTCTATTATGCTGATTTGCTGCTCAAGAAACATTTCTGATTATTATCAATTCTCATTACCATAATTTAATAATCTTCTTTTTATATTTCAGTGTTTTTAGATTAATAGAAAGCATTTATTAGAAATAGAAATCTTCTGTAACATTATACATGTCTTTACTGTCACTTTTGATCAATTTAATGCAGTTTACATGCAAAAATGTGGATTCTGTATTTTGTTAAAACACATCATTTCTAATGATGCACTGAAATAGTGTTTAATCATTAAAATACTCAAATAATGCTTTCTGTTCAGATTCTAATTTCTTTCTCCTCTGAAAACCAGAAATAGCATTTCAGCTGAATGTTTTGGGTGGCCTAAATTTTGCTGCAACTCTAATCATTTCTTCACTAAATGTGTGATTTTGGAAATCTTCAAAACTGAATTCTTCAGTAAAAGTGGATTTTTACTAATTTATGCATATGGATGTACACATACTCAGTCAAAAGTGCTTTGTGGATAGTTTCATTATGGTGTTCATGTACACGTTAATTCAGTCAAGTAACATCAAGGTTATTTGCATTTTTCACAATACGCATTGTTTCAAAGCATCTTTACAGAACGTCATGATAGTAATGTCTATAATATATTACTATATTCATGCTGAGCGATAATATATTTACATTTTGCGCCGATATAAACAATCAAGCAGTTAAGATTCGATCTATATAATATATATTTCTTTACCTTAGCGTACAGTTTGTATGCAAATAAAGTTTTTTTTTTTTTTTTTTTTTTTTTTTTTATACGACAAAATTAAAAAATCAAGCATGTCATGATAAAAGATTCAAAAAAAAAAAAAAAATACATAATACATTTGTCTGGTTAGTTATTTTCTGTGGCGACTGACAGCCATAGATGTTAAGTTATGTTTAATATATATTCATTCAAAGAAAATGTATTTAAAAAGTATTATTTTTAGTGACAAGGCCATCGGTAAATTTTGCTCATTGGTTATCAGGTGATGTTGATAATCTCAAATAGGTGGATATTGTCAGATTAATTGGCCTAATTAACATAGAAGTATATAATTAATGAGTCCGATTTATTATTAGATTATACATTGATTAAAATTTATTCTTCATCCATTAACCTAAAATCATCTGTGTCTTAAATGCACAACTGATTTTAAGACATGTAACACTGTAGATCCGATTGAGGTGTGTGTATGTGTGTGTGTCTCTGTGTGTGTGTGTGTGTGTGTGTGTGTGTGTGTGTGTGTGTGTTGATGTGTATTTGATGTGTCCTGATGGTTGCTGAATGATTAATGTGCTGGTTTGTGTGTGTTGATGTTCGTCTGCTGTCTGTGGGATCAAACTCCATGTACAGTCTGTGACTCCTGCACTCATTAGTGTGTTTCCTTTCACTAGCTCCTGAATAATAATTGGGCTTCTTGACGGAGCAGGTCACATGTCATCGCTACAGTCAGTGGAAAATCTGACCCACATGACCCGCTGCGACATAAAACATGATGGCAACTCACCCGCTTCAGAAATCCAAACCTCTATAGCATGCTTCATGAGCATTTATCTTTCCGTGCCTATTTGATTTTTTTTTTTTTTTTTAATTTAAGTACAGCATCGGTCTTCTCATAGATCACTGAATCAAAGCAGTTCTTGTGTTACGACTCCCTAATTATTTTGCGTCTAGGGTTTTGGGAGGCAACACCAAACATTTAATAAATAAAAGGATATTCAAGCTAAAACGCTTTTCTCCGCTATGGTGGTGCGGTGTGCGCAATTAAGAAGCAGACAGAGGCAAAACTGAATATGAATTGTGCGTTTAGTAGGAAAAAATAGTTCAAGATTACAAAGCTCCCAATAATAATAATAATAATAATAATAATAATAATAATAAACAAACCCAAAATAGTTTCAAAATACGACAATCATCTATTTACAAATTATATACACAAGTAATGAATTAAAGACAACAAAAGTGAGGGACAAGAGCGGTGCTAAAGAAAATAAAATAAAACACTCTAACTAGCACCCATCAAGACTAAGCTAAACAAAATAAAAGAAAAATAACATCTTCAGCGTAGAACGCCACTAACTACGCTGACTCACAAACATAAATACAAAAATTGGCATCCGCTCATAAACTAGTGTGTCTAAACAAACAACTTTTATCCTGTGTGTAGTAAGATGTAAATCACGTGACATGCTGAACTGGTCCCATCACTATGTTTCGAAGAAGGACTTAAATAAACTCGGAAAAACAGAGAGTCGAGTCACAACAAACGCAGTTAAATAACCGATGAACAGTAAAGTTTCACGAAAGAAACGTCAAACACACAATAACTCAAATTCAGAAAATATCAAAGACAATCGCAAACGCCAAAGCGTGGACTAGCAAACAAAATGAAAAGCAAACGCTCTTCCAAACTCGTGTCACATCCGGGTCTTTATACGCACCCACTAACGTCTGATTGGTCCTCAAAGCGTCGCGAAGAATTGATGACTGATGGAAGCATGGTCCAATCACAGGTCCTGTGAGGTGAGAGTGAAGCGAGAGAGAGAGACAAAGGAGAAAACACCCCTCCCAGAACAATACGGAACGTAACATCTTGAAAAAAGATTTACAGGTGAATGTGATTTGCCTTTGCCTGTTATTTTAACTCATCATGTTTACCAGTGAGAAGTGCTTGTTAGTTGCAATTCTCTTAGTTGTGGTTACTAGGACATTGACAGATGGTTGCTAGATACTTATGGATAGAATATTATGTTCCATCCATTTAAAATCATTTTAAAATTCACTTGAATTCCTGAATTTGAGTTGAGCCATATCAGTTTTTGAATGTGAGAAAGGTTAATCTGTAGTAAAATGAAAATAAATACAAATCTAATAATTGAAATTAACGGAAATTAAAAAAAAAAGTCATGTTATTTTAAACTTGAAAAGCAAAGATTGTCAAGACAAACTATGGCTGGTTTGTCATTTAAAAACAATTGAAATTTTAAGTTTAAAAAAAAAGGTTTATGTGATGATAGCTAGTTAGATACAGTAAAATAGATATACAGGTGCATCTCAATAAATTAGAATGTCGTGAAAAAGTTTATTTATTTCAGTAATTCAACTCAAACTGTGAAACTCGTGTATTAAATAAATTCAATGCACACAGACTGAAGTAGTTTAAGTCTTTGGTTCTTTTAATTGTGATGATTTTGGCTCACATTTAACAAAAACCCACCAATTCACTATCTCAACAAATTAGAATATGGTGACATGCCAATCAGCTAATCAACTCAAAACACCTGCAAAGGTTTCCTGAACCTTCAAAATGGTCTCTCAGTTTGGTTTACTAGGCTACACAATCATGGGGAAGACTGCTGATCTGACAGTTGTCCAGAAGATAATCATTGACACTAGGGGTGTCGCGATATACCGGTATTGACGATAACCGCAATATTTAAAATGAACAGGATTCTTATGATAACACCACATGTAAATACTCCAGCGCCAGTACCTGGTTGACCTCCAGGTGGCAGTATAGCACCTTAACCCTGACACCTGTCAAACAAGAAGACGCAGCGCTCGCAGCTACTCCGAGAAGAGCCGTGTTCATCAGAGTAAGTTGCCATTATTTTACTAGTCATAGAATGGGAAAAGTTACATTAACCTGTTAACAGAGGTTTTCTGTGTTCATATATTTAAATAAAGGGTGATTATTTTAATAAGTACCGCGTTTTCTTTACTCATCTTAATTTTGTATTTGCAATCAATACGGCCTGTTCGTAGTAACATTTTATTTCTTTGTTCAAATCTATTAACAGTTACACGATTAAAACTGATCTTGAAAAACTGAGCGACCACATTGCTACATTAAACTCTGTAAAATGTTAAGTTGGTCGCTGTGCCATGCACTTAATGCCTCATCTGCGGCCATTCTAGACGCACATTAAAACTGAATTAGCAGCGGTCTTACTGCATGACTTCAGTGGTGCCGGCGCAACTATAGGTTAAAGAGATTAAAATACAGGTACGCAAGTTAACAGGTTAAAGTATCAGTTTAGATGTTAATATGGTAACACTTTACAATAAGGTTCATTAGTTAGCATTAGTTAATTACATTAGTTAACATGAAATAAGAATGAATAATATTTCCACAGCATTTATTAATCTTAGTTCATGTTAATTTCAGCATTTACTAATGCATTATTAAAATCACAAGTTGTGTTTGTAAACAATGTACTGTGAACTAACATGAACAATGAACGACTGTATTTTTATTAACATTAACAAAGATTAATAAATTGTGTAATAAATGTATTGTTCATTGTTCATTCATGTTAGTTAACAAATGACATCTTACTGTAAAGTGTTACCATTAATATTTATTCATCATACTGTTGAACTTGACAGTATTTTCTCTCGTTATTTCATAGGAGCTCCAAAGACGACAGAGAAATCCAGAGTCTTGTGCCCTGCGTTTATTAGTATCCTTATGTTCATTGGGTGAAAAAGAAAAACTCGATAAACAAAGTAAAAATAATTTGACTGATATCTCCAAAAAGATGCACAACCAACCGAGAGAACTGCAGCCTTATGAGGATTGTCAAGCAAAATCGATTCAAGAATTTGGGTGAACTTCACAAGGAATGGACTGAGGCTGGGGTCAAAGCATCAAGAGCCACCACACGTGTCAAGGAATTTGGCTACAGTTGTCATATTCCTCTTGTTAAGCCACTCCTGAACCACAGACAATGTCAGAGGCGTCTTATCTGGGCTAAGGAGAAGAACTGGACTGTTGCCCAGTGGTCCAAAGTCCTCTTTTCAGATGAGAGCAAGTTTTGTATTTCATTTGGAAACCAAGGTCCTAGAGTCTGGAGGAAGGGTGGAGAAGCTCATAGCCCAAGTTGCTTGAAGTCCAGTGTTAAGTTTCCACAGTCTGTGATGATTTGGGGTGCAATGTTATCTGCTGGTGTTGGTCCATTTTTTTTTTTTTTGAAAACCAAAGTCACTGCACCCGTTTACCAAGAAATTTTAGAACACTTCATGCTTCCTTCTGCTGACCAGCTTTTTAAAGATGCTGATTTAATTTTCCAGCAGGATTTGGCACCTGCCCACACTGCCAAAAGCACCAAAAGTTGGTTAAATGACCATGGTGTTGGTGTGCTTGACTGGCCAGCAAAGTCACCAGACCTGAACCCCATAGAGAATCTATAGGGTATTGTCAAGAGGAAAACGAGAAACAAGAGACCAAAAAATGCAGATGAGCTGAAGGCCACTTTCAAAGATACCTGGGCTTCCATACCACCTCAGCAGTGCCACAAACTGATCACTTCCATGCCATGCCGAATTGAGATAGTAATTAAAGCAAAAGGAGCCCCTACCAAGTATTGAGTACATATACAGTAAATGAACATACTTTCCAGAAGGCCAACAATTCACAAAAAATGTTTTTTTTTTATTGGTCTTATGAAGTATTTTATGAAGTATTCTTAAAAGAACCAAATACTTAAACTAATTCAGTCTGTGAACATTGAATTTATTTAATACACAAGTTTCACAGTTTGAGTTGAATTACTGAAATAAATTAACTTTTCCACAACATTCTAATTTATTGAGATGAACCTGTAGATAGTTAGAGATAAATATAGATATAGATAGTATAATGAAATTATAATGCATATATTAACTCTGTATCTGTAGATTGTCACATTTTCAACCACTGAAAATGGGTAATATTCAATAGTCTGAAATGGAGCCTCATTGAAGTCCCCATATCTCTGGTACTGAATGATGTAGGGCCATGAAAATGAAGATTCTGGAAGAAAAGTTTATCAAGAAATAGAATCTAAAATCACATTGTGATATCTGTAATACTTCTTAAGTTATAGTTATGCAAACTTTGGAAAAATAATGTTTATGGCACTCAGACAGGTATGCTCAATGCAGTTGTTTTGACAGAAGGAAACCAGATACATCTCTAGTTTCAACATTATTTGTTCTTTAAAAGAGAAGAAGCATCATATTTTTGCAAAGTGACCCACATTTGTTTTTTGACCACTGAAAATGTGTACAATTTGACAATTTACTCCTGGAGCCATATTGCAATTCCCAAATCTCTGGAACTGAATCATATATGGCCTTAAAAATTAAGATGCTACAGGAAAGTTTAAGACCCAATATCTAAAAGGGCATTAAGATATCTTTAACACTTCTTGAGTTACAGGCCTGCAAACTTTGGAGAAAAAACATGAAAAGTGCTGTTTCCCCATTTTTGAATGGTCACCATTTGGCACATAATGCAACAAAGATTACTAAAGTCAACAGATTTTACTAATAGATTGACCAATCTCTGTGTAAAAGTAATATTATGATGCTGCCATCTTTCTGAAGTCATTTTTAACCCCATGTAATTTGGCTCTGAATCTCAGGTGAAAATTGCCCTTTTGACCCCCCTCTACAAAATAGTGGATTACTCAGTAAATATACATCTGTGAGACTTAATATTTTGGCTTTCATCACTATACATGTCTATTTTTCCTCAGAAAAAATATTAGCAAATCTGAGCTGGGGACCTCTGGTTGAGTTGACACGGAATGACCCTATAGCGTTAAGAATTGAATTCTAGCTGGCGGCGTCACACCTGCACAGAGCAACTGAAGTGATTATTGACTTGGAGTTTTGATTGCAATTAAAGTGTTGATTGCAATTGCTGCTAAACGCTGCGCTGAATGAGCCGCTCGCTCCCTCGTGCCATTGTGTTCAGCGCAAACCCACATACCCCAGAGCTGCCAAAAGTGATAAATGAGCAGCCACTCTGCCCTTCAGGTCTCTATTGGCCGTCTCCAGGGAATCTGTGCGGTTTGTTCCTCTAGCATATCCAATAACATAAACACGCTTGTGTTGCTTGGTTTGTGTGGGTCGATGGGGTTGAGTTAAAGGGATAGTTCACCCAAAAATTAAAATTCTGTCATTAATTACTCACCCTCATGTCGTTCCAAACCCGTAATACCTCCGTTCATCTTCGGAACACAAATTAAGATATTTTTGATGGAATCTGAGAGCTCTCAGACCCTCCCATAGACAGCAAGGGTCCTTACACGATCAAGGTTCAGAAAAGTACCAAGATGATTGACAAAGTAGTCCATGTGACATCAGTCTGTCAACTGTAATTTTACGAAGCCACGAGAATACTTTTTGTTCGCAAAGAAAACAAAAATAACGATTTTATTCCACATTTTCATCTCTACTGTTTCTCTTGTGGACGCGTGTTCACGACAGTACATGACGCAAGCGCGTGGCGGCGCAAGTGCTGATCCAGATCCAGCGTGATGACTTTGGCCTGAGGTGTTACTGTTAATTTTCTCATCATGGATCTGTCACTCATGATTGTGTTTCCTGCTGATGTCTGATGACCTCGTCCTCTTGTGCTGCTCTCTTGGGTTCTGCTTCAATCATTTACCCACTTCTGACTTCATAATAAAAGTCTTTTATCTTCTGGATCCGTCATAGAATGAGGTTATGAAGCAGAATATGGGCCACGGAAATGTTGGTGTGTTTGCAGAAGAAAAGATTGATCTATTTCATATTTAATGGGAAGAGAGAGAGAGAAGAATTGAGATGTTGTAGGGTACAAGGAATTAAAAACATGTTAATGAAATTGGCTTGTGTGGATTGAGTTTTTGAATCTGCTGAGAGAATTCTAGAATCATAGAGTTCTCAAGAGACCTAGAATTTAGAATTTTTGACTAAAGGATTTTAGGACATCATCGACATTGCATGAAAATTAGCACAAATCATTCCCAGACACTCATGACAAAAAGTTCTCAAAAGATTTTTGATTCGTCAAAGGGTTGCGAAGATAGAAAGTAGTTAATTGATGACACAATGCCCATTTTTTTATGAGCTGACCTATATTTGTTGAACAGTGTCCTCTATAACTCTGCAACGAATGATCTATGAAGTTCAAAATTGGTATGCTGCTTCTTTGTTGGACATCCTAACATATGCTCTGATATGACTCTGCAACATAAAAAATCTAGTTTTGGTAAGATTTTTTTTTGAAGAGAGACAAACATTAAATAGTTAAGAGAGACAAAATATTAAGGGTTTAACAATACACTCATGTTCATCTTAATGCAAAGTCACCCATATTTTGTTTTCAGTTTGGACATTGAGCCATATTGAGATTCCCCATATCTTTGGAATTGAACCATATGGGGCCTTAAAAAAAGAAGAGTTTGTAAAGAACCAGAATCTAAAAGAATATTGGGATATCTCTAATACTTCCTGAGTTACAGGTACGCGAACTTCAAAGAAAGATTATTTTTGGCTCTCAGACAGGTATGTTCTATGCAGTTGTTTTGATAGAGAGAAAAAAGATAAATTTCTAGTTTCAACATTATTTGTTCTTCAGACATTTCTCTTTAAATACAATAAGTATCAGCTGTATGCAAAGTGCCTCATATTTGGTTTTTGACAACTGAAAATGTGTGCAGATTTAAGAGTTTACTCTTGGAGCCATATTGAGATCCCCAAATATCTGGAATTGAGCAATATAGGTCCGTAAAATGAAGTTACTAAAAGACAAAATCTAAAAGGATATTAAGATATATTAAATATTTCTTAACTTACAGGGTTGCAAACTTTGGAAAAACAAACAAAAAATTAATTAGATTTTATTAATAGACGACCAATCTCTGTGTAAAAATAACATCATAATGTTGCCATTTTTCTAAAGTAATTTTCTCCGTCTTGTAAATTGGTTCCAAATCTCAGGTGAAAATTGTCATTTTGACCCCCCTCAACAGAATTATGGAATTGTGGATTAGTCAGTAAAAATTCATTCATGACATTTAATATTTTGGATTTCTTCTTCATTTATGTATTTCTTTCAACAGAAAAAAATAATTGTAAATCAGTTTTAGATGTGAACCTCTGGTTGAGAAAAGGTTACTTTTTGGTTACTTTTTTATACAAGTTTTTATACAACTTATTTATACAAGTTTTTACACAACTGACATAAGTTACAAGTTAATACCATTCTCGAAAGGCAAAGGTTACATTGTTTAACCCAATTTTATGCAATCAACCCTTGGAATTAAAGTAGAATTTTCATTCACAATTCTAAAATTCTTATGAGAATTTCAATCGTGAGTTCCTGAGTAATTCCTCCTCAGATTTCCAGGCCGATTGAGTCTCCATTCTTTCTCACAGTTTCCATGGAGAGCGAGCGGTTGCTACATTGTGTGGTTTATTGGTGTCAGTGTGGGGCTTCTTGAGGATTCGCTGTGACCCTGAGGGTTTGGCTGGCCCCTTTCACAATAGGCCGACCCGTTCTAGAGTCCCAGCACTGGTTTTGTTGCTACACTCATATATTAAACGCATTCTCCTGCCAGCGGCTCCAACAATGCTTCTCTAGGGCCGTTTCTGTCCTCAAACGCTCACACACTCACATCAAAGACCCAGTGGGGACGTTCTGCGATTTCGACACCTGCAAGTGCTAGGAAATGAGAACAAACCCCCTCCTGAGTGTCACCAAATAACTTCTGTATACTCGTTCTTTTTCCTTCTGTCTGTCTGTATGTACAGTAGGGCTGACAAAAATCTGAATTTACCGATATAATTTACATCAAAATGCTTATTTAATTTTTAAATATGCAATTGTTGTACACAAAAATGTCTGTTATTGGTGACAATGCTTAACTGAAAAGACACTGACGCAAAAGGAGTCGATGTACGTAATGGATACTTTTCATAATCAGTTAATTGTGGAGGATGCAGGGTTACTATAATTAACTAAAACTGAAAAAAAAAAAAAAACATTTTCGTTACTTTAAATAAATTCAAACTTTCAATTCTAAGTTTCCAGAGCAACATTTCTCATTTTTATTAAATTATAATTAAAGGGACAGTTCACCTAAAAATGAAAATTCTGTCATTAATTACTCACCCTCATGTCATTCCAAACCTGTAAGACCTTCATCTTCAGAAAACAAATTAAGAAATTTTTGATGAATTCTGAGAGCTCTCGGGGCCTCCATAGACAGCAATGCAATTATCACAATCAAGGTGTAGAAACACAGCAAGGACATCGGTAAAATAATCCATGTGACATCAGGGGTTCAACTGTAATTTTACGAAGCTACGAGATTACTTTTTGTGCGCAAAGAAAAAAAAAACGAATTTATTCAACAATTTGTCTCCTCCGCCTCACTCTGACAATCCATCTGTATTATGGTTTGTTATAAATAACAACACGTAAAACAAACAGGGTTCAGCTAATGTATGTTTCTGTTGATGGATGCGCATTATGGCATCCCAGTACATTAAAACAATGGAATGTTTGGAATGGGGAAAAAAAACGTGGACAAACCATTCAGTCTTGTTCAATGCGAATGCTGTATGCTGGAATATGAGCAGTCATTTATTCCGTCATCGTGCTGATAGCGCTTGTGAACAGGTGAGACCTGAACAGCACACATTGATATCTGTGTTTAAACTAAACTCATTTAAGCCTTGCCAGTTTAAACATTTAAGAGCCAGAGGACGCGAGTGAGAAGATTTATGCGTGCGCTCATCCGAAGCGCGCAAACCCTCGCCTCAGAACGCGTGCTCTCTCTGAAGTATTGTGTTTGAATGGACAAATTCACACAAAAATTGTCAAAATGCCCATCTTGGTATATCCTATAGCAGACAGCCGGCTGAACGTACTGTATCAGTGCATTCTCTTAAAGTGACAGCACTTTAATAATATTAATCATACAGCAACAACAAGGAAATAACTCATTGCTCTTGATTGAATAGCTTTTGTAACTTTAATAAAGATTAATCTTTAATTCATACAATAAAATATGCAATGCTATTTTATGTTTGATTACTTCATTCAATTTCTGTACCTAAAAACTGTTAAACCTACCTAAATAAAACTGAAAATAAAACTGTTGATTTTATTTGCATCTTTACTCTATTGTATTTATTTGTGCTGTTGGTTGTAGTTAGATAGATTATTCTTATTTTCATTTTTATTTGAGTGTAGTTTTTCCCTAAATATAGCGTGACTGTAAAATCGTGAAACAAACCAAACCGTGAGTAAGTTGAACTGTTCCACCCCTATTATTTTACAATACATTTACTGAGTAATTAATCATTTTGCATGTCTGTAGATTTTGTAGACTGCTATATGTGTAGTGACCCACTGGTTTTTGACCACTGAAAATGTGACCACAGGATTTGTTTTCATCGGCTGACTGCAGTTTTACCTTCTCTGTGAATTTGTGGATGAATCTGATGTGTATTTTTACACTGCCAGAGAATCGGGACACAATTTCATGGCTCTGTTGAAGCACGTCCCATTCAAAGACACTGTGAAATCTATGCAAATTCAGCCCAAATAGTTCCTGAAACCCTGTGAGAACAAACCCATCGGCTCATAGCGACCCGCTGGTGTCCAGAGCCGCTGCTCTCCTGCTGCGTGTGTCTGAACGCACCGCGGCTCTAATCTGACTTTGATATTCCTCTTCATGCCCTGAGCGCTGTCTTCATCACATAAACACTGTGTGTGTGTGTCTGTTTCTCTCTCATCTACACACACACACCTTTGATATATTGTCTTGCAAGAAAAATGTGCGAGTAGACAAAAAAAAAAAAAAATCAGTTTATTCAGATGTTTTTTTTTTTTTTCGGTCTGTCTGTTTGGTTTTATTGATAATCAGTTTGTCATTATAAAACCAAAGGGTGTCATTAATATTTGTCACACTGTAATACTGATAAATTATTCAGATTAGTGTCATTTATACACAGATATCTGACCACAGAATGCTGCGATTGACCGATCACAATTATGTATTCCAGGGAAAAGTGTAATAAATTAACATAAATTGAAAAGACTTTTATGATTATTCCAATTTAGGCCTGTGTGGTTTGGGGGGAAAAAATCTGATTGCGAATCAATGTGATTTAAAATGATTTAAAACATTATTATTATTATTATTATTATTATTATTATTATTATTATTATTTAATAAGTTATTACTGTTATTATTATAATTAAATAAAATACTAAACAAAAGAAATATTATTGTAGTATTCACTGTAAAACATCTATTTAATAATAATAATAATAATAATTATAATAATAATGATAATAATAATAATAATAATAATAATAATAATAATAAAATTTCACTGTAAAATAAACAATTAAAAACTAATACTGTTATTATTATTAATAATAATGTTATGAATTATTAACTACAATAGTTATTAAATAAAATTAAACAAAATAAGAAAAATACTACTGTAATATTCAGTGTAAGCATTTAATGTTGTTATTGTTGTTATTATTAATTATGAAACAAAATAAATGTTAGTATGGTAATATTATTTCAAACAACTTTCACTGTGAAAATTAAATAATAATAATAATAATAATAATAATAATAATAATAATAATAATAAATAAATATTAAATAAATTCTCTGCTAAATAAAAATTGCCATTTAAGAAAATTATTATTATTATTATTATTATTATTTATTATCAAAAAGATTCATATTATTATTATTATTATTATTATTATTACTATTATTATTATTATTATTATTATTTAATAATTATTTAAGTTATTACAGTTATTATAATTAAATAAAATACTAAAAATTTGAAATATTAGTATTGTAGTATTCACTGTAAAAACAAGTATTTATTAGTAATAGTAGTAGTAGTTATAATAATAATTCGGGTGCTCCGATTGATCGGCTACCGATCACTATCGGCCGATAATCGCTTGGGCATGTTTGATCGGCGGTCTTCAAAAAACCGATCTCAAGCTGATGATGCGCCTGCCGTGAGAGGTTTGGCACGACATGCAGCGCACCGTCTCAGTCTCTGTCCGGCGCGGGTGAAATAATTATAATGCTGAAGGTGAGGTACAATTCATATTTCTTCATTAAATAACTTATAAAGTAATTTGAAAACCTTATGTGAGACGTAATTTCACAAACAACGTGAGAGTGAATCACCGCGCGCGTGCTCTCTCTTTCTCTCTCAAAATGCGCAAACGGCTTCAAATCACATCGCGTCTGCACTGTGAGCTGCACGCTGAACAGTTGACACAGGAACTGTCACTTACACAATCGAGACAGGGTCGCGTCATCACTAAAGTTTATAAATTGCATTTCTTTTTAATTCTCGCCAGTTTTTAAACCATTCAGCGCTTACGCGCTCTCCTGGAGACCGTGCGCGCATGCACACTCGCAGCACACACACACATAACGGCAGGTTCACATCCGTTTGCAGTGCGTATGCGGTGCGTAATTTTTCCATGCTCATCATAACGGATTAAAGCGTTCACACTGCACATGGTTGCAGTCCGGCAGTGCATTCCAGGAGCGGTGCGTCTGCACGTGCCGAATTAAAGTGACAGGGCATTGTTTGCAGTAAATATGAACATGGATTGACATGAAAATGGTCAAGTCAAGTCAAGTTGAGCTTTATTGTCATTCTGCTACATGTGTGGACATATAGTGGAACGAAATGTCGTGTCTCGCAGGACCACGGTTCTACATACTAGTTAAGCATAAGATAAACATACAATGCAAATATAGGAAAAACAATAGAGCTATACACCAGTTTAACCATCTGACTATACATATACTATAAGTACTATAACTACTATACCTTGTTGACTACACATACACAAACTGAGACTGTACAAGAACTTTACATAAATACTGTACATGAAATTGTGCTAAAGAGATATTTGTACATGAAAATGTGCAGAAAAATATATATTTTGAACATTAAATTGTTCAGAAGAGAGGTTTTGTGGAAGCAACGCATAGTGCAAAAAGATTTTGTAGTGCAATGCTCAAGTAAACATATTATTTTGTAGTGCAGTGTTCAAGTAAACATATATTATCTTATTGAGTCTTCGTAGCAGGGAGTGTTTATAGAAAGCATCTAGTGTGCATATAGTGGGACGAGTGCGTTACTACAGGTGGTTTGTATAGCCCACTCACCTGTGTGTAGCACACTCAGAATTGCACTTAGGAAAATTGTCAATAGTTATTTATGAGTTGGGGGCTGAGGTGTTCATGGTTTCAGAGGGGGACAGGGAGATTGGAGTTAAGAGCTCTCACAGCCTGGGGAAAAAAGCTGTTGAGTAATCTGACTGAACAAGCTTTGATACTCCGGTACCTTTTACCTGATGGCAGGAGCTGGAAGAGGTTGTGGGAGGGGTGGGTGGGGTCCTTCATGATGCTGGAGCATCGTGCATGGAAAATGTCCAGGATGGAGGGGAGAGGGGCACCGATGATCTTTGCGGCAGTGTTCACCCTCCGTTGTAGGGTCTTGCGGTCAGCAGCACTGCAGTTCCCATACCAGACAGTGATGCAGGTGGTCAGCACGCTCTCAATGGTGCCCCTGTAGAAAGTGGTGAGGATGGGTGGAGGGAGACTTGCCCTTTTCAGCCGGCGGAGAAAGTGGAGGCGCTGTTGTCCCTTCTTGTTGAGTGACGTGACGTTGGTGGTCCAGGTGAGATCCTCTGTGATGTGCACCCCCAGGAATTAAGTGCTACTGACTCTCTCCACGGTTGAGCCGTCGATGGTCAGTGGAGGGTGGTCAACAGAGTTTTTCCTGAAGTCCATCACAGCCTCTTTTGTCTTACCCACATTGAGGGACAGGTTGTTAGCACCACACCATTCAGCCAGCTGTGCCACTTCCTCTCTGTAGTGCATTTCATCGTTGTTGCTGATGAGGCCTACCACAGTTGTGTCATCAGCAAACTTGATGATGTGGTTGGAGCTGGACTTGGCAGTGCAGTCGTGGGTCAGCAGTGTGAAGAGCAGCGGGCTGAGCACACAGCCTTGTGGGGCACCTGTGCTCAGTGTGGTAGTGCTGGAGGTGTTGCGGCCAACACGGACTGACTGAGGTCTTGCAGTTAAAAAGTCCAGGATCCAATTACAGAGGGAGGTGTTAAGGCCCAGCAGTTTTAGTTTGTGGATGAGCTGTTGTGGGATTATTGTGTTGAATGCTGAGCTGAAGTCGATGAACAGCATTCTTACATAAGTGTCTTTCTGTTCCAGGTGAGTAAGAGCTAGGTGGAGAGTGGTGGATATTGCATCGTCCATGGAACGGTTTGGACGGTATCCAAAATGGAATGGGTCCAGCGTGTTTGGGAGACTGGATTTGATGTGATGCATGACTAACCTCTCAAAGCACTTCATTATGATTGGGGTCAGTGCTAGGGGTGGGAATCGCAGGGTACCTCACGATACGATATTATCACGATACATGGCTCACGATAACGATAATATCATGATACAGCGATTCTGCGATAATCAATATATTTCTAGAAAATCCTATAATGATATATCGCGATATCTGTCTAAACAAAATGCCTGTGAAAAGGTTAAGTGCAAGTTTTCTTTCTTTATTCAAGTCCAAACTGTTAGAAAACAGCAAAAAAAAGTTCTGTAAATCAATTTGAACATGTTGAGTAAATAATTTTATTCTTGGACTTATTAAAAGGTTACACTTTTCTTTTTCTCTGTGTGTAAACAAACACATTTAACTGCTTAACTTATATAGCCTCTCTCTCTCTCTCTCTCTCTCCATGTAATATATATATATAAACAAACAAACCTGGTACATTTCAAAATTTACCTGGAGTGCTTTCTCAACCTTTCTACTCCTCTCATCATAAAAACGGAGCCCCGCACGGAAAAATAGCCGTTCACAATCACATCGCGTCTTTTGCACGCTCAGGTTGGTTATTTCAAATGTAGACGCGCGGCAAGCACACACACACTGCACACTTCTGCGCCGCATTACGGTTCTGACAGTGTTTTGTCTCGTCCTCCATGCCATAGGTGCAGATTTATGTTTCTGCTGGTCGGTGCCCACTGTTCACACTGCATAACGCGCACTTGTAATATCTGTGAGAGATGGAGAGCATCCAGTTTTGTTCACATAAAACTGAACGCACCGGCGGCGCTCTCTCTCTCATATAGTGAGGGAAATCCACCCGCGATCCGAGCGGAGAGGTTCGGCTACTCATGACTGAATGTGCGCTCTGCAATAATAACGTGATCGGTGCCTATGGTCCACGCTGATAACTGTTCCGGGGCAGTCTTTTAGTTTTCATCTCCATAAACGTGTATATATAGCAGTAGAGCTAATACAGTGGCTGAAAATCTGTTCATCATTCGGTTCCTCATGCTTCCCCATCTTCATAGAGAACGCGCTTCATAGTTGCTCAGAGCGCTTTTGGAAAGAATGTGGAAATGACGCGGCCGCGATTTCCACGCAATTTTAGAAGCTGAGAGCAGGAAAATGTATTTAGAGCACCTTATTGTATTAATTAAAATATCGATATTTGGCGCCAGATATCGATTATCGTATCGCATGGAGAAGGATCACGATATATCGCCATATCGATTTATTGTCCCACCCCTAGTCAGTGCTACGGGACGATAGTCATTCAGACAGGACACATGTGACTTCTTTGGTACTGGGATTATGGAGGTGGATTTGAGACACGTGGGGACAACTGCCTGGCTCAGCGAGGTGTTGAAGATGTCTGTTAGGACATCCGTCAGCTGTGCAGCACAGTCTCTCAGTACACGTCCAGGTATGAGGCCCGCAGCCTTTCGTGGGTTAATCCTGGATAGGGTCTTCCTTACATCGGCTGGGGAGAGACAGAGTACCTGGTCGTTTGGAGATGTGGATAGTTTCTGTGCAGGTGTGTCGTTCTGTATCTCAAATCGTGAGTAGAAGTGGTTGAGTGCCTCTGGTAGGGATGTGTCATTGTCACAGGCCTGTGGCGGGGCCTTGTAGTCAGTGATGGTCTGAATGGCTTGCCACAGGGTCCGAGTGTCTTTACTGTCGCTGAAGTTGTTGTTGATTTTTTTAGCATACTGATGTTTTGCCTTCTTGATGCCATGAGACAGATTGGCTCTTGCTGTTTTGAGGGCTGCTTTATCTCCTGATCTGAATGCTTCATCTCTGGTCTTTAGCAGTCCTCGAACCTCTGCTGTCATCCATGGCTTCTGGTTGGCACGTGTGGTGATGGTCTTGGTGACTGTCACATCATCAATGCACTTTTTGATGTAAGCAGTCACAGTTTCAGTGTACTCCTGCAGGTCTGTGTGGTTGTTGTAGGTGGCCGCCTCTTTAAACATGTTCCAGTCTGTGTCCTGGAAGCAGTCCTGCAGTGCTGAGGTAGCATTGTCTGGCCATACCGTGATCTGCTTTTGAACCGGTTTGGCAAGTTTGAGAAGTGGTCTGTATGCTGGGATTAGCATAACAGAGATGTGGTCCGAGTACCTGATGTGGGGGCGGGGTTCAGATTTGTATGCGTTTTTCTGTTGTGCAAACAAAGTCCAGTGTGTTGTTTCCCCTTTTTGCAAAGTTCACATGTTGGTAGAACTTTGGCAAAACTGTCTTTAAGTTTGCGTGGTTGAAGTCACCGGCTATGATGAAAAAGCCGTCAGGGTTATTTGTTTGTTGTTCGCTGATGGCGCTGTACAGTTCACGAAGCGCGTCCTTAGCGTTTGCACACGGGGGAATGTAAACCGCGACAATAACAATGGCCGTGAACTCCCGCGGCAGATAGAACGGTCGACACTTCACAAACATAAACTCCACCAGCGACGAACAGTGTTTTGATACTACCGCAGCATTGTTACACCATTCTTTGTTGATATACACACACAAGCCACCCCTGCGAATCTTACCAGACAGTGATGAATCTCTGTCCACTCAGTAGCAGGTTAGCCCGTGCAGCTGAATGGCGGAGTCCGGGATGTTGTCCTTTAGCCATTTTTCAGTGAAAACGAGCACATAACAATCCCTTGCCTCGTGCTGTGTAGATCGACTGAGTTGAATTAAGTCCAGTTTGTTTTCCAGAGAGCGAACATTTGAGAGCATGAGTGTTGGAAGAGCCGGTCTTGTGGGGTTAGCCCTCAGCCTAGCTCGTATACCTCCGCTCTTACCGCGCATCTGTCCTCTCTCACACCGCTTGCGACGCTGCCTTGTGCGGGTAGCGTCAGTAGGCGAGGCCGCGGTTTCGAGGTCCGGCTTCAGCAGTAAACAAAGGCCTCGTAGCTTCTCAGTAGCCACCGGCGAGAGTTGGTATTTGTATGCGTTGCTGATATCCAGAAGACTTTGGCGATCATAGATGAGTTTTGGAGTGATTTCCTTTGAATTAGCGGTAAATTGAGACTATTTGGAGACTAACAGACGACATTAAAAGACATAACAGCACCGTCTTTGGGACCTGGAGTAGCCGCTGCATCTGACCTCGCCGCCATCTTGGGTGTTTCCAAGTGTTGGAAACATCCATTAAATGTTGTAATAACACCATAAATGCATTAAAGTCTACTGTGTTTCACAGTCAACACATAAAGCTTTTTGGCTAGGTTTAAAGGGAAAGAGCACTTTTAGATAAACAAGGCAATAATAGATGTAACTCGTGGAGGTAGAAAAACAAAGTTCTTTATGAACCGCAGGATTGCTTGTAATGAAGATTTAAATGCAAAAGGAAAGGCTGTAGAGCTGACTGTTTCTGTCAATGGTAAGTTTGTGATAACATAAGAAAAGTAGTTTAAATGTTTTGCCACTTAAGCAACTTAATATATAAATCTAGAAGTAAATGCAAAAGTAAAAAGCATTGAATAATGTGTTGGTTTTCTTATATTTATTGTTTAAACACGTCTATGAAAGATTGTATTACTGTACTGTGTAAAAAAAAAAAATCACAATGCTGAAAAAGCATTTTCAATGACAATGTTTGGATTTGAAATCAAAATAATGGATAAATGTTGTGTTTGTGGTATACAGCCACAGATAAGTTGCGGACTCAAAAAAAAAAAAAAAGCACAATGAGTCTGTGCTGCTTCTGCACCGCTTACGTACCGCACATGGACTGCATACACACTGCAAACGGAGTAGGCCTATGTGTGAACCTGCATAAAAGACCACCTCACATACAGCTCACAAAATCAGGCTTGTGCTGTGTGTAAGCTATTGCACGATTGTAAAAACAAAAATGCACTGCATGATCAAACATTTAGGTGAGATAAATATATATTTTTGAAAAATGTCTAAAAAATGTTTTTTTTTTTTTTTAAACCACCACCACCCCTCAAATAAAAATAATCCCCTCTCACATGAGTCACCTAAGAGGGGAATTCATTTTCAAAAATGTCACTATTATCACTATAAATAATTCTACATAATAAAAAGAAGGCTTTAAAAAGATCGGTATCGGCAGATACTGCTTTCTGTGATCGGTGATCGGCCTCAAAAATCCTGATCGGAGCACCCCTAATAATAATAATAATAATATAATAATAATAATAATAATAATAATAATAATTCACTGTAAAATAAACATTTGAAATATTATTATTATTATTATTATTATTATTATTATTATTATTATTATTAAATATGAAACAAAATAAATATTACTATGGTAATATTATTTCAAACACAAACTTTCACTGTGAAAATTTGTATGTCATAATAATAATAATAATAATAATAATTATTATTATTATTATTATTATTATTATTATTATTATTATTACTATTATAATAATAATAATAATAATAATAATAATTATTATTATTATTATTATTATTATTATTATTATTACTAAACATTAATTGAAGAAATTCTCTGGTTAATAAAAAATTGCTGTTTAAGAAAAAATTATTATTATGATTATTATTATTAATAATAATAAATATTAAACCAAATAATATTTTTTTTGGAATATTTCTCAATGTAAATAAATAAATAAAAAGAAGAATGATATCTTGATTCTTCCTTTTTTTTCCTGACTATTCATATTCATGTCTTTCAGGTGTGCAGGTGTCCACTGGGATACTGCAGCGATGATTACCTGTCAATCACAGCAGAGCTGGCCCCCCGCAGCAGTTTGTAACCAATCAATTGTGGGCAAGAGGGCGGAGCCAGTATGATGACTGACAGACAAGACATCCACTCAAATTCAGAGCCTCACCCCCTCTCTTCAGCTCAGCGATGGTCACATAGAAGCACAGAGACATTTCAGTTACACTCCTTTTACATCTCAATCATGTAGATTGTACTCTACCCCTCAGTTTTCCTACCCTCAGCTGTTAGTTTGTATTGGTTTGTGTGATGCTCGGCGTGCTCCGCCTGCGCCGTCTCGTTCGTCAGGTGCCGCTGCAGACCAGCTTCGTCTTCCTCTTCCTCCTGTGCGTCCTCAGCGTCTTCCTCTCTTCCTACTTCCTGTACGCCGTCAAACGAGAGCTGGAACCGTCGCTGGCAGCAGGACGCGATGACCTCTTTGTGACCCCGTCTCGGCCCCTCCCCTTCCTGTCTGCGGGCGGGACGCTGGGGTCCGATGGCGCTCGCACAGATCCGGTTGTGCTGGTGTTCATGGAGAGTCAGTATTCGCAGCTCGGACAGGAAATCGTGGCCATCCTGGAGTCGGCCAGGTTCCGCTATCAGACGGAAATCTCTCCCGGGAAAGGAGACATGCCCACATTAACGGACGGACAGAGGGGCCGCTTTGTGCTCATCATTTACGAAAACATCCTGAAGTATGTGAACATGGACGCCTGGAACAGGGAGTTACTGGACAGATACTGTATCGAGTTTGGAGTGGGAATGATCGGCTTCTATAAGGTGAGCGACTCTATATCACTCCTTCAGTTCAGAGTCTGAATTACAAACTTCCTGCTGGGAAAAGTGCACTGTCATAAGCAGTGAAGTTTGTAATACCTGAAGAAAGTGATCCAGTAGTCTCAAAGCTCCACTAGTGCTCTTGAGCTAGACAGGGCAAACGTGTGACTGATTGATTTAAATGTTCTATTTTATTCACATTTATTTATTTATTTACTAAATAAATGTGGATTTATATTTTTTTGTTTGTTCCTTTGTTCTATTGTTTTTATTCATTTAGTTATGTTTTTTTTATGTATTTATGCATTTTTATGTTTATGTATTTATTTATATTGTTAATATATATTTTCATTTATAGTTAAATAATTTAATTAATTTTAATTAATTTGATTTTAATTTGTAATTTTATTTTTGTTGGTCAAATGTGTGTAAATTAGTTTGTTTCTTTGTTTTATTTATTTAGTTACATATTTTCATGTATTTATGCATATAAACATACACACGTGTGTGTGCGCGTGTGTGTATGTATATACATTTGTTTGTTTGTTTTATTATTTATATTGTTTTATATATATATATTATAAATAAATAAATAAATGCATAAATATCCATCCAGCATTCTGACGCACATCGTTCTCCAATGACGGGCATTTACAAGTATATCTTTCCTTATTTTAAATACTTACACTGCCCTCCAAAACTTTGGAAACACCCCTGGCAAAGTGTGGTTTTGGATGATATTAGCATAAATCCTTATCATTTTTTGGTGCAAATACTGTACATTAAAGTAACTTGACATTATCACTGAAGACCAGCAATAATAATTTTCAGTTTGATTACGTAATAATGGCAATATACAGGTGCATCTCAATAAATTAGAATGTCGTGGAAAAGTTCATTTATTTCAGTAATTCAACTCAAATTGTGAAACTCGTGTATTAAATAAATTCAATGCGCACAGACTGAAGTAGTTTAAGTATTTGGTTCTTTTAATTGTGATGATTTTGGCTCACATTTAACAAAAACCCACCAATTCTCTATCTCAACAAATTAGAATACTTCATAAGACCAATAAAAAAAACATTTTTAGTGAATTGTTGGCCTTCTGGAAAGTATGTTCATTTACTGTATATGTACTCAATACTTGGTAGGGGCTCCTTTTGCTTTAATTACTGCCTCAATTCGGCGTGGCATGGAGGTGATCAGTTTGTGGCACTGCTGAGGTGGTATGGAAGCCCAGGTTTCTTTGACAGTGGCCTTCAGCTCATCTGCATTTTTTGGTCTCTTGTTTCTCATTTTCCTCTTGACAATACCCCATAGATTCTCTATGGGGTTCAGGTCTGGTGAATTTGCTGGCCAGTCAAGCACACCAACACCATGGTCATTTAATCTACTTTTGGTGCTTTTGGCAGCGTGGGCAGGTGCCAAATCCTGCTGGAAAATGAAATCAGCATCTTTAAAAAGCTGGTCAGCAGAAGGAAGCATGAAGTTCTCCAAAATTTCTTAGTAAACGGGTGCAGTGACTTTGGTTTTCAAAAAACACAATGGACCAACACCAGCAGATGACACTGCACCCCAAATCATCACAGACTGTGGAAACTTAACACTGGACTTCAAGCAACTTGGGCTATGAGCTTCTCCACCCTTCCTCCAGACTCTAGGACCTTGGTTTCCAAATGAAATACAAAACTTGCTCTCATCTGAGAAGAGGACTTTGGACCACTGGGCAACAGTCCAGTTCTCCTTCTCCTTAGCCCAGGTAAGACGCCTCTGACGTTGTCTGTGGTTCAGGAGTGGCTTAACAAGAGGAATACGACAACTGTAGCCAAATTCCTTGACACGTCTGTATGTGGTGGCTCTTGATGCCTTGACCCCAGCCTCAGTCCATTCCTTGTGAAGTTCACCCAAATTCTTGAATCGATTTTGCTTGACAATCCTCATAAGGCTGCGGTTCTCTCGGTTGGTTGTGCATCTTTTTCTTCCACACTTTTTCCTTCCACTCAACTTTCTGTTAACATGCTTGGATACAGCACTCTGTGAACAGCCAGCTTCTTTGGCAATGAATGTTTGTGGCTTACCCTCCTTGTGAAGGGTGTCAATGATTGTCTTCTGGACAACTGTCAGATCAGCAGTCTTCCCCATGATTGTGTAGCCTAGTGAACCAAACTGAGAGTCCATTTTGAAGGCTTCAATAACATTCGTCAAGTTTCAGTGTCACATAATCCTTCAGAAATCATTCTAATATGCTGATTTGCTGCTCAAGAAACATTTCTCATTATTATCCATGTTAAAAACAGTTTTGCTGCTTAATATTTTTGTGGAAACAATGATACCACTCAAACATTTGTATAAGATTTAAAAAAGAGATGGAAATTAATCATTTTATTCATACATGAAAGTGATCAAAAAAGTGAGTGAAGACATTTAAATGATTTCTATTTAATAAATGCATTGACAAATTAAATGAATGTATTTGATAAATGCAAATAAATGCTGTTCATTAAACTTTATATTTATCAAAAAATCTTGAAAAATAAAGTGTATCACCATTTCCACACTAAATATGAAGCAGAAAAATTGTTTTCAGCATTGATAATAATCAGAAATGTTTCTTGAGTCAAATAAATTGTAATGATTTCTAAAAGATCATGTGCTAAAATATATATTTTTTAATAAGTGCTGGGGTCGTGGCTTGTGGGCGTGACTTGGGATGTGGTCAGATTTTCCTTCTTTTTTGTCTCTAGCTGATCACATGCCTGATTAAGCAGCACAACAGTTTCAACACTGATAATAAATCAGCATATTAGAATGATTTCTGAAGGATCGTGTGACAATCAAATAAATGTGAAGGATCAAATAAATACAGCCTTGATAAGCTTAAGAGAAAAAACATTAAAAAACATGAAAAATCTTACTTATCCCAATCTTTTTGAACAGCAGTGTATATATTGTATGAATATTTGAAGTGTTTGGTTCCAAAATGCTATAAATCAATTTTCATTAATTTGAGTAAAAATGTGTTTTCTTTACCAAGAAAGTGGCAAGATGAAAACAATAAATTTTTCTTTCAAACTTTCACATAGCATCTTTAGGTTATAATTAAAACATTAAAAATTCTAATCCAGATTTTGATTTTCAAAGATTTATTACAAAAACAGATTATTTTTCCCCAAAATGCAATAAATCCATGACTCTTTTTCCCCAAAATGCAATAAATCCATTGAATCAATATAAAAGTTATTTTTCAAATTGAAACTGTTGAAAATCCACAACAAAGTAAGTTGATCCACATATCCACATATAATCAAATGCAATTCATCTGCGATTATGAACGCGATATTGCGTAGCTTGTCAGTGATCTGTGTATTAAAATGCCACACCATCTGAAAGCACGTGATGGAGATTTATACTAATCACAAAACCAGCTTACTGACGAGATGCGCATGATAATCACATGCGATTTGTCGTGCAGCCCTAAGTTTTTTGTTTGTCTGTTGATCACAAAGTACAAAGTAGATGAGGAAACTAGGATGCCGGGTGTTTTCAAAGCGCTGCCATTACTGTTTACAATGCGTGGAATGGTGCGCTGTGATTGGTTGAGCGGATTTATCACATTCTGCAGAGAAGGGAGACTGGCGTTTGTCGCGGTTTGGAAAAAAAAAGGGAGAAAACATGACCGAATAACTCAGCGGATATTGCATTTTGCTTAAAATTAAAAATTGACTTTTCAATGCCAACCAGATACAATACTGATTTTGGCAGAAACTCAATATTTTTTTAAAATGGCGTTTATCGCGTTTTGGAACCTTCATATATATTGCTCATTTTATTTTGCTAAAATGCACACATACTTGTAAATGTCCATCGATTGAGAAAGATGTGTGTCAGAAAGTTGTAGATATGATATTGACAAGCAGGGACTAACTAGTTAACCAGCAAAAGGCATTTTTTCTTGATAGCATTGCTGTTTTCTTTATACTTTATTTTTTGAGCATCTTGCTGTGCAACTTTATGGTTGATGGTCTGAGATAACGAGTATGAATATCCTGCATCAGACTCTGGCTGTAGCACAACATGCATGTCAAATTGTATGATGTCACTTCCTGTCTGTCCCGTCAGGCCAATGAGAATAGTCTGTTGAGTGCGCAGCTGAAAGGATTCCCTCTGTTCCTGCACTCCAACCTGGGCCTGAAGGACTGTACAGTCAACCCCAAATCCCCTCTGCTGCACATCACACAAGCGCGACAGGTCAGCCCATGCTTTAATGCTCATCTGCTCAAACTTACCCAAGACTTCATGAGTCCCATGATTTGTTCTCTCTCTCAGAATTTTTTTCCTCTCCAAAAAATGTTTTCTCTTAAGAAACATTTTCATTCAGCAAAAACTTTTTCCTCTTTTCAAAACTTTTCTCAAATACTTCTCTCTCTCCAACTTTTTTCTTCTTCAAAACTTTCTCTCTTCAGTTTTTTTCACTAAAAACTTTTCTAAAATTTTTCAAAACTTTTTCTCTCCTCAAAACTTTTTCTGTCTTCAAAACCATTTTTCTCTTTTGAGAACTTTTTTCCTCTTTAAAATTTTTCTCTCTTCAAAAACCTTTTTCTCTCTTCAAAAATGTTTCTCATTTCAAAAGCTTTTATCTTTTCAAAAACTTATTTTCTTCAGAAACTTTTCTCTTTTCAAAACTTTTCTTTCTTCAAAAACTTTTCACTTTTCTATGACGGCATTTTAGTGCCATGTTAAAAAAGAAAAAAAAATTAAGATTACGATATTAAAGTCGTAATATTTCGAGAATAAAGTCGAAACTTCGAGAATAAAGTTGAAATACTACGAGAATAAAGTTGAAATACTACGAGAATAAAGTCAAAATATTTCAAGAATGAAGATTTAAGTTATAATATTTTGAGATATTCTAGCCTTTTGCGCATGCAAATTGCCCGGATTGGGTGCACCGGGAGATATTCCAAAGTCTCAGCTTTCAAAATCTGCCAGTTTTATAGCGAAATACAAACAATATGTATATTATAATGTGTTTTTCATGGTCTTTAATGTGGTATGATAGATCGCTGTATTCGCTTCAGTTTAAGCGGCATGTGAGTCAATCATCTTTCCGATTACAATAATGAGACATTATTTGCATTATAAATTAGGCTGTTTTTTCTGATGTTCCTTCACTTTTATATCTTGCTATAAACTTGAAATAAAGAGGAAAAACACGTTTATAATTTGTATTTCATGATAAAACTGACAGAATTTGAAAGTTGAGCTGTGTTATATTAAAAGCAACAAAGCACAAAATTATTGCTATTACTGGGTGGCTGGCGTGCTACAAATAATGAATGGAAGACGTTAAATATTATGTCCAATTATTTACTGTATTATACCATGAATAAAACAGCTTCTGAATCACTTAATGTTATAGCCTACAGCCTATACCTCAGAAAAGAACACAATATAACTTATGTTAACGAGTTGGAGTGCACTTCAACCTTTAGAACTTTTATTAATTAAATAGGCTACATGTGAGGAATGAAAGTTTGGACGCCACAGAATTTTTGGGGAGTAGGTGGTGGAATTTTCACAAATTTGGAATTTTGGTATTTTCACAAAGAAAACAGTATACTTTAATGAATTGATTCACATAAATACAGCGATCTGATCATTAAAGAGCTTGAAAAACACATTATTGTAAGACACATAATTTGTGTTTCGCTATAAAACTGATTTTGAAAGTTGAGACTTTGTTTTATATTAAAAGTACCAAAAGCACAATTCTTATTGCTATTGGGTGGCTGGCACACTACAAATAATGAATGCAATGGAAGACATGAAATATTATTTCCAAGCATACTGTCCCCGTGAGTATGACATGGTATGATTTCTGCTAATAACCCCACATATATTTGTAGTGTATTAAAAAAGGGTTAAATAAGAGAGCTACAGCGCCCCCCAAAGGAATGTCGATTGGGTGTGTGAGCTGATGTTAAGATAAGTTGTTCCTGTTCATTCTGTTAATAAATATCATATTCTTGATATTAAGCTGTTTCCACGAGTCCTTAAAATTGACTCTTCCTCATCCCAGTAAGATGACGCGGCCGCTCGGATGCAACATATTCAAATAGGCAGGGGCGGACTTAACCAATAAGCGAGGTAAGCGGCCGCTTAGGGCCCCGGGGAATCAGGGGGCCCCATCTGATAGGCCTATTGGCTAAACATATTTGCAGCGTTGAGCAATAGTGTAGCCAATCACAGACATGTCATTTAAATTCTTGAACGCAATGACCCGAAGTGTTTAAGTTTGAGTCCACTCACCGTTCAAAATGCCAGGTTTTTGTCAAGCGCCGAGTTCTGCAAGCTCGGGAATCCTCTTATTATAACAAAGCGTGGATACGATGTAAATAAGAGATTCATTGTGCAGAAGAGAGTTTATTAACGGAACGTCGTGAGATCGCAATGAACTGAAGTGACTGACAGCTTTTAGTGATTATTTGAGGGAGCGCACTTTTCATGCATTCTAGGCTGTACTGTCTGTCTCAGAACAGAGATATTCACTTCAGTAAAGAAATTGTGTTTCAAGTCATAATTTTATTTGCCTTGATGTTTCAAATTCAAAATGACTCGCTGGCTTGTGTGCTTTTCCTATGCGCGCTGGCCCCAACTGCTACGCATTCGTGAATCTACGAATGCAATGACTGGAGATTTTCGCTTAATAATAGGCAATCTTCAGTGGCGTAGCATCTGGGTATATGCAGGTGCACATGGGTCCGGGCAGATTGGGGGCCCGCCGAGCCGAGGGGGAACTTTTGAAACAAGGGAATGAATATAGAGCCCTGCGCAGGCCCGTCCCTTGTCCGACAGCTTATTAGAATTCTCCACCCGAATCCATCACGAGCCTGTGTTTTTTTTTTTTTTTCTCTCTCTCTCTCTTCCTTCCCCACACAGCAGCCATTAAAACAGTTCAGTTTTGGTTTTTATGACTGGTTATATGGTTAATGATTTAATAGTGGTTATATTTTGTTTCGTTACTTTATTAAGTTAATTTAGAAACATGATTGGAACATTTTATGTTTGTTAAATTCTTCTTTTTTTTTTTTTCTTTTTTTTTAAATACCAAGCGGTCAGCGCCAGATAGTGAATTGAGCATATGTTTGATCAGTTTATCCTTCTCAAATAAACACGATTTGAGACATAAAAAAACTTCATGCATTTCACAATATAAATTTAAAAATTTAAGATAAATGTGATAAATATCCAATCGTTTGTGCGAAGAGTGGAAGCTGAAGCGCGCTTTGAGGGCATGGAGGCACTAGCTCGATCAATTGCATTTTTTTTCTTAAGAGTGGAAAATTAAAACGCCGTCATCTTTCCTCATAAAGGTAAGAATAGGCCTATACATGATTCGGAACTGCAAGTTTTATTTGTGTGCACTCACAATATCAACGAAACCTTTTGTAAAAATTAAGAAAACAAACAGGGTGGCTTTCTGCAGTCTTGATCTTGAGCAGGAACGCTTCAAAAAAACTGAACTGAAACTCAGTAAATACTTGCCTCACTGACATGATAGGCTAAATATATTTATAAATGCTATAAATTACTACTTTAAAATGAAATAATTAAAATCAAAAATTAAAAAATCTTTCTTTATGTAATCCGTAAAGATGCATTTCTCTCTAAAGGCACGTGAGGAGATATGGGGAGTCAGTATTGAACTTCATACTATTTTTTGTTTGTTTTGTTTAGTTTTTTGGGCCGCTGTGCCAAGATTGTGTTGCATGCAGTACAAATAGCCTACAGCGGCATTTTAGTGTCATGCTGAAAAATAACTAACTAACTAAATAAATAAGATTAACGTCATACTATTTTAAGAATAAAATCAAAATTACGATAATAAAATCATGTTACATTGCATGAAGGTAATGTGGAAAATTACACCTATAGGTCTACTCCGAAAAAAAAGTCTGTTGCATCCAACCTGTCATTCTTAACACAAAAAACAGCAATAAAAGTTAGGCTTAATGTTTTTGAAACTCTAATTGATCGATTTCATGAGACATTCGTTTGCATTAAATTGTTCTGATTTAATTATTTTTTCAATATGCATTCAAATATTTATTCGTTTATTTTGTGCTGCAAATATTAAAGAGGAAAATATTGATTCGCATGCAGCTTGAACTGAGGTGAATATTATCTCACTACAAATAAAAGAGCGCAAAACACATTTATTGTTTGTATTTGATATTAAAATTTACAGAAGGATGAGACTTTGTTATAATAAAAGTAAAAAAAAAAAAAAAAAGAAGCTTCTTGCATTATTTTGGCTTGCGTGCTACAATGAATGGACTTGAAAACATTAAATATTAAATTCCAAGCATTTATACCGCCATTGAAACAGCTTGTGAATTGTCACGTAACGTTATGTCATAAAAATCAACAATAAGTTAACCGAGTTGGAGCCCATATCGTTTGGGGGGAGCGCACAAATATTTTACCGTATGCCTTTAGAACACTTGGAATATGAAATAAGTTGCATGGGATAATTTTATGTTAATAAATAGAATGAAAAAGTTTACAATTTATTAAATGGATAAGTGAAAGCATTATTATCATTATTATTATTATTATTATTTTTTTATTTATTTTTTATTTTTTTATTATTTTTAATTTTTTTTTGTGATCCAAAAAAAACAACAAACAACAAACAAATAAAATGGCCTAATATGGCTTTATAACAGCATCAGGTTGAGTTATTACTGGTTGTGAAGGGATAAATAAACTATAAACTATGAGAGCAAGCAAAATAAGTGTTAGGCGTAAAAGAGCAGACAGTTATTCTGTGGGGGCCCCATACCTGGAATTTGCTTAGGGCCCCCAAATCACTAAGTCCGCCCCTGCAAATAGGCCTAAATTCCGTTGGCCTGGCAACTTCTCCCGGTGCTCTCAATCCAGGCCATTTGAATACAATCAGTGTTCTACACACACTGATGAAGGCTTGGTAGCCGAAACATTTGTGTCTTTTCCCCATTGGTGACGATCGTGAAATAAAACAGAAAAAGAAGACTGTTCTCGTGAGTGCGGATCATAATTTCTTATACAAAGTAACTTAATAGATTGACGCACCAAAATAAAAAGATCAAGTAACGGAGGAGCGCGGTGCAAATGACGTTGTTGACCGGAATAAAATACTCTCAAAATAGTATAGGCTAACTTTAATTTCTACGATTTAAAACGACTTTATTCTCGAAACATTTCAACTTTATTCTCGTAATATTTCGACTTTATTGTAATTTCAACTTTATTCTCGAAATATTACGACTTTAATCTCATAATCTTAGATTTTTTTTTTTTTTTTAACATGGCACTAAAACAGCCTCGTACTTTTCATACCTTTTCTCTCTTCAAATATGTTTTTCTTTCTTCAAACACTTTTTTTTTCTCTCTTCAAAAGTGTTTTTTTCTCTCTTCAAAATTGTTTTTCTTTCTTCAAACACCTTTTTTCTCTCTTCAAACATCTTTTCTTTTTTATCTCAGCTAAAAAAAAAAAAGAAAATAGTTTTTGGATAGAAATAAAAAAAACAATTTGGAGAGAGAAGAAAAAATTCTTTGGAGGGGGGAAAAAATCAGAGAGAAAAAAATCTACTATCTACACAATTTTTTTATGTTGTTGTGGTTCATGGCTTCCGTAGAAGCTTCACTCCCAAATACAGCATTTCTTTTTTTATTTGTATGTCTCAGGTGTTTAGCGGTCCTCTCCCTGGGGACGACTGGACCGTCTTTCAGTCCAATCACTCCACCTACGAGCCGGTTCTGCTGGCTAAAACCCGATCAGCTGAGAGCACTGGACTCATGCACACGTCCGTGGTTCAGGACCTCGGGCTTCATGACGGGATCCAGAGGGTTTTGTTCGGACACAACCTCTCCTTCTGGCTTCACAAGCTGGTGTTTGTGGACGCGCTGTCCTTCCTCACCGCTAAGAGACTGTCTCTGTCCCTCGAGCGCTTCATACTGGTGGACATCGATGATATATTTGTGGGAAAGGAAGGGACCAGGATGAAGGTGGCAGATGTGAAGGTGCGTTAAAGAAATACATCGACTGTTTTTGGCTTTTTGTCACTGTTATTTGAAGAAGCTATGGGAAAATAGAGATAATGTGATTAGGAAACTACAAGATTTTATTTATTTATTTATTTTTTTAATGCAACACAAAAAGATCTGGGATCTGGGAAAATCTCATGAAAACACATCCAGATTATATTTCACTTCAAAGAGGAAGAAAATAAGAAATTATATTTTGTCTAAAGAAAATTAAGCATATTTTTAGGGCCATTTTGATGACAATTAAACACATTTACCCACCAAATTCTCATCACTGTGATGTGTCCAGGCAATGTATACTCATTATTACAGTAATTGGAGTTTAATGAGAATAATCATTGAAAATTATTATTTATTTTTACTGTTCAAAGTTTACTATCCCAAACTTTTTGGTCAGCTGAAATACTTGGATATTTTCTTGAAATCCCCTGAAGGTCACATGATATGCAAAATAACAAATAAAATATATATGTTTTAAATTTTGTTATTAAGTATTTTAATTAGATTTGTAACCACTTATTTTATGGCAAAATAATAAATAATGCAAATGATAATAAAATATTATTTATTTATTTTATGTATTTGTTTTTTGCGGAACAGTAATGAGAATCAGCGATGGATCCACCATGAACATAATGCCATAATGCAAGAAAAATTCTTAATGGTGCTAAAAATGCTGTTTTCCAGTGTTAATTTCGTTGACGAATAATTTTCGTCATAATTTTTTCACCAACGAAAACGAGATGATAACAAACTAAAACTAATTTTGAATGACAAAAACTATGACGAAAATCTATTGACATTTTCGTCAACGAATAAAAACGAGACGAAAACGTTAGGGAGGGATGATTTGGGAAGAGATTCATTCAGAATGAATCTTCTGCGTGGTTAGGAGGTTAGATGCGTACACTTGAACTGTATAATAGCCTATTGATCTATCCGGCAAGACATAAGCTATCATGCACTTACTGCACATCTTATAAAATGTTAAAAAATGTCAATATCTGGGTGTTAGAGAAGAGCGGACATATGGATAAATTTGACGACACGAGAGAACTCATTTCTGTCCGGTTTTCTGAGAGCAGACACCAAAGCAGTGCATCTCACACAGCAAACAAGTACCCTTTCACGTCGCATGAACGGAGAAATACTCACAAAATGATTTCGAATTGTCTGTTTTGACGAGTATTCATGTAAACACAGTCGATTACGTCTTAAGTGAGCATAAACAGTAGGGAGAATGTGTTTTAAAGGGATAGCAGCCTAATTTAGTTGCTATTTTCCGAGTCATTGATGTTAATCAAGCAACAGAAGAAAGACAGAAAATCACTCACTGCTCTTGACTGAGTCACTTTAGCAGCCCTAGTAAAGATTAATCTAAATTTATTTATAGAAATAAATATGTCTGCTTGAAAGAATGAAGAATATGGTAAACAAGTTGTTATAAAGAATGCATAATTAGCCTATATAACCATTGGTATTTAATTGAAAAGAAGACCATGTTCTTGTTCTTAATGAGAAGTGGTTTTATTTCATTTTAATATAAAGGCATGTTGCGTGTCAGGAGTTACATCTGTGTCTATCATGATAAAACCTTAATATCAAACCTATATAATGAGTTTGGAAATTTTGGAGAAATACTCAATAAATGCATTACGCTGTAACTAAACCCATTAGATTTTAGCAGATTAAAATTACTGTAGATTTAGTCAACTAAAATTAGACTAACATGAAAAACAATTCAGATGACTAAAATATGACTAAAACTAAATGGCATTTTAGTCAAAAGACAATGACTAAAACTAAATCAAAATTTGCTGTCAAAATTAACACCGTTGTTTTCTTCATGCAAAATATAATTTCTTCATTAATATAGTGAAACAAACGTTTGTGTTTGTTTGTTCAGTGCAGGAAAGAAGAGTTTAATGAAATCATTTTATTCACTTGCCACGTAAACATGCTGTTTGTAGTTATGAGTGTGTGTTTGATGTGTGTAGATGAGTGTGATGAAGCTCAGAGCAAATACTCATAATCATTTGAATCATCTAAACAAACATCTGATGATGAACACAAACCACAGGAAAAATAAAGACTTCAGGCTGAGAGATGAGATGTCAGACACATTTGATGAAATGATAGATTCTACTGTGAGTGTGTGTGTGTTTGTGCGTATGTTTGTGTGTGTGTTTGCTGTAGTTTATCTTCAGAAGTGAGAGAAATCTAACAAACTTTCCTTCACAGACACTTCTGGATGTCTTCATATGGAAATCGCTATTTCATGTTCATGAAATATGTTTAGACGTGTGAATATCATGAATAATGTGTGTGTATCTTCTCAGGCGTTAGTTGAAACTCAGAATGAGCTGCGCAGGTCGATTCCAGATTTCACCTTTAACCTGGGCTTCTCAGGGAAGTTCTTCCACGCAGGTGAGTGAAAACCACACAAGATCAGTATTTATATATTTATATTGACCTTTACATACATTTATACATCATTTATAAATAAAGGAAGCTTTAAATTGATCAAGAGTAATGATAAAGACATTTTATAATGTTACAAAAGATTTCTATTTCAGATAAATGCTGTTCTTCTGAAATTTTTTATTCAAAGAAAACTGAAAAAAATTCTACTCAGCTGTTTTTAACATAAAATAATAATAATAAAGTTTTCTTGAGCAGCAAATCAGAACATTAGTATGATTTCTGAAGGATCATGTGACTGGGGTAATGAAATTCAGCTTTTAAATCACAGAAATATATTACATTTTAAAATATATTCAAATAGAAAACAGTTATTTTAAATAGTACAAATATTTCAAAATTTATCAGTTTATGCTGTACTTTGGATCAAATAAATGCAGGCTTGGTGAGCAGAAGACACTTCTGCTCAAAACAAAAAATGTTCAAAAATATTTGACTGGTAGTGTATATATAACATTTCAACTGTATTATTTAATATATATTTATATTAATATGTATAAAATGATATATAATTTCATTTAGAAATATTAAAAATTAAACACTTTTTTTAATGTTATATATATGAATAAATGTGTCAGGTACTGATGAAGAGGATCGGGGTGATGATCTGCTGCTGTCGTATGTTGATGAGTTCTGGTGGTTTCCTCACATGTGGAGTCACATGCAGCCGCACCGCTTCCATAATCAGAGTGTGTTAGCAGAGCAGATGATGCTGAACCGACGCTTCGCCGAGGTCAGACACACACACACACACACACACACACATACTCTGTATAGCTATCTTTGGGAGGACATTCATTGACACAATGCAATCTCTAGCTCCTTACCCTAACCTACCCATCAGAACTAAGTGCCTCACTCAAACCCTTACCCTATACCTACCATTTACCCAATTATAAC
This sequence comes from Spinibarbus caldwelli, assembly GCA_039654775.1. Classification (NCBI taxonomy): domain Eukaryota; kingdom Metazoa; phylum Chordata; class Actinopteri; order Cypriniformes; family Cyprinidae; genus Spinibarbus; species Spinibarbus caldwelli. The sequence goes on along the minus strand of CM077247.1, from coordinate 23,471,516 downwards.
CTGACCCCTAAAACCAAGTCTTGACCCTCAAACTGGCCTTTAAAGGGCTCTCAGAAAGTGAGGACCTGCCAAAATGTCCTCACTTTACAATTTTGTCCTCAAACCAATGGTCTAAAACGCAAACTGGTCCTCACAAAGATAGCTGTACAAGCACACAGACACAGAGACACACACACACACACACACACACACACACACACAGACACACAGAGGTCTGGAGTGATGATTCATGGGATGTTTGTCCTGTAGGATCACTCCATCCCGACTCATCTGGGTTACGCAGTGGCTCCTCATCACTCCGGCGTGTATCCGGTCCACATCCAGCTGTATGAGGCCTGGAAGCGCGTGTGGGACATCAGGGTGACCAGCACTGAAGAGTATCCCCACCTCAAACCTGCTCGATTCAGACGCGGATTCATCCACCGCGGCATCAGAGTGAGTGTCAGTGTGTATGTGAGTGTTTGGTTCATTAGATCAGTCTGAAAGCTGATGAAAGTTTTTTTTCTAGGGAAACCACACTAATGTTGGGGTCTGTGGTTCGGTTCATTTTATAGTGTTTTTGCATTAAAAATTGAGCAGGAGAATCTAACATAATATGCATGAAATCCCCATCATTAATATAAAGACTCATTATGCTCATTTATATGTAAATGTGTGTCAGAGGTTGAATAGTTTTTAGAATGATACTGTACCATAAGCCGCTTTTATCCACACAGGACAAATGACCTGCAAAACATCAGAAGGAAAAATATTGGTTTTCAAGTGCTCATCAATGTTAATAAATATTTTGTAACTTATAAAATAATTATGAAATAATTGTATCATTATTTTATATTTAATAACTACTTTATTAAACATTATTACATTTTTATATTTAATGATTATACAAAATATGAAATAATTGTGAAATAATAATAAATAGTGAAATAATGGAAATAATTATGCAATTTATAAAAATAATTATAAAATAAAAATGAACAATTAAAATAATTCTTAAATAATGTAAAATAACTGGAAAATAATTTTGAAATATTAAATCTGAAATAATTATTGGGTTTTTCAGTGCTTAGTGCAAATAGTAATTTTGTAATCATAAAATGATGTAATGAAATTATTTTTTAAATGTTTAATAATTATTTCATAAGTAATATGTCTTATGAAATAATTATGACAAAATTATAAAATATAAAATATTTAATGAAATTAATTTTTATTTTTTATTATTATTTTATAATTAAGTAATATGTGTTATGAAATAATTATGACAAAATTATAAAATACAAAATAATTATGAAATATTAAATCTAAAAGAATTCTTGGGTTTTCCAGTGCTTATCAGTAGTAATTTTGTAATCATAAAATAATGTAATGAATTTTTTTCTAATAATTATTTCATAATAAAGTAGGAATATGTATTATGAAATAATTATGACAAAATAATAAAATATAAAATATGTAATGGAATTATTTTTTTATTTGTAATAATTATTTCATAATTAAGTAATATGTATTATGAAATAATTAGGACAAAATTATAAAATATAAAATAATTATGAATATTAAATCTAAAGTAATTCTTGGGTTTTCCAGTGCTTATCAGTGCAAATAGTAATTTTGTAATCATAAAATAATGTAATGAAATAATTTTCATTTTTAATAATTGTTTCATAATTAAGTTATATGCATTATGTAATAATTAGGACAAAATTATAAAATATAAAATAATTATATTTTTTAATATTATTTCATAATTGCATTATAGTTAAAGTAATTATGATATATTAAATATATAGTTATTTTATATTTCATAATATTTCATAATATTCAGAATTATTTTAAAATAATTGTGAAATAATTGTACAGTAATTATAAAATATATATTAACTATAAAATAATTATGGAAGAATATTAAAATGTAAAATAATTATTTCCCACTTTATTCATAACCAGCCATTCTACAGAAATACTGCTCAAAGAAATACATTTTATTGGAATAATATAATCATTGTCACCTCACACTCATAGTTTTGATTCAAAGATTTTTTAAAAATAAATACACCACATCTGGACACATTGGATGGCTACATCTGGCAAACTGCAGCAGCTGAAATATTTTATATTATAATGGATTCAGAGCTCAGATCAGATCCAAATATTATACATACGCAACTCTCGTGCAACTCTCCAGTGGAAGTCAATGACTTTCAGTCCATTCCCTATCATCTATCAGAGAAAGTGAAAAGACAGCTTTAAAATCAGCACAGAACAGACACTCAAACCGTAATAGTCAAAGCTGTTCATCTCATGCACACACCAACAGTTAACAATACAGCCCCTGAATCAAGAGTGAAAACTGTCCCTCCGTCTCATTCCCTTTATTTCAGGAGCAGATTAATATTCCGCTAGTTCTCTTTCATCGATTCTCTAACGAGCTTGAGCTCCTGAGTTCAGTGTGAGATGTTATGAATATTACATTAGCTCACATCTATTTATTTCCAGAGAGACAGGCGCTGTCCTGGAGCCCATGAGAAGAGTGTGTGTGTGTGTGTGTGTGTGTGTGTGTGTGTCAGGCAGTGTGAAGGGAGAACTGACTGTGTGTGTGTTCTACTCAGGTTTTGCCCAGGCAGACGTGCGGTCTCTTCACACACACCATCTTTCACAAGGAGTATCCTGGCGGGCCGCAGGAGCTGGAGCGGATCATTGACGGAGGGGAGCTGTTCCTCACTGTCCTGCTCAACCCTGTCAGTCCCTCTTTACACACTCTATACATCAACTGTACTTATCATCTTATCTCAACAAATTAGAATATGGTGACATGCTAATCAGCTAATCAACTCCAAACACCTGCAAAGGTTTCCTGAACCTTCAAAATGTTCAGTTTGGTTCACTTAGGCTACACAATCATGGGGAAGACTGCTGATCTGACAGTTGTCCAGAAGACAATCATTGACACCCTTCACAAGGAGGGTAAGCCACAAACATTCATTGCCAAAGAAGATGGCTGTTCACAGAGTGCTGTATCCAAGCATGTTAACAGAAAGTTGAGTGGAAGGAAAAAGTGTGGAAGAAAAAGATGCACAACCAACCGAGAGAACCACAGCCTTATGAGGATTGTCAAGCAAAATCGATTCAAGAATTTGGGTGAACTTCACAAGCAATGGACTGAGGCTGGGGTCAAGGCATCAAGAGCCACCACACACAGACATGTCAAGGAATTTGGCTACAGTTGTCATATTCCTCTTGTTAAGCCACTCCTGAACCACAGACAATGTCAGAGGTGTCTTACCTGGGCTAAGGAGAAGAAGAACTGGACTGTTGCCCAGTGGTCCAAAGTCCTCTTCTCAGATGAGAGTAAGTTTTGTATTTCATTTGGAAACCAAGGTCCTAGAGTTTGGAGGAAGGGTGGAGAAGCTCATAGCCCAAGTTGCTTGAAGTCCAGTGTTAAGTTTCCACAGTCTGTGATGATTTGGGGTGCAATGTCATCTGCTGGCGTTGGTCCATTGTGTTTTTTGAAAACCAAAGTCACTGCACCCGTTTACCAAGAAATTTTGGAGCACTTCATGCTTCCTTCTGCTGACCAGCTTTTTAAAGATGGTGATTTCATTTTCCAGCAGGATTTGGCACCTGCCCACACTGCCAAAAGCACCAAAAGTTGGTTAAATGACCATGGTGTTGGTGTGCTTGACTGGCCAGCAAGCTCACCAGACCTGAACCCCATAGAGAATCTATGGGGTATTGTCAAGAGAAAAATGAGAAACAAGAAACCAAAAAATGCAGATGAGCTGAAGGCCACTGTCAAAGAAACCTGGGCTTCCATACCACCTCAGCAGTACCACAAACTGATCACCTCCATGCCACGCCGAATTGAGGCAATAATTAAAGCAAAAGGAGCCCCTACCAAGTATTGAGTACATATACAGTAAATGAACATACTTTCCAGAAGGCCAACAATTCACTAAAAATGTTTTTTTTATTGGTCTTATGAAGTATTCTAATTTGTTGAGATAGTGAATTGGTGGGTTTTTGTTAAATGTGAGCCAAAATCATCACAGTTAAAAGAACCAAAGACTTAAACTACTTCAGTCTGTGTGCATTGAATTTATTTAATACATGAGTTTCACAATTTGAGCTGAATTACTGAAATAAATGAACTTTTCCACGACATTCTAATTTATTGAGATGCACCTGTATCTGACCTTATATGACTTAAAAGGGTGTTTTAGGTTTTTTCCAATCAGAGAAACATCATTTCAACCAAACAGTCAGTGTATCCAAATAGATGCATGTGTTTAAACATAAAATACAGTACAAATGTCATTTAAAAGTAATCAAGACGTGTTGAATATTTTTCCTCCCACCTTCATGAAAATACAAGAAGGTAAACAGTTATTTATTAATACTTTGTTGGTCTTTAAATAATATCTAATAATTATGAAATGATTAATGAATAATTCTGAATGATAAAACTTACTGAAATCATTATATAATTATAAAAATGATTATTTTAATATTTATTTTATATTTTATAATTATGAAAATCTTTGAAAAATTATGAAATCTAAAATAAAATAATAATTAAATAATAATTTCAGGCTTTATTATTATTAATCGGCTATTTAAAAGAAAATATTTTGGAAAAAAGTTGATGTATTTTTTTTTAAATAAATTAACACAAGGAAGAATAATATTTAATAATTTTATTAATATAGACCAGTGAAGCAAATATTAATAATCAACATTATTTACCTACTTGTATTTTCACCAAGGTACATTGAGTGAATAATACATTAATATTTATCCAGAAATGACAAATGACCTGCGAAACGTTTGAAGTAAAATATGATTGGTTTTCCAGGGCTTATCAATGTAATTAATTATTTCATAATTATAGAATAATTTCATTAATTTCATAATTAAAATAATTATATGTAATTTCTTATAATTATAAAATAATATATAATATAAAATTCTGAATTAATAACTCATTATAAATGATAAAATAACTTAAATTTTTATGCAATTATAAAAATAACTATTTTAATGGTTCATTTATATTTTGTAATTGTTTCATATTTTATAATATTTTATATCATTTTATAATTATGAAATATAAAATAATTATGAAATAATAGTAAATATAAAACAATTACGAAACAATTGACTTACAGGCGCATCTCAAAATTAGAATATCATGGAAAGGTTCTTTATTTTTTGTAATTTTATTCAAAAAAGCAAACTTTCTTATATTCCAGATTCACTGCACACAAACTGAAATATTTCAAGAGTTTTTTTTTTGGTTTAATCCTGATTAGTGGTCGACCGATATATCGCCAAGGCAGATATATCGGCCGATATTGGGCATTTTTCAAATATCGGCATTGGCCAATAAGTTTTTCTGTTTGGCCGATGCGTTCAAGGCGGGACTTTTATTTTGACGGTGCTAAAAACGGCAGTGCCTGAGCACACAGTGCTCACGTTCTCCCTCTTGTACGCTGTTGTCATTAACAGTTCTGTCTAATACAGATAGAAGTCTGTCTAATAGTCAGATAGAACGGTTAAACAAAGGAATTAAAATGTATACAAAAAAGTATTATAACGATCGCTTTTATATTATTAGTAATAGAAAGGCAAACATTATAATACTTTCTCGTTTGCTGTCAGCAATCAGCAAATACGCATTTACATCATTTAAATAAATCTTTGAAAGTCTAATGAACATTTCATTTAACAAACCTTGCAGACTTAGTCGAATCCAGTTGTGAGATCTTGTGAAGTGTGCATTTGTATCCTGCATGATCGCGTGTGGTCTGTGTGACGGTCGGTCCGTGCGAATTGAATGCTTTAAACTCGTGATTTCAAATTATGCTGCGCTTTATGCATTTGCCCACTGTCATAATCATGTCATTTTCACTGTGTGCTGTATGTAAAATGAGTGTTACCTTGGCTTTATTTGAAAAAATATGATTCCCAATGCGCACAAAATTCCCAGAATACTGAATGACCTGTTGGTTACAGTGTTTACTTCCTTTTTAATTGTATTTTTATTAAATATGTATTTATTTGGAAAAAAAAAATACGTTGTCATCTAAAGTATAAGTATGTTTATTTTACGCTTTTTTTTTTTATCCATTTTCAAATGATTTCAAATTTCTTAAATATTAATTAAAATAAATAAAATTATATCGGCCATCGGCCACCCTGCTTTCCAAGATATCGGCATCGGCTGTCAACAAAAACAATATCGGTCGACCACTAATTCTGATGGTTATGACTTGCAGATTAGGAAAATTAAAAATTCAGTATCTCAAAAAATTTTAAAATTTTTTCAAAGATCAGTCAAAAAAAGATTTACAAAACAGAAATATTCAAGATCTCCAAAGTAGGTTTAATTATGCACTCCTTTTGCATGAATTACTGCTTCAATGCGGTGTGGCATGGAGGCGATCAGCCTGTGGCACTGCTGAGGCGTTATTGAAGCCCAGGGTGCTTTGATCATTCAGCTCGTCTCTATTGTTTGGTCGGATGTTACGTATCTTCCTCTTGACAATACCCCATAGATTCTCTATGGGGTTCAGGTCAGGTGAGTTGGCTGGCCAATCAAGCACAGTAATATCATGGTCAGCAAACCACTTGGGAAGTGGTTTTAGCACTGTGGGCAGGTGCTAAAGTCCTGCTGGAAAATGAAATCAGCATGGAAGCATGAAGTACTCTAAACACTCCTGGTAGACAGCTGCATTGATTTGATGACCAACCCCAGCAGATGACATGGCAACCCAAATCATCACTGACTTCAGAAACTTCACACTGGACTTCAAGCAGCTTGGATTCTGTGCCTCTCCAGTCTTCCTCCAGACTCTGGGACCTTGATTTCCAAATGAAATGCAAAATTTACTTTCATCTGAAAAGAGGACTTTGGACTACTGAGCAACAGTCCAGTTCTTTTTCACCGTAGCCCAGATAAGATGCTTCTGATGTTGTTTCTGTTTCAGAAGTGGCTTGGTAGCCCTTTTCCTGAAGACGTCTGAGCGTGGTGACTCTTGATGCGCTGACTCCAGCTTCAGTCCACTCCTTGTGAAGCTCTCCCAAGTGTTTGATTCGGCTTTTCCTGACAATCTTCCCAAGGCTGCGGTCATCCCTGTTGCTTGTGCACCTTTTCCTACCACACTTTTTCCTTCCAGTCAACTTTCTATGAATATATTTCGATACAGCACTCTGTGAACAGCCAGCGCTTTCAGCGATGACCTTCTGTGGCTTACTCTCCTTGTGGAGGGTGTCAATAATTGTCTTCTGGACAACTGTCAAGTCAGTAGTCTTCCCCATAATTGTGGTTGCATGTCCTAAACTAGCCCAGGAGGTACCCAGTATTTATACTCAAAATTAATCAAACTAATAAAGCTCAAAATGTAATATTCTAATTTTTTGAGATACTGAATTTTTTATTTTCCTAAGCTGTAAGTCGTAACCATCAGAATTAAAACAAAAAAAAAAACTTGAAATATTTCAGTTTGTGTGCAATGAATCTAGAATAAAAGAAAGTTTGCTTTTTTGAATTAATCTTTGAATTAAAGAACTTCTCCATGACATTCTAATTTTTAGAGATGCACCTATATATTTATAGCTGGCCATTCTGAATAAATTCTGCTTAAAGAAACAAGTTTGATCATTTGTTGTAATCATTTACCTTGTATTTTTGCTAAACAATTGTAATATATGACATTAAGTATATACACTCTGAATATTTAAACAAATCGTTGAATCTGAAATAGTTGAATACAATTGTGAATTGTATTTCGAGTGAAATGGCTTTGATTGACTGAAGTGTGGTTGTTTCTCAGATTAGCATCTTCATGACGCACCTGTCGAACTACGGGAACGACCGTCTGGGTTTGTTCACCTTCAAACGGCTGCTCAACTTCCTGCTCACCTGGACGCACCTGAAACTACAGACGCTTCCTCCGCTGCAGCTCGCCGACAGATACTTCCAGATGTTCCCGTCTGACGCCGAGCCACTCTGGCAGGTCTGTGACGACGCAAATTTACTCAAATTGTGATTTAAAACAACAGAAAATTGACTGTACAGGAATCTGCATTTGAAATCTGAATGAAATGCGTCACGATGTGATTAAAACCACTGAATCCAGCAGAACCTCCAGCAGCTTCACTGTGATTGGCTGCTGCTCATTTGCATAAAGTCCAGAGTTTTCCTCAGCTCTCCTGTCAACGTGTGACGCCTTCTCTCCGTCTCTGAAATCTCTCAGCGGTGTGATCTTGTGTTTAGGACCCCTGTGAGGATAAAAGACACAAGGACATTTGGTCCAAAGAGAAAACCTGCGACCGTTTCCCAAAAGTGCTGCTCATTGGCCCTCAGAAGACAGGTGAGGAGCAACAGTGCCATCTGACAGACGCATGCAGTACTACACACACTCTTTACACTGTTATAATCAAACCTGTTTAAATTAACTATTAAAATTATTAGGAAATTAGAAAAAATTAGAAAAATATTATATATAAATATATATGAAATATAAAGTTTTAAATATATATATATTATTTATTTATTTATTTATTTATTATTTTTTTTCCCAGTATTAATTGTAATTTTTGTGTGTGTTTTTATGAATATTTTCCAGTATTAATTGCCATTTTTCTTAGAAACTAATGATGACCGATTTTATCTGAAAAGAAATGAGATGAAATCACAGAAAGATTTACTGAGATGACACATGACACACAAAAAAATTTAAACCATGAAAAAACATCTTTATTAATTGAAATAAACATTAACAAATAATAAAGCAATAAAAAAAACATATTTTAGTAAAAACAAAACAAAAAAAGTATTGTTATTTAAGCTTATTTTATTTCAGGCAGTTGCCAAGGCAAAATTATTCATTTTCATTTAGTTTAAATTTTAATTATAGAAATATTAAAATAAAAAATTAAAAGTAATAAAATAACTAAAACTTAAAAATGGTGTATATAGACATTTAAAATAATTAATAAAAATGACAACAACACAACAAAATTACAGAAATTTTAGGAAATATCAACATAAAAATACTAAATAAAAAAAAAAAAGTCAAAATAAAATCTAATTCAAAGTAGTTACAACATCTATAATAGTATATAAATGATACTGTAATAACAGATTTTTATCAGATCGTGTTTCTCTTGTGGTTTTTCTCAGGAGCGACGGCTCTCTATCTGTTTCTGGGGGTGCATCCTGATCTGAGCAGTAATTACCCCAGTAAAGAGACGTTTGAGGAGATTCAGTTCTTCAGCGGTCACAATTATCACAGGGGCATCGACTGGTGAGTGTCAGAGGAGCTGCAAACATCACAAACACTGCTTGTTTCTATTTATTTCTGTTTTCTCAATCTCTCCTGCAGGTATATGGAGTATTTCCCCCTCCCGTCCAACAGCAGCTCTGATTATTATTTTGAGAAAAGTGCCAGCTATTTTGATTCGGATGTAGCCGCGGTCCGAGCCGCAGCTCTGCTGCCCAGAGCCAAAATCATCACAGTCCTGAGTGACCCTGTGGACAGAGCCTACGCCTGGTACCAGGTACATCTACTACACCCTTTACATGAGACTAACTTACTTTCTTCTTTAACAAAGCATTAAAGCAAACGCACATTTTATGGAGATGCAAATAAGAGAAAGAGACTTTCTAAAGAAAGCCTTTGTAAAGACATTTTGTGTGTGTGTGTGTGTGGCATCAGTACTATCAGTAATTTTTTTTTAACCATAAAAACACTTAAAATCATGATAGTATAGTTATTGTACATTGATTAACAGTAGTATTTTATCTACATTTCTCTGCATGCTTTGTACATAAAATTCAAAATTACAGTTTGAACCATACTAAGAATGTAATTAATTTTTATGATTTAAAACATTAATTAATTGATTTAAGTAATATAAATAATTGATTAAGTAATTAATTAATTAAAATAACAAATTAATAAAAAATATATAAAATAATAAATATAAAAATTGTATTTGTTTATTTATTTAAAAATATCTTGATTATTATAAAAGTAGGTAAATAATTTGTTTCATTGGTCTATATCAGCGGTTCTTAACCTGGGGGTCGCAAAGAGGTAGCAGGGGGGTCATGGGAAGACTTTTATTTTGAAAAGTTTAATACTATAAAGCTGCTTTGACACAATCTGTATTGTAAAAAGTGCTATATAAATAACAGTGACTTGACAACTAAACACAAATTACTGCAGCCAAAACCGCTGGAGTTTTTGCAGCTAACTTATGTTACGTGGTCAAAAATCACTGCTACAGAAAGCCGCTACGGTGAATGAGAGAGCTCTTCACGCTACGTTCATTATCTCTCACTGGATTGCCAAAAACTGGGAAACGTTGCAAAACGTTGTCGTTCATGAAAGGGGGTCGCACTTGAAAAAAGGTTAAGAACCGCTGGTTTATATCAATACAATGATTAAATCAATTCTTCCTCAAGTTCATTTAATATTTTCATTTAACCATGAAATCAACCATTAAAATCATGATACTATAGTTATGGCTATAAAATTAAAAATTACAGTTTGAGCCATCAATGTAGACTAACAATATAATTAATTATTATTAAAAATGTAAAACAATTAATAAAAATTAAATTAATAAAATTAATATTTAAATAGTAAATAAAAATACTTTATTTATTTATTTATTATTTATATTTATTTCTTAAGAACGTTTTTTGAGTGTTATAAAAGTAGGTAAATACTGTGAATTATTCATATTTGTTGCATTGATCTATATCATGATACTATAGTTATGGCTGTAAAACTAAAAATTACAGTTTAAACCATCAATGTAGACGAAAAATATAATTAATTAATTAATTAATTATTAAAAATGTTAAATAATTAATGAAAATAAATAAGCAAATAAATAATTAAACAAACATTAATAGTAAAATAATAAATAAAGATACTTTATTTATTATTTTATTTATATTTATTATTTTTTATTTATTTAATAAATGTTTATTATTATACAAGTAGGTAAATAATATGGATTATTGAGTTCTTTTATTAAAACGTCTGTCTTGATTATTTTCAACTATATTTTTTATTTTTAGTGTTTGTATTAAACATTTGAATCTAGAATGACTGGTTGAAATCATGTTTCTCTTCTCTAAGTCATATCAGGTCAAATATATAAATATTGACGTTTACTGAATATAATCTTTATTGATTGATTGATTGATTGATTGATTTATGTTAATTTTAACATTTAATTTTAATTTCTTTTTTTCTCTTCAGCATCAGAGAGCACATGCTGACCCTGTAGCTCTGAAATACTCTTTCCATGATGTCATTACGGCATCCCACAATGCACCTGTGAAGCTGCAGCTCCTGCAGAAGCGTTGTCTGTCTCCAGGATGGTACGGCACACACCTCTCGCGCTGGCTCGAACACTACCACCACGACCAGGTCTGTGCGTTCAGCAGCATATATGACCGTATGTTCTAATGCAGCAGTGTTATTTATCATGTTTCATTCATTAAACCCTCACAGATTCTGGTTGTGGACGGTCAGACATTGAAAACGGATCCAGCATCAGTCATGGAGAGGATCCAGACATTTCTGGGTTTGGAGAATCGAGTCGATTACCACAAGATACTAGCGTGAGTTTGCATCAACACACAAATTCAGATTTACATCTCTTCTGCTCACCAAGGTTGCATTTATTTGATCAAAAATACAGTAAAATCAGTAATAGTGAAATATTATTTCCATGTAATTTAAGTGTTTTCTTTGTGATTGCATTGTAAAATGTAATTTATTCCTGTTAGATGAAGCTGAATTTTTAGCATCATTACCCCAGTCTTCAGTGTTACATGATCCTTCAGAAATCGTTTTTACTTGTGAACAGTAGTGTATGACTGTTTACACACAAATATAAAGCGGCACAACTGTTTTTAACACTGATAATAATCAGAAATGTTTGCATATCAGAATGAATTGAGAAAAATCATGTGACACTGAAGACTGGAGTAATGATGCTGAAAATTCAGATTTGCATCACAGGAATAAATTATATTTTAAAATATATTCACATAGAAAAGAGCTATTTTAAATACCAAAAATATTTCACAGTATTGCTGTTTTTACTGTATTTTTGATCAAATAAATGCAGCTTTAGTGAGCAGAAGAGACTTCTTTCAAAACCATTAAAAAAATCTAGATTTACTAGTGACATGCAAACTAAGGTTAATAGTTGGCCTTTATATGCATTTCATTACAAATATCAGGATTTTTTGCAAGCTACAGCATCATTCGGGATGTTTTCATCTCCTATACTTTTTCCAAATTATATTTTGCAGTTTTCACCCAAAGAAAGGCTTCTGGTGTCAACTGCTGGACGGAGGAAAGACCAAGTGTTTAGGGAAGAGTAAAGGACAGAGATACCCAGACATGAACATACAAGTAACTCTTTTCACTCATTGAATTTATTTATTGAGCTTATTGTTAAAAGGAAATACATATTCACAGTCTCTCTGTTCATCAGTCTCAGGTGTTTTTGAGGAACTACTACAGAGATGCTAATATCCAGCTCTCTAAACTGCTGTATAAGACGGGTCAGGTCCTGCCCGGCTGGCTCAGAGAGGATCTGCTCAACATCAGGTAACAGAGGCTCTCGTTTGGTCAGCACCACAAACGTCTGGAGTGCCATGAGACTCCAGTCCACCGATGGACGAACAGGAGGAACAAACCACCTCAGCTTGTTCTTACTTAGATGAGTTTGAACTAAAAATCAATTAAAGGGACTGACTTAGTGCTTTAAAACTCGCTGATACTAATTTTGTAACTATTTAAATGCCAGTATTTATGAACTGACTCATATCTGTCCTGTTACTGACAATGGATCAGACTGAGGAAAAGATCCTCAAACATTGCTGCAGAAACAGAAACGCTGAAACCTATACAGGTTTTTTTTTTTTTTTTTTTAACTCAACAATTTGATACAGAATCAGTATGATTTTATATGTACTCAAAAATCATGCCGATGAACTGTGACGTCAAATATGGACATTTTCTGTTTTTAAACTTTTAGTTTTTACATTTTTAGCTAGTTCTCTTGATTTTGTGTGTTCGGGGCGGTTTTACGTTTTCTAACGTGGACTTTTACTCACCTTCATGTCGCTTCAAAAAGAGGACTTTCTTTCTTCTGTGAAACTTTGTCGAGCTCCATAAATTACAGAAAGTCCCATCAAACTGTAGTGCGCTATATCTCTTCAGAAACCATGTGATGCTCTAAATGACAGACTGAAATTTCAATGATTTGTTGTAATTTTATTAATGTTCATTATATGAAATACCATCTTTTGTGTTTCACCGAAGAACGTCATACAGGTTTGAGCAAAAAGTGTGAGCAAATCATTGTTTTTGGGTGAATTATCCATTTGAAGTTGCATCTCATAAGCTAAATAGAGCTAAATAATAATACATTTCTACTGTAGTGCGACTCTTATTACATGAATTTACAGTTTAAAGTGCCATTTAAGTGTTTTTTGTGTGAGAAGCCTGTTAATGTCAGTTTATTGGTTTATTTTCTTATTATAGTTGAAACACAGACTGGTGATTTTATTAAAAGTAAATGTGTTATTAAAGCAATAGTTCACCCAAAAACTAATATTGTATTTTGTTTGCCCTCAATGTCGTTCGAAACCTGGAACACAAAATGTTTCGATGTTTCCTTTCAAATGCTTCATCAGGTTTGATGTCAGTGAAATTAAACAAACCACTGGCTCTTATAACTGCATATATATATATATATATAATATATATTTTATTTTTTCCCATAAAGGTCACCTGTCATTTGTGTTCACTAGAGCCGTTGTGAATTCTGTCATGCATGAAGATGAAATTATACGATATATTGAATATTGGGTAGATCATGAAAAAATAACTTGTGACCTTTGGAAAACCCATCACTGTTTTATTACTACAGGTTTTATATGGTAGCGTCCATAAGCCATGATATTAAAACAGTTTCTATGGATTATTGATATGGTAATATGAACATATGTACGCAGATTGAAGCGTCTCTCACTACGTGATTCAGAAATTAATTTTCATGTTTTCTTCTTTGCCTCAGATCTGACCTGGTCAACACATGCAGATTAGAGCAAAATAAACCACACTGTTACTAATGCTGGAGATCTGTGTGTGTGTGTGTGTGTGTGTGTGTGTGTGTGTGTGTGTGTGTGTTTCTTGAATGTCACGGTGTTGTTGCTATGGTTACACATTTCCTCATAAGTTTAATTACATTCATATTGTGTTTTGGTTTGTAAAGCTCAAGAGAGTTTTAGATTATTAATGTGAGTTTCTCATGTAAGAAGCTTTTCTAGCGGACTTCTTGAAACCATTTTGGGCAAGGACTTTATTTGTTGGTTTTTAAAATGCATTTCATGACACATTAGTGATTTATAAAAATGTTGTAGTGCATTTGTTCAACCACATGGTGGAAGCAGAAGCTTTCAATATTATGATTTTCTGAGAGCTGAAACAATCCCGTATGATTTCCTGGTGGAAAACCTGTTTACAACAAAGTCATAATTATAATGACAACTGTGAAGTTTAATAATTGTTATTATTATCCCATGACTATAGTAAAGTTAACACCACAACAATATCGTTGGAATCACTTTAAGAACGATTATTTCCAGCGGATAAACGATAAAAACAATCAAAGACAGTCAATTAGAATCCACCTGACTTTAAAGAGCGCAAGAATTTAAGCGACAAATAATGTCATAACTGCAGCTTAGAATAAACAGTTATCGTCCCTTGGTGTATAGGCTAATATAATTGTCGTTTTTGGTGTGATAAAATAAGTTTTCTTTATTTTATTTTATTTTATTTACTTAATGTTCCTGGTCTTTTTGTGAATGATTCATCAGTCAAAATGTTTATTTTTATAATCGTTAATCAAAATGTAATAACCAGCTCCACATGATCAAACATCCTTCTTTTGCAGCTTTGTTTGAATCATGCTAGCTAGTTTGTTGCTGGTCCAGGACGGCCTTCAGTCTCAGGTAACTTATAGTGACTGCACTAGTTAGAAGACTTTTCATTAAACAGTTTCAGAAAGAAAATAAAAACACTTTATTTCCTGGTAAGTTTAAGTAGTAAGTTGAATTAGTGTTGGTCACATGTCATTGTTAAAACTCATTTTAACTTAGAAATTTTAAGAATTGAGTTAAAAAGGGGACATGATTTTGCAGAGCCGTGTTAATTGGGCCTATTGTCAGCCAGTCAGATGTTAGTATTATGGCTAAATTTGATTAACAGGGTATTTTTCCTCACAATAAATGCGTAATTCGTCTTAAAAAAAAAATCTAGGTTGTCATTTACAAATATATACAGTAAGCTTTATGTCAAATCATTTCATCATGCGTGATCCACTGTTCTTTGGAGTCTCCAAGCATCAGTTACACACAAACACTGATTTAAAAAAAAAAAAATAAATAAAAAAATAGACAAGAAAGAGTTTGTCAAGGCAGATACTGAATGGTGGCTTGACAGCCTTTAAAAAAAGTTTTAAAAAGTTCATAAATTTTGAAGCTTATGTAGCTCTTATGTGATTTGAATTTTGAGCAGAAGAGAGATCGAGTGGAACTGAGCAGACGTTTGAAGGACAGACAGATGTCAAGCAATATTAAATGTTTTATTAGAAGTTTGTAAGACCACACAAAAAAAGACTTTTTCCTTGTCTCATTCTCCTTACTCAACTTACAACTGAAGAATAGTTGCTGCCTTAAATTCTTTAAGTATAACCAAATTAGCAGTCATTTGAACTCATTAAAATAATAATAATAAATATTAAATGAATAGTTGAACCAAAAATGAAAATTTACTAACCCTCAAGCCATTAAGATGGAAATGAGTTTATTTTTCACCAGATTTGGCAAAATGTAGCATTACTCACCAATGGATCCTCTGCAGTGAATGGGTGCCGTCAGAATGTGAGTCCAAACAGTTGATAAAAATATCACAATAATCCACAAGTAATCCACACGACTCAAGTCTATCAATTAATGTCCTCTGAAGTCAATGTTTGTAAGAAACAAATCCATAAACACATTTTAAACGTTTCTTCCAACTAAAATACGAGTCTATAATCCATAATAATGCTTCCTCCAGTGAAAAGGTAGTCTCGTCTGAATCAGGAGAGAAATATGCGTCAATCAAACACTGTTTACAAGCCAAAACAGTTTTAAACGTGGGTGGATTTTAATGTGAGAGGACAACAGGAGATGGACTTTTTCACTGAAGAAAGCGTTATTATGGATTATGGACTCCTGACTTTCACACAGTAATACCAGTAAATTGCCGTAAAATTACCAGAACGGCTTCACCGGTAAATACAAAAATGCGCTGTTCACACAGGCAACGACGTACCGGTAAAACACCATGTCCCAAATGGCGCACTATACACTATGCACTTACTATGTAGGCTACTTATCCACTATGTACTCAGCTTTGTAGTGTATGAATTTTATAAGGTTATTTTGTCATTAATAATCAGAGTATGCTAGCCCCTCCCCCTTCGCGACGTAATTAAAGCTGCGACAGTTGAGTGCATGAAGTGTTCAACATTCCACACTTCATTTGTTCGGTTATTTAAAGGCATCATCCGGGTATTTAAAGTGCACTTTTTATTTTTGGAGTTTTCAGTGTGAACACACTACTCGAACTATTTATACTACAAAACGTCATAGAATAGTGCATAAGTACGCGATTTGTTATGCGCCTATCAAATTAGATGACTTCACACTGAACTACACAGCACGGAGTAAATGCGTCATCTGCGTCAGAATGTTATGATTGGCCCAGAGGAGATGTCTTACATCAGCGCATTCTAAACTTGTATGTGCTCATACCGCTAATCTTTATTCTGCGTGCGCACAGAGCAGATTACTGGTAATGTTACAACTTCTCATACCAGTAAATTCGTATTTTTGAGAAGGTCCTGTTCACACATGATCTCTAAATGGTAATTTATCAGTAATTTTCAGGTAAAGTCTGTATGTGTGAAAGGGGCCCATGATGCTGAAAAATTAGAGTCTGTGACCATTATACACTATGGTGATTTTCTATGAAATCTGTCAAGTCAAATCTGCAGACTGGCTCTGACTTTCAGCAACTATATCGTCAACAGACAGTAAATTGGTGGAAAATCGGGGCAAAAATCATGTAGTATATTCCAGCCTTTAAAAAAAAATGCTAGTGTGCATCTTGATGCAAATCAGTGGCAATGACAGATTTCAGATATGTCAGTCCAAGTTGCTCTCAGTTAAGACAGCTCAAACATGCATTTTAGTCTGGGACTAGGCTTAAACCTTGATGTGAAACCAGGCATAAATGTTATAAAACCTTTTTTCTCAGTTATGCGAATGTTAAGGGATCATTCCATTTGATTGTTTTGCAAGCATTAATTGGAATGTTACTTTTGAATATTTTATGAACATTCTGAAACAAGTAAAGTGGCATTTAAAAAATGTTCCGTAAAAACATTCCATGAACTTTGTAGACGCAGTGTTGGGGAGTAACTAGTTACATGTAACGGCATTACGTAATTTAGATATAAAATAAATGTAACTGTAATCTGTAACTGTAATCTGTAATCTCAGTTACTGAGAAAAATGTGTAATTTAATTACAGTTACTCATGAAAATATTATCGATTACAAAGAGGGTTACATCTGAATATTTACTACCTGGTCTCATGACGAAAACATACCTCTGGAAACTTTTTCACAAGACGCGAAATACATACCAATATGTGTCACTGCAGCTTCCAACAGAAATGAGCACTAGAGGCGGTAAAACAGCAAGCACTTGTAATCGTTTTCGTACACAGTTATGATTACAGCTCCATATGTTTCACTTCCGGACGTAACAAGTTTGCTCGGTAGTTCAGCCAGCACGGAATTGGATTTAGGATGCGGAATCCTTGGGTACAAATCCCGTCAAAAACATGACTCATGATGAAAGAGCTAGAAGATCGAAAAACAAGCTAAAACGACATGCTTGTGATTGCATTTTTACGTCACAATCACTTTTGTTCATACTAATGGGTAGGTTTAGGTGTAGTACAGATGGTATGTTACTTTAAAAACATCACAGAGCATTACAGTTATAGCGCCACTCAATGGACATTTTGAAAGTCTGACAGAAATCAGTATTGAGTACTACTGTCAGGTTAACGCTGCCTGGTTTAAATGTTTGAAAACGATTAACAGTTAAAAACATTCATTAGAAATTTAGGAAAGTAATCAAATGTAATCAGTTACATTACATTAATAAAGTAATTGAAATAGTTGCACTACTTATTACATTTTAAGGGCCAGATTTACTAAACAGGGCAAATTAGCGTTAGAGCGCAATTCCATAAAAGCACCGATGGGAGGGGAAAATTCTGTGTGTGATTCACTGACAATGTGCACATTAAAGAACACAGACGCAGCCAGATCATTTCCATAATAACCAGCACAGTTTATCAAGAGCAGCGCAGATTACAGCCTGCTTTAAGACATGTTTTTTGGGCATTAAATAATGGTGCAAATACTTTGAGCGCAAACGTTAGTAAAACGCGTTGCGTGATTCATTTTAATACTCTCCTCCAATAAATTTTGCGTCTGAAAGGGAAACTCCTACAAATGCATATTCAATAAGATCAGGCACAAAAATAACTGTGTCCATGCCTTTTCAGCTCTAATTCTTCAATTCTTGCGCGTCTTTAGTAAATCCTGATTGTACCAATTTAATGCCAAAAGACAGTCCTGCAATGAACCAGAACCTGCAAAACCAGAACAAGAAGAAGGAGGAGGATGATGAGGACGAGGAAGATGAAGGATGTGAACTTCAGGACCAGGAACCTTCAGACCCGGAGTTTGTGGAGGAGAGATTCCAGATCGACCGGAAGAAGCTGGAGCTCATGGTGTACAGTGAGTGTTTGATCGATGATGGTAATCTGTCATGGTTTTCTGTAGAATTATTCCAGAAGCTTCATTAATCTGTGCATGCAAATGAAACCCATTTAGAAAGCCACCTGTCATGCTTTTCCAGCAAAATGTCCTTCTGAATGTGTTGAGATGTGATGTCAGCGAGCGTTAGATGGATGTGGCCCGTTTGTGTGGCAGTTCTGCCGTGATGAACAGGTTTAATGGTCTGTTATCATGAGCTGTCCAGGAAGATTCTGGAGTCGAGTCGAGTTTAACCGCCTGCGATTCATCAACACGAGCTGGAGTTGACATTCAAATCCCTCAGAGATGAGAGCGAGTGACAGATTGAGCTTGTCAGAGAGAAGAGCAGTGAAATGCCAATGTTTTTCTGTTGATCCGGTATAGAAGTTCAGAAGTTCTTCTTCAGAGCTCATCAGACTTAATGGAGGAGTTTACGTTCATGTTAACTTTAAGATCAACTTCACCTCAGATGTTTCACCTAAAGTTCCTTAGAATTAGAAACATTATTATTTTTTTGAAAAATGGTGCCTATGATCACTTAACAAGCACAGATCTCCTCATAAACACAAATGATTTGAGGAATCGCTCGTGTCTGGATCTCAAACGCTGGATTTATGATTCTTGCTTCAGTTGTCTGTGTTTCTGCTCATTGTGTATTTAGTTCGCTGTGTTTGCTTCTTTCACAGGGAGGTGAATTAGTTTTGCATCAGCATCGTTTGCTCTAAAATAACTTCGGTGTTTGATGCCGTTTCTCAGAAGCAACTTTGGGGGTTTTTCTTTTTTATACACACACATACACATACACACACACACACACACACACACACACACACACACACACACACACACGCTGGTTGTTCAGTCATTCTTGCTTGCAGAGTCGTGTAACCCGTAGCGATGAGGAGCAGTTAATGAAAGGAGGGATGTTCACACCCTGTAAATGTCACTCTGGGGCAAATGTGTTTAACTTTACCACCCCCTCACACACACACACTCTCCATAGGCGTAATGGTTTATATACTGTACAAACTGTATTTTCTATCCCCTAAACCTACCCCTAACACAAAACTTTCTGCATTTTTAGATTTTCAAAAACTTCATTCTGTATGATTTATAAGCTGTTTTCCTCATTGAGACCAAAAACACACCCTGCAACTTCATTTATTTATTTCAGTAACATTTACATTTTTGGTAAAGTATATAATGTATCATATTTGTATTGTCTACATATACACTACCAGTCAAAAGTTTTTGAACATTAAGATTTTTAATGTTTTTTTAAAGAACTCTCTTTTGCCTGCATTTATTTGATCCAAAGTACAGCAAAAACAGTAAAATTTTGAAAGATGTTTACTATTTAAAATAACAAATTCTATTTGAATATATTTTAAAATGTAACTTATTCCTGTGATTTTAAAGCTGAATTTTCAGCATCATTACTCCAGTCTTCAGTGTCACACGATCCTTCAGAAATCATTCTAATATGCTGATTTACTGCTCAAAAAAAACATTTTTTATTATTATTATGTTGAAAACAGCTGAGTAGAATTTTTTCAGGTTTCTTTGATGAATAGAATGTTTAAAGAACAGCATTTATCTGAAATAGAAATCTTTTGTAACATTATAAATGCCTTTATCATCACTTTTGATCAATTTAAAGCATCCTTTAAATCGTTTTAAGCACCCCCCCCCCGAAAAATAGAATCCTGAAAAACTGTACTCAACTGTTTTAAATATTGATAATAACAATTAAATGTTTCTTGAACAACAAATCAGCATATTAGAATGATTTCTGAAGGATCATGTGACACTGAAGACTGGAGTAATGATGCTGAAAATTCAGCTTTAATCACAGGAATAAATTAAATTTTAAAATATATTAATATAGAAAACAGTTATTTTAAATAGTAAAAAATATTTCCAAATGTTACTGTTTTTGCTGTACTTTGGATGAAATAAATGCAGACTTGGTGAGCAGAAGAGACTTCTTTAAAAACATTAAAGATCTTACTTTTGACTGGTAGTGTTTTTTGGAAATATATAGTGTGAAAAGAGAGCACATTATGAACAAAATATGCTATTAAGAAATCAAAATATGCAATATAATTTAAGATTTTTTTTACACAATTTTAACAAATACACACACAATACGCTATTTATTTGTTTATTTAAGTACCATTTACTGTACATTGTAAATGTGTATATATATTTGTCTACATATACTATACTTTAGAAACAGACAATATAGAAAATGTGTACAGAGCACAATATAAACAAAATTTGGTTTTGTAAATGCAAAATGTAATATAATTTAATATTTAAATTCCATTGAATATTTATATTTTGTGTAATGTGTGATTTAAATATTCTAAAAATTTAAAATATTTTGTTATAATTTTATTATCATGTTTTAATATAAAATATGATATATAATATGATATATATTTAATATAAATCTTTCTTTCTCTCTGTCTTTAGCTCCTGCAGAAGGTTCTGGACTGTCAGGTGAGGAGTTCTTCGAGAAGGTAAGAAGCTGAAAGAGTTCTGAAAGAGTTAAACATCTAATATTAACCAGTGTTATTTTAATATCACTGATATCTTATTATATTTTTTGTTAATATTTTGAATTATATGTATATATAAAGTTTTAATAATTTTTGTTGTATGTCATTTTTGTATTTTTTTTATTCCTATTCTACATAGTTTTCATTATTTTTTTCTTATTAGTGTTAGTTTATTTAGTTTTAGTTATTTTAGTGCTCAGGATCAGCTACACAAAAATGAAAAAAAAAAAAAATGCTTTGGCAACTAACTGAAATAAGTTTTTTTTATATTTTATTTCAAGTAATGAAAGTGTGTTTGCGGTTACAGGGCAGGACGAGAGTTTACAGACAGCCTCCATAGCCGTGACAGGGCAGGACGAGAGTTTACAGACGGCCTCCATAGCCGTGACAGGGCAGGACGAGAGTTCACAGACGGCCTTCATAGCCGTTACAGGGCAGGACGAGAGTTCACAGACGGCCTTCATAGCCATTACAGGGCAGGACGAGAGTTCACAGACGGCCTTCATAGCCGTTACAGGGCAGGACGAGAGTTCACAGACGGCCTTCATAGCCGTGACAGGGCAGGACAAGAGTTCACAGACGGCCTTCATAGCCGTGACAGGGCAGGACGAGAGTTCACAGACGGCCTTCATAGCCGTTACAGGGCAGGACGAGAGTTCACAGACGGCCTTCATAGCCGTTACAGGGCAGGACAAGAGTTCACAGATGGCCTCCATAGCCGTGACAGGGCAGGACGAGAGTTCACAGACGGCCTCCATAGCCGTGACAGGGCAGGACGAGAGTTCACAGACGGCCTCCTTAGCCGTGACAGGGCAGGACGAGAGCTTGTGAATGGGTACCACTGACACCTCCGGAGGTTCTGCAGCAGTTGCCGCCACCTCTGGAGGTTCTACAGCAGTAACCCTCTCCTTGATCATGACATGACATGACAGGCTGAAAGTACATTGCTGCACGCTACCACCACACCAGGAACTGAAGCGAGCACCGCCGCTCCAGGAGGTTCTGCAGCATGTGCTGCCACCTCTGGAGAAGCTGCAGTGGGTGCTGTCACCTCGGAGAACACAGCAGCGCACGTCACTACCCCGAGAGGTTCTGCAGCTTCAGCCACCACCTCTGGAGACATTTCAGTGGACGCTGCCACCTCGGGCTGTTCGGTGGTGGTGTACGCAGCCCAAACGAACATAAAGCAATCCCCATCATGGGAAGCGCTTCAGGCAAGGGGATAAGTTCAGGAACAGGAGGGTTAGAGTGAGTGGGTTTGGGAACACCAGCTGTGCATGCAGACACCAGCGGTGCATCTCTCACGCTAGATACCAGACTGGGATACCGAAAGACTGACCTTGAATATCTGGGTGCAATAGACAGGACATGATGAGACTCTGGACTTCAGCTGAGGCGTGACGTGTCAAGTCACGTGAAGTGCAGCCTTGACTTGACTTGACTTATGTAGAGCAGCTGTGACTTGACGTGACTCGTGAAAAGCAGCTGTGGCTTGAAGTGACTCGTGAAGAGCAGCTGTGACTTGACTTGGCTCATGATGAACAGCTGTGACTTGACTTGGCTCGTGATGATCGGCTGTGACTTGACTTGGCTCGTGACGAACAGCTGTGACTTGACTTGGCTCGTGACGAACAGCTGTGACTTGACTTGGCTCGTGACGAACAGCTGTGACTTGACTTGGCTCATGATGAACAGCTGTGACTTGACTTGGCTCGTGACGATCGGCTGTGACTTGACTTGGCTCGTGATGAACAGCTGTGACTTGACTTGGCTCGTGACGAACAGCTGTGACTTGACTTGGCTCGTGACGAACAGCTGTGACTTGACTTGGCTCGTGACGAACAGCTGTGACTTGACTTGGCTCGTGACGATCGGCTGTGACTTGACTTGGCTCGTGATGAACAGCTGTGACTTGACTTGGCTCGTGATGAACAGCTGTGACTTGACTTGGCTCGTGATGATCGGCTGTGACTTGACTTGGCTCGTGATGAACAGCTGTGACTTGACTTGGCTCGTGACGAACAGCTGTGACTTGACTTGGCCCGTGATGAACAGCTGTGACTTGACGAGGCTCTGGACAAACAGCTGTGACGTGACAAGGCTCATGGCGATCAACAGTGACTTGACTGGAATCACGAAGATCAACGGTGACTTGACTGGATTCATGACGATCAACGGTGACTTGACTGGACTCACGAAGATCAACGGTGACTTGACTGGATTCATGGATGGCAGCTGTGACATGACGGAGCTTCGTTGTGGCCGCCATTTTGTGAACGGGCTAAGCTGTAGCCGCCATTTTGTGCTCGCATTCCAGTACGGCACTCTGCGACACCCACAGTGAATGAAGAACCGACAGTCAATAAAGCATAGTCCATAAAATCTCTTAGAGACGAACGGGGACACTCACGGATTAAACGTGATTTGAGCGGCTGATTAATTTGCCCTCACAAAAAAAATCTATGAGCACATAGTAAGGCAAATCAGAATAATTAGCGAACTCTAAATACTCTAGAATATAGCTCTCGAGTGATCGAGTGTCCTGCTTGAGAGTTAACAGCAGTTTTGCTGTTTCCATACCTGGCCAGTATCCGCATGAAAAGCCGCTGGATCCTGATGTGGCCGAGTATTCTGTTACGGAGCCAACGAGACGAGAGGCGTGCGGATCCATTTGCAGGGCTTTTATTAGACAGAGACGTGGTTACAAAACAAGCAAAGTTCATGCAAATGGCAAACAGGCACAACACAGGCAAGACAAAGAGTAGTCCTAGGGCAAGCGTGGGTCTTCAATCGGCGAACAATATCCAATAGGGCAAGGCAGGGAGATAATCCAGGTACACGAGCGGGAGTCCAAGAGAGGTGCAAACAGAGTCCGAACAGGAAGGCAAAGGGTTAATCCAGGAGACACGGGCAAGAATCAGGACACTAGAAAACAGGCAAGTCAAGACTATAATAACTGAGTGGGCTCCGTAGAGTAGCTATCGCTAGGATATACTCTATACAATACTCGGCACGGAAGGGCATGTGAATGGCTGTTATATAGGCAGTTTGATTGATGTCAGGTGTGAGTTGTGAGATGGAACATGGGAAATGTAGTCCGGGGTGACGTGACAGTCTGTGAAGTGTGAGAGTCAATGTAGTGAAAAGGCGACATCTGGTGATGAGCAAACGGAAGTGCATGGACAGGATTCGTGACAGATATTAACTCATCTTTAATCAGTTTCTGATATGGGCCTCATTCACATTTTCATATTTAAAAGTTCATAATCCTGTCAAAGCAGCTGCCATCTGCAGACATCAACAAACGTGTGCATGTGTTTGTTGAGATCCTCTGGTGTCTCAGTATGAAGATCACATACTGTTTGTTTGTTTGTTTGTTTTGCGGTTTTCTGGTCTTTTGTTAATTAAGGAGAAAGAAAAAAGTGACTAAAGTGATTTTGTACCAAACACACAGAACAGATTCACTGTTATGAAGGCAAAACTAAGAGCTTTGAGATGCTAATGAGCCATTGTCTCTGTTGAATGGAGGATGTGAAGATGCAAATTGAGCATCTTTTGAACGAGAGTTTCTCTTCTTCACACTCTCATTGTCTCAGGTGATGAGAGAAACACACACGCAGGTGAAATGGCCGTTCAAGCTGAAGATTGGTGCAAAATTAAAGAAAGGTGAGTGCTGTCACATTCCTGTCATCATTTATTCACCCTTATGTTGGTCCAAACATAAAAAGAGACATTTAATTGAATGTCCAGCCTGCTGTTTTACATACAATAACCAAAGAGTTCTAAAGCACCATAAAGTTGTCATAAAACTAGTAAGCGTGACTCTGCTGTCTGGTTGCATGCAATTGCATTTGCCATCATTAACATCTGACCTGATGCGATGCATTTTCATGCACCAAGTCTGAATATGCAGATGAAGTTTAAGTGAAATTTATACGAGTTAAAGCCCAAAGTATACTTCAGTTTTTATGCGTACGCAAGATTCAGTTTGGGGACATAATTGTCCAGTAAGATAAATATGACAAAACCTTCGGTAACAAGATGTCCTTGTTACATATGTTACATGTACTTACTATTATAGTAACAATAAATTATGCATAATTACATGCAAGTAACCCTAATCCTAACCCCAAACGATATAGTAAGTGCATGTAGTTAATTAATATTACTCTGTACTTAAATGTATAATTACACTGTAACAAGGACACCTTAAAATATAGTGTAACTGAACCTTCCTTTGGAGACGTCTTCATTTAGAAAAATCACTCATAAATTCTTCTTCTTCTTATTTTTTTTTACTATAATTGCAAAATGATCAGATCAGTTATCATAAACTAAATCTAAAACTATTAAAAAAAGTTTGTTAATTGAAATAAAATAAACCATCTGAAATAAAATATAAAAAAAACTTAAACTTACTTTATTTCAGTTTAAGCTGTATTAAAATGACTAAAACTAAAACAGATATGTTTAGAAAAATACTATAATAGTTTATTAATATTTTTATTTTTGTTTTTTCAGTTTTTTAAGTCTATGTAGTTTTATACGTTTTTATTTCAGTTTTAGTAATTGTAATACTTCAAGTTAAACTAAATAAAAATTTTAAATGTTACTTTGCTAATAAACTGTAAAAAGTATTTTTTTTAAAAGTTTTATTTCAGTTAACATTTTTTTACTTCAATTAATGAAAATGTTTTTGAATAGTTTTCATTTTAGTTAATTATAAAAACCGTGGTGAGATAAATATGACAAAACCAACTGAAGAAATGACTCAAATTATTTATTCATTTATGTATTTATTTCTGCAAAATGTTATTTTTTTAAGGTTGGGGTCGGTCCAAGTGTTATTATCATAATCTAAAACTAAAACAATTTTTTAAATAAAATAAAATTTAACTGAAATAAAATAAAATATAAAAAGCTAAAACTTATTTTAAGTAGTTGCTTCTGTAAATTTTCACATTGTCATTTCGTTTGTACCAAAATGACTAAAACTAAAACTGAAATACACATGAATAAAAACTAAACAGATATATATATTTAAAAAAGGCAAAATCACACAAAGAGATTACTATAACTTAAACTCCAGACATCTTTAGAGGCTGAAAACATAAATTATTAAAAAAGTATAATTTTAATTTAATTTGATTTGATTTTAGTATTAGTTTGTTTTTAATGATTTTTTTTTTGTTGTTGTTGTTGTTAGTTGCATCGTCATGCACTAAGTTTGAATATGCAGATAAGATTTAAAAGGAACTCTAAATTGACACGATGTACCTAACAAATGTCTTAGTGTAAAAACATGCAGCACTGATGAATTGTTCACAAATAAGATCAAAGAAAAGAAATCATTATTTTCATAATCTGGTCAAATGTAATCTCCATCGCTTAAATGATTTTTCTTTACTGCTGACAAAAATAAAGGCCATTTTCATGATGCCGATCCACGTGTTTTCCACTGAATAGCTTGGCGTTAAGGAAGTAAAATGCATTGTGATGATTCCAGTATTTCTGTTCAGATCCTCATGTGAAAGTGGAGGGAAAGAGAGCAAATGTTCTGGAGGCCAAACGCAAGATTTTGGAGCTTCTAGAGACGAAGGTGAGATTTGAGCTCCTTTGATTTCTTTGTTCATCCATCCAGTGGAGATCTCACAGCAGCCCACCTGTGCACAGGTGAACAAAGTCACGCTAAAGATGGACGTCACACACACAGAGCACTCTCATGTGATCGGGAAAGGGGGCGGGGACATTAAGAAGGTGATGGAGGACACCTCCTGTCACATTCACTTCCCTGATTCCAACCGGAACAAAAGCGCAGGAGAAAAAAGCTACCAGGTACTCAGTTCCCTGTCACTGTTGTAACATTCTGCTGTACACACTACATACTACATGATTCACTTCAGTTTTATGTGAAAATATGAGTATGTATGTACCTGCAGGTGTCAATCGCCGGACTGGTTCAGGGGGTGGAGTCTGCCAGGAGACAGATCCGGGTCAGTGACATATTATCATTAATATTCAATATATTCTGTATTTGTATTCATATATATATATATATATATATATATATATATATATATATATATATATATATATATATATATATATATATATATATATATATATATATATATTAAAGATTTTTATCTGTAAAGTATGTATTGGTTATATTTTACCTCATAATCAGAAAGAAAAAGAAAAAGAAGATTTCAAGACCATGAAAGCGCATTTAAAACCCTAAACCCCATATTTTGAGGTGATAACTGATATGTACAGGTTGCACATCACTGCAAACAATATGTTCACTCATTATTATTATTTACAAGAGAAAAGTTTTTTTTTTCTGATGAGTTTTTGTTTGTTTTAATAATATCTATAGTTTTTAGTTTATTTAGTTTTAGTTATTTTAGCACTTCAAATTAAAAAGTAATACTTTTGCTGAAAAAAAAACACATAACTAAATAATTTCTGAGTAATCAGTTGGTGAAGAGTTGAAGAGTTCAGATGCAAAAGCCTCTAAGTGCCGTTTGAAATTTTCTTATAAATTAAGCATTTTTCTCAGGCTCCTATGTTCAGTAATTTCGCTTTAATGACAATGAATAGGTTCTTTTCTTTGCCATTAAAGTGAAATAGTTGAACATAAACATAGGAGCCTGAGAAAAGTACTAATTTTAGAAAAAAATTTCAGATGGCACTTAGAGGCTTTTGCATCTGAACTCTTCATATATTTATATATATATATATATATATATATATATATATATATAATATATTTATTTATACAACAGTTCTTTCTGGTTCTCGAATCTGATTGGCTGATAGGAGTGTGATATTGGAGTCCAACAGAGCTCCTTGTCCTCTTCACCATTTGTATCACTCCGCTTGCTGAAGTTGCCATATTTCTCACAGCGAGTGTCATGGTGGACAGCCAAATCCACTATAATTTTAAAAATAATACTGTTTTGTGTCACGGAATGCAGTTCTAAGAGTTTTTTAGGCGAGAATGTGCTTGCTTGGACTTCACATATGCAGGTTGTTAATAAAGATAAGGTCCATTTCAAAATTTGTTTCAACGTTTTCGGAGATGGGAGATCCATCGGTTCAGCGGCCGTTCAGAACTCATTACACCCACAGAGAGTGCCTGACCGCGGCCAGATCTTCTGGAATTTACCGCTGGCTCTGATGTCTCTATAGTGGTTAAACATGATATATACATTTACATTTACATTTAGTCATTTAGCAGACGCTTTTATCCAAAGCGAATTACAAATGAGAACAATAGAAACAATCAAAACCAGAATATATAACGAATATATAATTTGTTTTGGGTAAATTTAACGGCCAGTCTTTGGTCTCATTAAACTATTATTTGTTCCCGAGCAAATAGTTTTGGCAAAATATTATGTTTATTTAAATTCAATGCTGTATATCACGCTATCTTTGTACTGTTGGCTGAATTGCCTAGCAACTTTTATGATGGCTGTTGTTGTTGTTTATTACAGTAAATATGATTATTCAATAAATGATATTTTATATAAGAAATAATAGTATTTAATAATAGTGTTTAGTACCGAGGCATGGTGCGTGTTCATGATGGTGATTTTAATTATATTGTTCCGCCATTAGATGGCGACAAGAGACTGTTTTTATGAGTCAGCGCTGCAGTAAAGACTTTTACTTTGAAAAATACATGCTTTTGTGAACAGAAGTTATTTTTACTTTCAACAACGACACGGCTAACAAATGAGCAGTGCTGTCATCACAAATCACGCTTAACGGATGAAAGGATATTGACGCTACGACAAAGATAACGCTTTCCTCAGTGGACATTCAGACTCATGTTTTATTGTCTGTAGGAGATGCTGTATCAGATACAGGTAATCACAGTCGCTCAGTCCATCTCTCTCTCATAATATCTCACTCCACATAATACAAGCTTTTACTGCAGTAATACAATAAGTTTTCAATGAAGCAACTCAACGTTCCTTCGTTACTAATTCTAAAGTGACCTTTTCGAATTAGTAACGGAGGCTCAGCTGTTAAACTGTCAACTTTAGATTTAAATCTGTGGCGGAAGGAAGTAGTTCTGCATAAAAGAGGGCTTTTAAAGACACTTCGTTGTTGTTTCTAATTTATTTACACACTCGTGCCATTGAACTGTTGTATAAACACAATATCACATTCGTAGACGTGCAATATGTCTGTATATCGCACGGCTGTGATTACCTACGGCCGAATCACAGCTGTGCGATATGAGCAATATCACACGAGTAGAAGTGTGATATGGCTGTATACTCCAATACCAATGGACTCCAATATCGCATACCTATCAGCCAATCAGATTCGAGAACCAGAAAGAACTGTTGTATAAACAGCAATATCGCACTTCTACTCGTGTGATATTGCTCATATATATACATATTAGTGCTGTCAATCGATTAAAAAATTGTATCGCGTTAATCACAGTCATGGACTGTGATTAATCACGATTAATCGCAAATTTAAAATACTAGAATTTACCTGTAAATGTGTTGAAATAAAGAAATGCATGACAAACTAGTTTAAGGAAACAGAACCTTTCACACCTCCTCCAGGTATGAGACATAGTCCTTATTATTCTTTTATCATTATTCTTTTGTTTTTATTCAGCCATTATCAGCCTTTATACTGGCAATAAAATGTTTACCAAGCCACATCACTTCAATCCCAGTATACATTTACCCAACTATTATCAAAAGTATTTCTAAATAAATACAACAAAACATTTTTTTGCTATCTTACGTGAAGTATTATGACAAAATGCATTATGAAGAAGAACTGCACCTGTTCTGCAGCTGCGTTAGAGCTAACATTAGCATCATGCTACATAAGACAATTTATGAGATTAATAGTACACTTTTACTCAATACTCACTTTAAAGCACCATCAAGTGTTTGTAATAACTTCCTTTTGCAATCACATGTGGAATTTGGTCATTTACTGTTGTTAAAATATGCCATTTATAGCCTTTTTTTTATCGCTGTACAATAGCATTTCAGATGCACACCGAAAATATCCAAATCTCAAGAAAATCACATACAAACCATATCCTATCGTAATCGTGTTTATTATCTTATGTGGCTGTTGTCATGTTTCTTGTTCTTCTTCTTGTTTAATGGCGACTAACTCTTTAGGAGCATTATCGCTACCTACTGTATTGATATCAAATAAACTTACATAGGTGATGAGTCTGAAATTTGACAAGGGGAAGGATTGGTGGAGGAGGGGAAAAAAAAAAATTTATTGTGGATGTTTCATACTCTCTCCAATCTATTGGGGACTCAGATCACATGCTCATGCTAGCGCTGCGTTTTCAGCTCCTCTACCACTCACAATTAGCTCTTCATGCCCCAGATTAGGTAGAGTACTCCCATTCACACATAATCTAGATCCTAAACCTGAGTCATATATATATATATATATATATATATATATATATATATATATATATATATATATATATATATATATATATATATATATATATATATAAAGTGGGTACGGAAAGTATTCAGACCCCCTTAAATTTTTCACTCTTTGTTATATTGCAGCCATTTGCTAAAATCATTTGTTCATTTTTTTTTCCTCATTAATGTACACACAGCACCCCATATTGACAGAAAAACACAGAATTGTTGACATTTTTGCAGATTTATTAAAAAAGAAAAACTGAAATATCACATGGTCCCAAGTATTCAGACCCTTTCCTGTGACACTCATATATTTAACTCAGGTGCTGTCCATTTCTTCTGATCATCCTTGAGATGGTTCTACACCTTCATTTGAGTCCAGCTGTGTTGATTATACTGATTGGACTTGATTAGGAAAGCCACACACCTGTCTATATAAGACCTTACAGCTCACAGTGCATGTCAGAGCAAATGAGAATCATGAGGTCAAAGGAACTGCCTGAAGAGCTCAGAGACAGAATTGTGGCAAGGCACAGATCTGGCCAAGGTTACAAAAAAATTTCTGCTGCACTTAAGGTTCCTAAGAGCACAGTGGCCTCCATAATCCTTAAATGGAAGACGTTTGGGACGACCAGAACCCTTCCTAGAGCTGGCCGTCCGGCCAAACTGAGCTATCGGGGGAGAAGAGCCTTGGTGAGAGAGGTAAAGAAGAACCCAAAGATCACTGTGGCTGAGCTCCAGAGATGCAGTCGGAAGATGGGAGAAAGTTGTAGAAAGTATATATATATATATATATATATATATATATATATATATATATATATTTATTTATACAACAGTTCTTTCTGGTTCTCGAATCTGATTGGCTGATAGGAGTGTGATATTGGAGTCCAACAGAGCTCCTTGTCCTCTTCACCATTTGTATCACTCCGCTTGCTGAAGTTGCCATATTTCTCACAGCGAGTGTCATGGTGGACAGCCAAATCCACTATAATTTTAAAAATAATACTGTTTTGTGTCACGGAATGCAGTTCTAAGAGTTTTTTAGGCGAGAATGTGCTTGCTTGGACTTCACATATGCAGGTTGTTAATAAAGATAAGGTCCATTTCAAAATTTGTTTCAACGTTTTCGGAGATGGGAGATCCATCGGTTCAGCGGCCGTTCAGAACTCATTACACCCACAGAGAGTGCCTGACCGCGGCCAGATCTTCTGGAATTTACCGCTGGCTCTGATGTCTCTATAGTGGTTAAACATGATATATACATTTACATTTACATTTAGTCATTTAGCAGACGCTTTTATCCAAAGCGAATTACAAATGAGAACAATAGAAACAATCAAAACCAGAATATATAACGAATATATAATTTGTTTTGGGTAAATTTAACGGCCAGTCTTTGGTCTCATTAAACTATTATTTGTTCCCGAGCAAATAGTTTTGGCAAAATATTATGTTTATTTAAATTCAATGCTGTATATCACGCTATCTTTGTACTGTTGGCTGAATTGCCTAGCAACTTTTATGATGGCTGTTGTTGTTGTTTATTACAGTAAATATGATTATTCAATAAATGATATTTTATATAAGAAATAATAGTATTTAATAATAGTGTTTAGTACCGAGGCATGGTGTGTGTTCATGATGGTGATTTTAATTATATTGTTCCGCCATTAGATGGCGACAAGAGACTGTTTTTATGAGTCAGCGCTGCAGTAAAGACTTTTACTTTGAAAAATACATGCTTTTGTGAACAGAAGTTATTTTTACTTTCAACAACGACACGGCTAACAAATGAGCAGTGCTGTCATCACAAATCACGCTTAACGGATGAAAGGATATTGACGCTATGACAAAGATAACGCTTTCCTCAGTGGACATTCAGACTTATGTTTTATTGTCTGTAGGAGATGCTGTATCAGATACAGGTAATCACAGTCGCTCAGTCCATCTCTCTCTCATAATATCTCACTCTACATAATACAAGCTTTTACTGCAGTAATACAATAAGTTTTCAATGAAGCAACTCAACGTTCCTTCGTTACTAATTCTAAAGTGACCTTTTCGAATTAGTAACGGAGGCTCAGCTGTTAAACTGTCAACTTTAGATTTAAATCTGTGGCGGAAGGAAGTAGTTCTGCATAAAAGAGGGCTTTTAAAGACACTTCGTTGTTGTTTCTAATTTATTTACACACTCGTGCCATTGAACTGTTGTATAAACACAATATCACATTCGTAGACGTGCAATATGTCTGTATATCGCACGGCTGTGATTACCTACGGCCGAATCACAGCTGTGCGATATGAGCAATATCACACGAGTAGAAGTGTGATATGGCTGTATACTCCAATACCAATGGACTCCAATATCGCATACCTATCAGCCAATCAGATTCGAGAACCAGAAAGAACTGTTGTATAAACAGCAATATCGCACTTCTACTCGTGTGATATTGCTCATATATATACATATTAGTGCTGTCAATCGATTAAAAAATTGTATCGCGTTAATCACAGTCATGGACTGTGATTAATCACGATTAATCGCAAATTTAAAATACTAGAATTTACCTGTAAATGTGTTGAAATAAAGAAATGCATGACAAACTAGTTTAAGGAAACAGAACCTTTCACACCTCCTCCAGGTATGAGACATAGTCCTTATTATTCTTTTATCATTATTCTTTTGTTTTTATTCAGCCATTATCAGCCTTTATACTGGCAATAAAATGTTTACCAAGCCACATCACTTCAATCCCAGTATACATTTACCCAACTATTATCAAAAGTATTTCTAAATAAATACAACAAAACATTTTTTTGCTATCTTACGTGAAGTATTATGACAAAATGCATTATGAAGAAGAACTGCACCTGTTCTGCAGCTGCGTTAGAGCTAACATTAGCATCATGCTACATAAGACAATTTATGAGATTAATAGTACACTTTTACTCAATACTCACTTTAAAGCACCATCAAGTGTTTGTAATAACTTCCTTTTGCAATCACATGTGGAATTTGGTCATTTACTGTTGTTAAAATATGCCATTTATAGCCTTTTTTTTATCGCTGTACAATAGCATTTCAGATGCACACCGAAAATATCCAAATCTCAAGAAAATCACATACAAACCATATCCTATCGTAATCGTGTTTATTATCTTATGTGGCTGTTGTCATGTTTCTTGTTCTTCTTCTTGTTTAATGGCGACTAACTCTTTAGGAGCATTATCGCTACCTACTGTACTGATATCAAATAAACTTACATAGGTGATGAGTCTGAAATTTGACAAGGGGAAGGATTGGTGGAGGAGGGGAAAAAAAATTATTTATTGTGGATGTTTCATACTCTCTCCAATCTATTGGGGACTCAGATCACATGCTCATGCTAGCGCTGCGTTTTCAGCTCCTCTACCACTCACAATTAGCTCTTCATGCCCCAGATTAGGTAGAGTACTCCCATTCACACATAATCTAGATCCTAAACCTGAGTCATATATATATATATATATATATATATATATATATATATATATATATATATATATAAAGTGGGTACGGAAAGTATTCAGACCCCCTTAAATTTTTCACTCTTTGTTATATTGCAGCCATTTGCTAAAATCATTTGTTCATTTTTTTTTCCTCATTAATGTACACACAGCACCCCATATTGACAGAAAAACACAGAATTGTTGACATTTTTGCAGATTTATTAAAAAAGAAAAACTGAAATATCACATGGTCCTAAGTATTCAGACCCTTTCCTGTGACACTCATATATTTAACTCAGGTGCTGTCCATTTCTTCTGATCATCCTTGAGATGGTTCTACACCTTCATTTGAGTCCAGCTGTGTTGATTATACTGATTGGACTTGATTAGGAAAGCCACACACCTGTCTATATAAGACCTTACAGCTCACAGTGCATGTCAGAGCAAATGAGAATCATGAGGTCAAAGGAACTGCCTGAAGAGCTCAGAGACAGAATTGTGGCAAGGCACAGATCTGGCCAAGGTTACAAAAAAATTTCTGCTGCACTTAAGGTTCCTAAGAGCACAGTGGCCTCCATAATCCTTAAATGGAAGACGTTTGGGACGACCAGAACCCTTCCTAGAGCTGGCCGTCCGGCCAAACTGAGCTATCGGGGGAGAAGAGCCTTGGTGAGAGAGGTAAAGAAGAACCCAAAGATCACTGTGGCTGAGCTCCAGAGATGCAGTCGGAAGATGGGAGAAAGTTGTAGAAAGTCAACCATCACTGCAGCCCTTCACCAGTCGGGGCTTTATGGCAGAGTGGCCCGACGGAAGCCTCTCCTCAGTGCAAGACACATGAAAGCCCGCATGGAGTTTGTTAAAAAACACCTGAAGGACTCCAAGATGGTGAGAAATAAGATTCTCTGGTCTGATGAGACCAAGATAGAACTTTTTGGCCTTAATTCTAAGCGGTATATGTGGAGAAAACCAGGCACTGCTCATCACCTGTCCAATACAGTCCCAACAGTGAAGCATGGTGGTGGCAGCATCATGCTGTGGAGGTGTTTTTCAGCTGCAGGGACAGGACGACTGGTTGCAATCGAGGGAAAGATGAATGCGGCCAAGTACAGGGATATCCTGGACGAAAACCTTCTCCAGAGTGCTCAGGACCTCAGACTGGGCCGAAGGTTTACCTTCCAACAAGACAATGACCCTAAGCACACAGCTAAAATAACGAAGGAGTGGCTTCACAACAACTCCGTGACTGTTCTTGAATGGCCCAGCCAGAGCCCTGACTTAAACCCAATTGAGCATCTCTGGAGAGACCTAAAAATGGCTGTCCACCGATGTTTACCATCCAACCTGACAGAACTGGAGAGGATCTGCAAGGAGGAATGGCAGAGGATCCCCAAATCCAGGTGTGAAAAACTTGTTGCATCTTTCCCAAAAAGATTCATGGCTGTATTAGTTCAAAAGGGTGCTTCTACTAAATACTGAGCAAAGGGTCTGAATACTTAGGACCATGTGATATTTCAGTTTTTCTTTTTTAATAAATCTGCAAAAATGTCAACAATTTTGTGTTTTTCTGTCAATATGGGGTGCTGTGTGTACATGAATGAGGAAAAAAAAATGAACTTAAATGATTTTAGCAAATGGCTGAAATATAACAAAGAGTGAAAAACATAAGTTGCCAGGTATACATTCCAAGTATAATACACATTAGTAAAGGAATTTATTTAAATTTTTACTTGTCTATATACACTTTGGGCGTCCGCGATACATTATAAAAGTAGCCCAAAAAACAGCAACTCACAGCTCTGTAATTTTTCCTGCGACTGCATTTTCAAAATAGCTCAATTGTGCGGGAAAACCGCGACCCTGGCAACACTGGTTCGCTGTACCCTTAACACACAACGATAGATAACCTTCCGCGCTGCGATGACGGTAAAAAGTTGGGGTCAAACCTTATCAAACGATTAATTTGCGTTAAAAAAATATTAACGCGTTATAATTTTTAGATTAATTGCATGCGTTAACACGTTAACATTGACAGCCCTAATATACAGTGGGGCAAAAAAGTATTTAGTCAGCCACCAATTGTGCAAGTTCTCGCACTTAAAAAGATGAGAGAGGCCTGTAATTTTCATCATAGGTATACCTCAACTATGAGAGACAAAATGAGAAAAAAAAATCCAGAAAATCACATTGTAGGATTTTTAAAGAATTTATTTGCAAATTATGGTGGAAAATAAGTATTTGGTCAATAACAAAATTTCATCTCAATACTTTGTTATATACCCTTTGTTGGCAATGACAGAGTTCAAACGTTTTCTGTAAGTCTTCACAAGGTTTTCACAGACTGTTGCTGGTATTTTGGCCTCTAGAGCAGTAATGTTTTGGGGCTGTCACTGGGCAACACGGACTTTCAACTCCCTCCAAAGATTTTTGATGGGGGTGAGATCTGGAGACTGGCTAGGCCACTCCAGGACCTTGAAATACTTCTTACGAAGCCACTCCTTCGTTGCCCGGGCGGTGTGTTTGGGATCATTGTCATGCTGAAAGACCCAGCCACGTTTCATCTTCAATGCCCTTGCTGATGGAAGGAGGTTTTCACTCAAAATCTCACGATACATGGCCCCATTCATTCTTTCGTTTACACGGATCAGTCGTCCTGGTCCCTTTGCAGAAAAACAGCCCCAAAGCATGATGTTTCCACCCCCATGCTTCACAGTAGGTATGGTGTTCTTTGGATGAAACTCAGCATTCTTTCTCCTCCAAACACGACAAGTTGAGTTTTTACCAAAAAGTTCTATTTTGGTTTCATCTGACCATATGACATTCTCCCAATCCTCTTCTGGATCATCCAAATGCTCTCTAGCAAACTTCAGTCGGGCCCGGACATGTACTGTCTTAAGCAGGGGGACACGTCTGGCACTGCAGGATTTGAGTCCCTGGCGGCGCAGTGTGTTACTGATGGTAGCCTTTGTTACTTTGGTCCCAGCTCTCTGCAGGTCATTCACTAGGTCCCCCCGTGTGGTTCTGGGATTTTTGCTCACAGTTTTTGTGATCATTTTGACCCCACGGGGTGAGATCTTGCGTGGAGCCCCAGATCGAGGGAGATTATCAGTGGTCTTGTATGTCTTCCATTTTCTAATAATTGCTCCCACAGTTGATTTCTTCACACCAAGCTGCTTACCTATTGCAGATTCAGTCTTCCCAGCCTGGTGCAGGTCTACAGTTTTGTTTCTGGTGTCCTTTGACAGCTCTTTGGTCTTGGCCATGGTGGAGTTTGGAGTTGGACTGTTTGAGGTTGTGGACAGGTGTCTTTTATACTGATCAAACAGTTCAAACAGATGCCATTAATACAGGTAACGTACAGGTAACGAGTGGAGGACAGAGGAGCCTCTTAAAGAAGAAGTTACAGGTCTGTGAGAGCCAGAAATCTTGCTTGTTTGTAGGTGACCAAATACTTATTTTACCGAGGAATTTACCAATAAATTCTTTAAAAATCCTACAATGTGATTTTCTGGATTTTTTTTTTCTCATTTTGTCTCTCATAGTTGAGGTATACCTATGATGAAAATTACAGGCCTCTCTCATCTTTTTAAGTGGGAGAACTTGCACAATTGGTGGCTGACTAAATACTTTTTTGCCCCACTGTATATATGCACAAATAAACACATAAACACAATACACACAAACAAATTACTAAAACTTAAACCACAGACATTTTTAGGGACATTCAGACTAAAATAAACTTTAATTGAAGCAAAGTTGAAGAAAAAAAAAAAGTTAGTTGGAAATATTTGACTCTTTGTGTAGTTTAAGTACTAACATTAAAATTGAAAAATAAATAAATTACTAAAAAAAAAATCAAAAACTAAATAGATATATATTAAAAATATATATGTATAAATAAAAACAATATAATTATATTCAAATGTGAATTTATATTCAGTATTCATGTTTAGATTTTTTTTTAAAGATTTTTATGTGTAAAGTATGTATTGATTATATTTTACCTCATAAAAGATATTTTGCATAAATGCCATTTCAAGACCATAAAATGGCCATAAAATGCATTTTTTGAGGTGATAACTGATATGTACAGGTTGCACATCACTGCAAACAATATTATCACTCATTACTATTATTTACAAGAGAAGAGTGTTTTGTTTCTTTCTGATCAGTTTTTGTTTGTGTTTTTAATTATATCTTTAGTTTTTATCTGTTTTAGTGTTTAGTTTATTTAGTTTGATATTTTAGCACTTAAACTTATTATTATTATTATTATTATTATTATTATTATTATTATTATTATTATTTTTATTTATTTATTTATTTATTTATTTTATTTTTTTTTTGCCTTGGCAGCTAACTGAAATAAAATACGTTTAAAATGAGTTTAAAATAAAATGTTATATATATTTTTATATATTTTATGAAGTGATGATATATTTTTTTTAAATAATTTTATAGTTTTTATAGTTTTTTAGTATTTTTATTTGTTTATAGATATTTAGATGATAATAACCCTGATAATATATAAAAAAATATTTTATATATTTAATAAGTATTTATACTTAATGGTAATTTTTATTATGCTGCCTTTAACTTTTATGCTTCTTTAAAAAACATGTTGTACTATAGTACTTAAATTTTATGACCATTAAGTTAAAATTACTTAAACTAAAATTAAATTAGTAATTAATACTATAATCGTATATTACTGATACTAAAATAACACTGGGTCAGTCTGAACTCATTACAATTATCAGTTAATTTCTTCCAAAGTTCTTCTTTCTTTCATCGGTTTTATTATTTTCACTGTAATTACATTTCAAACAATAGTAGACCAAACAAAATGACTGTATCACTATATCACCACATCAGCGTTTATGCTTGTCTAATGGTGTGTGAAAAAGTTTCTATCATTCAGTCATTATACACTGTGACCCCAGACAACATGTACAGTGTATCTCAGTTAAAAATGCCTGACAGTAATTGCATTAGGAAAAATCAAAGCAAATGTCATTTAATGTGAAAACAGATGCAAAAACACACAATTCTAACAGGATTAGGATGCTTAGTGTACTATGTACTATGCATAAAATAATAAACAATAGACATTTGTCTAAGTACATTTCCTCTGAGCTGAATGAATGTGACACATCTGGATGAGACTATATCCATGTGTTGATCTCTTGCTGCTGTGTGACATGTGTTTTCTCATTCAGGACTGTCTGCCTGTCTGTCTGATGTTTGATTTGAAGGACGAGGGAGAGACTGACCCTCCGAAACTCGCTCAGATGATGCAGAACCTGGGTGTTTTTATCAGCGTCAAACCCAAGGTCAAGCAGACAGCGAAGGTACTGCAGCATAGCTCCTACAATGCACCTGTCACCAGAAACTGAGGAGAAAAGGCATGCATACAAATTCACTGACAGCAGTTAAATCGCCACATTCATTACCTTCACGTTTCATCATTTCACTTTTAGGTTCAAAGATCATGGGGTTATGGG
Source organism: Spinibarbus caldwelli (assembly GCA_039654775.1). NCBI lineage: Eukaryota > Metazoa > Chordata > Actinopteri > Cypriniformes > Cyprinidae > Spinibarbus > Spinibarbus caldwelli. The sequence goes on along the minus strand of CM077247.1, from coordinate 23,431,517 downwards.
TCATATTAGAGCGAAAGGCATGCATAGTTCATAATTCACCAAAAATACAACACCATTCAGACACTGCTGACTACTAATGTACTTTTAATGTACTATTTTATGAGTTAACACAATGTTTAGTAGTATATAGTATGCTGAGTTAGTTTTTAGTAATTTGTCTTATTGCACAGTCAACATTTCAGCATTTATTCACAAGTGAATCAACATCATGCATCAAGGTTGAATTTCCTGTAAAATTTTGATTTTGCACAATCTTTTTGCATTTCTTAGAGCATGTTTTCCTCATACTGTATTTCACACCATAATTATAAAAACAACACTGTAAAAATGTATAATAAAAATAAAATAAAAATGTATAGTAAGTAAAATATAATGCTTGGCTCATAGAAAATAAAAAAAAAATGATTATAATTGCTGTCATATTCAAATAAATGTACAAAACAATATACAAATACTGTATATTATAATATAATATTAATATATATTATTTTAAACCAATTAAACAAATTATATATATATTTTAAACAAACATAATATATATATATATATATATATATATATATATATATATATATATATATATATATATATATATATATATATATATATATATATATATATATAATTTTTATGTTGAAGTAAATAAAACATGCTATACTGAAAAAAAATCTAATGTTGCTCACCAGTCAATACAAGAGAAATTGCAAGAGAAATTGCAAAACAAAGCTCTTTTAATAGTGTAGAATGGATTCATTTTATTTCAACTTTGCATTTTTGTCATTGTTTTAAAGATTTTGTTAATTTCAATGCTAATTTATTTTGTTTTATTTTATATCGTAACCTTTTTTTACAACATGAGCATTACATTTTTTTTCAATGCTGAAACAACAACTGACATTTTTCGTTTTTCAACCATATTGTGGTTGATTTTCTTTTTTGCTCATCATATATATATATATATATATATATATATATATATATACACATACATACATACCTACATACATACATACATACATACATACAGTATACTTTTTTTCTTTTCTTCTTTTTCTGTCTTTTTTTTTTTTGCATGTGAAGTATTAAATGGTAACTCTGTATGTTTCCAATTAGTGGTTGTTAAGGGTTTGGAGAGGAACATCAGTAGTCTGTATGAGGCCAGACATCTGCTGCTGGGCCTGGACTCCACTGAGGTTTCCATGACGACCAAGAATGTGTCTGAGGTGAAGACCAAGACCCCTGTGGACCCTCTGGTGGCCAATAATGGAATCACAAGCTACTGGATCAATGTACTAATGCAGCAGCTGCACCTCACTGAGACAGGTGTGTGTGTCAGTGCTTCATCCTCTTTAGTTTCACTCATGCTTGTTGTGCTAAATGAATGGTATGTTTTTGCATGTGTCATTCTTCAGGTGCTGTGCCCTCTCCTGAAGCTGTGATTGGCTCTCTCTCCTGGAAGCCCCTCCCTGTGCCTCCTCCCGGATTGGCTGTTTCCACAGAAGATGGACTGATAGGAATTAAAGGAGTGGAGTCCAAATTAGAGAAGGTTTGAATGACCATCATGTTTATGATGGACATAATGGACTTAGTTCACACTGCAGGTCTTAATGCTCAGATCGGATTTTTTGCTGAAATCTGATTTTTTTGCACTGTTGTTCACATTGTCATTTAAATGCGACTGCCATCAGTCTCATGTGTGAACCGTATACGGCCCTCAAGTGACCTGCATGCGCAGAAGAAGACGTGACATCAGACGCAGCGCACTGTGTTTGCGGAAATAAAAATGGATGCTGCTCGTGTTAGCGTGTGTTTGGCAATTTTTAAGTTAATGTGCAATCGGAGCCTAAATAACGAAGTGATAAGAAGAAGAATATTAAGAAGAAGGAGAGCACGATTTCCTCCAGCACAGAATTGTGACGTCTGTCGCATTTCAATGACGTAAAAATTGCATGAAATGCGACATGGCCGTTCAGACTGAAGTCGCATTGCAAAACATCGGATATGTATCCGATTTAGGACCACATATGAAAGTGGCCTGGGCCTGATTTGAAAAAAACGGATTTTTGCTGTTCAGACTGTCATAAGAAAATCAGATATGGGTTACATTTGGGCAAAAAAGTCGGATTTGGGCCACTTTAGCCTGCAGTGTGAACTAAGTCATGGTGTACTGTATGTATCTCACCTGTCTAGAACATGTGTTTGACCTCATAATTAAAATAAAATAAAATAAAATAGTAAATAAAATAAAATAAAATAAATTCATAAATAATAATAAGAATGTTTTATTTATATAACATAATTATTAAAAATCATATCTAAATGAATTATAATATTAAAATTATATGATTTTAATTTATTAAATTATTTAAAATATTTATTGTAATAATTTTAATATTAAAATGTATAAAATATAATTTAAAATTGTAAAGTATTCATACATCATGGGCGTATTATTTGCTGCTTTTAATTTTTTTGCTTTTTTAAATAATACTTAATTACAAACAAAACTCAAATTTTCAGGTTCATTATGATCATGAGAATTGAGAGAAAAAAATAGCTTGACTGCTATGAAAATTTCACAATATTAAAAAAATAATGTTATCCTGCATTTTTAAATGCGGTTTTGTGTAAAAATGTCTTAACTTTTGGCAGTCCAATCAAATAATGAGTTAAATGAGATGATATGAATCATGGCTAATGTAATTTTCAGTTCCTTTGACACTTTGGAAATGGAAAGTCTCGTTGAGTGGATTGCATTATGAGATACAGTATCTCAAACAGTGTGCTCTCGTTGTATAGAAATCTATAGGATCATACTAATTGATCAGCTAATTATACAAACTTATATGCTACTTATATATATATATTCAATTAAAATATGCATTTAATAAAATAAAGTAAATTATTGACAGTAAACATGTTTGAGAGTAAACAAAACCCGAAACTTTGATGTAATTGTATCAGATTCCAGAAAATGAGGATCAGCCGACTCAAGCAGAGACAGAGCCCTGCGTCAGCCACATGCAGAGGTCACAGAGGTCAGAGAGGTCGTCGTCAAGCCGACCGTCTCATTGAGGAGAGGCAGCAAATCAGAGGCTTCGAGAGAACCGAACCCGCCGCTCACGCCTGAGAGGTAAAAGCCTCCGTCCTGAACAGGGACGCGCGTTTGGACGGACAGTCAGGATTCTGGATTCTGGTCTAGAATATGATTTACAGCACTGAATGAAGCTCTGTGTGTTTCAGGTCAGTGAGAGTGGAGGTGGATGGTGTTTATCTGAACAGAGACAGACGCTGTAGTCTGAGAATATTCCCGTCTGTGGATGCTAATAATGAGGTAAAGCACTTTCTCATTTTTAAAATGAAAACAAAACTGCTTGTTGTAAATGTATTGCATCTACTGTATGTAATTGTTCAGAAAGACAGGTTTTGTCATATTTAACTCTCAGATACAGTTCACAAATAAAATCATTTGTCTTACTGGTTTATTGAAACAGTTTTTGTTTGCTGTTTATTTTAACAGGATCATGAATATGAGAGAAAGAAGCTTCTGACAACTCGAGGTTTGTTTGTTTGTTGTAGGACTTAAAACATTAGTGCAAAAAGACGATTGATAACTTATTATATTATATTATAAAAAATATATATTTTGTCCATAGAAAATGAAGCCAATTTTAGGACAGTTAAGTTTTTTGCACTGTGGCATCATTTTATGTACTTTTCTATGACCTATATATAGTATTAATATAACAGACTATTTTGAAAATAGTAAATATTAAAATTAATATATATAAATATATATTGTTTTAATTTGTAAAGTATTTATACATCATGGGTGTATTTATTATTTATGTAAAAAAAGAAGCTTCTGGCAACGTGAGGTTGTTTTTATTCAGAACTTCAGGATAAAACATTCAGTAAACATTAGTGCTAAACGATATTTGATAATTTTTATATTATATTATATTATATTATATTATATTATATTATATTATATTATATTATATTATATTATATATTTTGCACATAGAAAATGAAGCCAATTTAAGGAGTCAAGTTTTTTTGCAGTGTGGCAATATTTTATGATAATTTAATGCATTTTTATTTTTTAATACTATTACTAATACTATTATTACTACAATAAAAGTCATCTAAAATATATGAAACAGTATAAAATATTATATTATTATAATATACTCTTGTGCATGTTTTTGTCTTTATGATAATTTCATATATTTTTATTTTTTAAATAATATAAGAATTATTATAATATAATATTAGTTCAGTTTTATATACTTTTATATGAACTATGTATAGTAATAATGTAAATATTAAAATGAATATATTTAAATATATAAAATATTGTTTTAATTTGTAAAGTATTTATACATTATGCGTGTATTTATTATGTATGTAAAAACAGAAACTTTCAGGAAACATACTGCTAGACAAAACATTCAGGAAACATACTGCTAGATGACATTTAATAACTTCTATATTGTATTGTATTGTATTCTATTCTATTCTATTCTATTCTATTCTATTATAATAATTGTTATATTACAGTAATTGTAAATCTCATATTTACTCCAGAGTTTTACTGATCAAGATGAGCTCGACATTACAGACTGATTTTCTGCATCATTTTCAGTGTCTGACATCAAAGTGTAATCTTTATGTGATCAGATGTGAAGATGAAAAGCCCTAAAGTTGAGTGATTTAAGTTCAGATTGTTATTGTGGGCCATTGCTGGATGGACTCGTGCCGCCGCAGGGTGCATCTATTTGGCATTCATCATGCTGTATAAAGATCAAAATGGATTAAAGAGCTGGAGTGTGCCAGAGAGGTGATATAGGGGAGCCATTTAAGCGTTACGCAGTGCCAGAGAGGGTGATAGAGGGACCCATTTCAGAGTAACACGCTGCCAGATTTATAATGGAGTGTAGCCACTCCACCCACTGAATATGCAGACAGATGAACAGTCACACACACAAAAACACACGGAGAAACCTGACATCAAATCATTCTGGCTGGGTGACATGAGACGTGTGCATTCATCTCTTCTGCAACTCTTGTTAATTGAGAGACAAGAATATTTGTACTTTAATTCTACTAGAATTTAAAATGATCAATCGCATCCAAAATAAAAGTTTTTTTTTTTTTATATGTATATAGTATATGTGTGTGTGTGTGTGTACTGTATATATTTATTATGTATGTGTAAAGACACACACATACAGTATATATTTTGAAAATATTTACATGTATTTACATGTATATATTATATTCATATAATTTACATTACATATAAATAATTAATCGTTGCACAGCACTATTTTTTATTTATATTTGTGTGTGTGTGTATATATATATATATACACACACACACACACACACACATATATATATAATGTGTGTGTGTGTGTGTAATGTAGTTTGCTAATAGAAAAAAGTATGAATAAAATAATTATACATATATAAAACTATATACAAATATATTGCATTATTTTTATTAATATGTTATTAAAATTAATTTATGTATATTAAAATAACTTGTATATTACTTCAATTTGTAAAGTATTTATACATCATAGGTGTATTTGTTATGTTGCTTTTTTTGTTTTCCAAAAAAAAATACAAATAAATAAATGCATGCTTCAGGAATTTTATCATTTCTGTTTCCATTTTAATTTTAGTTATATTTTTTGTAATTTTGTGGTATGTTTTGTCAGTTTTTTTTATTTTATAATGTCTTCATATTTCTTATTACTTTTTTATTTCAATTTTAGTTTTTTAAACAAAAATAAATAAGTAAATAAAAAATGAGATGACGCTTTGCTAACAAATTGAAATGTTACATCAAAATTTTTTCCATTTATTTCAGTTAACATTTATTTTAATGTTTGTTTTATTTACATTTTTATGGTCTTAGTTTTAATTTTAGTTTTAGTTAATGATAACCCTGCTACACACTCAATAAACTGATACAGTAACTTTTAAATAAATTCCCATTTAAACCACTTCATTCACACAGAAAGAGAGATGTGGAAAGGTAGAAGCACATTCTTCTGCATCACTGCTTTTGATTAAGTTGCTTAATTAGGTGGCAGGTGTTTAATAATGCAGGGGGATTCACACACATACACACACACACTTTAATTAGAGCTGCTGTTGTATGCCAGTGTAAATCTGGACGCGGTTCTGAGCGTATAATGTTTCCAAGCATTCCAAATTTTGTGTTTCATAATGCCTATGATTTAATCTGTGAAAGTGTGTGTGTGTGTGTGTGTGTGTGTGATAGCCATGCAGCAGAAGCCCGTGGTGACTGAGATTCAAACCCCTACAGACACCTGGAGCGGCTTGGGCTTCTCAAAATCAATGCCCACTGATGCTGTGAAAGAGCTGAGAGCCGTGAGCCACCGCTGCTACAGACCCTACCACAACCAACAGGTACAAGCAAATCTATATTTAAATCACATTTATGCATTTAGCAGCCACATTTATCAAAAATTACTTACAATAGAAGAGCATAAGCAATTCGTCAAAAAAAAAAAAATAGGAAAAAAATATTCATATACGCTTATTCCACCAGTGAAGATCAGAGAGGGTGAAGGTTCTGGAAAGCCACTTTTTGCCACATTATGAAAGAACAACAAGGTTCTGTGACCATAGCTGGTGGGAGGGAGACTTTTAGCTTTCTAAATGAGAATATATCATAATTTTTTGTTTTTATACAAAGCTAATTTGGCTTTTCTAAACTAAGTAGCATCACAGCAGTGAGTTTTGCACCAGCCAACACCGCTCACATTTTCATCATCAAACGTAAAAAATCAAGCCCTTTTGACATAGGATATACCATATACACCAATTTGTGATTTATTTTGTGTTTTGAAAGAAATTATTACTTTAATTCATCAGGGATGCATTAAATTGATCAGTAAAGTGACAGTAAAGGCATTTAAAATGTTACAAAAGATTTCTATTTTAAAGAAATGCTGTTCTTTTGAACTTTCTATTCATCAAAGGATCCTGAAAAATTTCCACAAAAAATATGAAGCAGCACTAATTTTAACGTTGATAATAATCAGAAATTTTTCTTGAGCAGCAAATCAGCATATTATAATGATTTCTGAAGGATCATGTGACACTGAAGACTGGAGTAATGATGCTGAAAATTCAGCTTGACATCTCAGGAAAAAAATAAAATTTACAATAAATTCACATAAAAACACTTCTTTTGAATTGTAATAATATTTCACAATTTTGAATGTATTTTTTATCAAATAAATGCAGCCTTGGTGAATAGAAGAGACATCTTTCAAAAACATTGAAAATATTCCTTTTTTTTTTTTTCTTTTGGGATTTTGATATCTCCTGATCACTGTCTGCTTTCATTACATAGAAAAGAGCAGCAAAACATCTGTGTTTGTGTTCCACAGCAGACAAAAAAATCATACAGGTTTGAAATAACATGAGTAAATGATGACAAAATTCTTCGTTCAAAAAGACTTCTTTCAAAAAGATTTAAAAATCTTACCAACCACAAACTTTTGAACAGTAATCTTAGCTTTGCCTTAGCAATAATGTTAGGAAGTTCATCAGTTACGTTTACACGAGGAACTGAAAATTAAACGTTAAACATTAAACGCAAGTGTGTGTGTGTGTATGTGTGTGTGTGTGTTTGTGTGTGTGTGTTCGCACTAAATGACAGACTGCAAAATTACCCACTTGTGTGTGGAAACTAGTGTGTGATGGGTTTATGAAAAGATTAATTTCTGATCAGCTGAATATAGTACACACACACACACACACACACACACACACACACACACACACACAGAGACATGTCTGTCATTCAGAGCAGTGTGTAATCATAGAGAAAAGTCTCTAAACTCCAATCACAGACGTGTATGAGCACACAGTGAGCAGCACATCCCCGTTCCCTTCACTTCCACCCTCATTTCCTCTCCGCTGGGATAATGAGACTCTCTCAATTAAAGATCTCAATGGAAGCGGTTTAGTGTCGCACTGCAGCGCTGATTGAATCTGTTTTTGATTGTTACTGCTGTTTGAATCACATTATTTTTGAGAATAAGTGAAGCCCTGTGAAGGATTCAAATTGAAAAGTTATTGAAATCTGTTTGTGTTGCTTTCTTTCTGTTGGGCTTTATCTGTTCGTAAAGGGTAGTTAAATCAAAGATGAACCTTCATCGTGTACTCAAACCTGTGTGACTTTCTCTCTGCTACGTGGAACACAAAAGCAGATGTTTTGCTGCTCTTTTCTAATGAAAGCAGACAGTGATCAGGAGATGAAAATAGGAATGATTAAGATTTTTAATGTTTTTGAAAGAAGACTCTTCTGCTCACCAAGGCTGCATTTATTTGATTAAAAATACAGAGAAAATAAGACATTTTGTGAAATATTACTACAATTTAAATGAACTGTTTCCTATGTAAATATATAATAAAATGTAATTTATTCCTGTCATGCAAAGCAAAATTTCCAGCATCATTACTCCAGTCTTCAGAGTCACATGATCCTTCAGAAATCATTCTGATTTGCTGCTCAAGAAACATTTCTGATTATTATCAACTCTAAAAACAGTTGTGCTGGTACATATCTTTGTAAAAACTGTGATACATTTTATTGTTCAGTTAAAAAGTAAAAAAGAAAAGCAATTCATTGAAATAGAAATATTTTGTAACATCATAAATGTCTTTACTGTCACTTTTGATCAATGCATCCTTGATGAATAAAAGGATGTTAAATTGTAATTATTTCACAATATTACTGTTTTTACTGTATTTTCAATTGAATAAATGTAAAATTGAGGTGAGCAGAAGAGACATAATAAAACTTGCTGTGTCACATATAAGCAGTTTTATCATAAGGTAACACTTTATTTTAAGGTGTCCTTGTTACACAAGTTACACGAACTTATTATTATAATAACAATAAATTATGCATAATTACATGCAAGTAACCCTAAACCAAACCCTAATCCTAACCATACAAGTAAGTACACGTAGTTAATTAATATTGCTCAGTACTTAAATGTATAATTACTATAACAATTACTTGTTACTATTATAATTACTGTAACAAGGACACCTTAAAATAAAGTGTAACCTATTATTATTATTATTATAATAGTTTCACAGAAGAACAAAAGTTGAATAAGGTTTTTGTCTGGTTGTAGTCGTGGAGTTCACAGAGTGGAAAGGAACGCGGTTGGAACGGCAGCGACTCAGAAAACTGGAGAGAAAGATGTGGATCTTTGTCTTCATCACCACCTCCATCATCATCCTCCTCGTCCTCTTTCCCTCCCTACAGTCTGTCAGTGTCCCGAACAAGCAAGTGTGCTGCTAAACTCACCACTCTGCTCTTTAATTGTAAAAGGTGTGACATAGCTTGTTTAATTAGCAGTAACGATTAAATTAGTTCAGCTGCTCATTACACAATTTAATTCTGCCAGGAGCTTTATTTCAAGGTGAAACAATCACATACGCTGAAACGTTTCAAGATTCAAGACCTATTGGGAAATTAAAATATTATGAGCTTCTCATTCTGACCTTTGACCTGCAGCAGACGGGTACCTGACCGGCTCTGAGGGCGGGGCATCCAGACATTTGATTGGCAGGTCTCCCAGTCCCTCCCACGCAGACGATCTTATTGAGTTACTGGCACAGCTGGGTCTGGAGAAATACATCGATATTTTCCAACAACAAGAGGTAAATACACAACCCACACACACACACGTCCCAGACGGCACACCCTCAGACGCCCACTCCGCTATTGTCTGATGCATATCTGGCTCTGAGCGCTTTTAGGAGTCAAAGCGCACAGGTTTATTTTAGGCTGCCTGGAAACAAAGTCATGTCTAAAGGTTTGAGATTGAACCAGTCAGTGGGTTTGTCAAAGTTCAGATCTTTAAATACTCTGAGTTCTGTTTGAGCCGGTTAGTAGCAAGTAAACTAGACTTCCATGAGAAGAACTATATTCTGCTCTGCTTTCTGTCTGTGAAATGAATTAGTATTTACACTGCAAAAAATAATTTTGTTATTCAGTATTTTTGTATTGTTATTCTGTAAAAATAGCTGAAACATTCTTAAATCAAGATACATTTACTTGAGAAGCAAAATGACAAATTTATTAGAAAATGAGACTTTATATTTTATTAAAAACGAACAAATATCTGCTAATGGGATAAGAATTATCAAACTTGATTTGCCTTTGAATTAAGTTTATTTTTCTGACTCTTTGGCAGATAAGTATAAATTCACTTAGTTTTGATCAAATTTTCAGAAAACAAGATTTAAGTAATAAGTAAAAAAATAAATATCATAAATATAATTTGATCAAAAATATAATTATTATTAAATATAATTAAATAAGTTAATACCATAGTAATTTTGCATCTTAAGTAAATGTATCTTGATTTAAGAATATTTAGATATTTGTACTGGAAAACAAGACGCAAATACAGAGTAAGGATTTTATTATTATTATTATTATTTGCAGTGTATTACAGACAGAAAATCAGATATGTTTTCTTTGTAAAGGTAATATTGTTAAAGATAATATTGATAATAAATATTAATAAAATTATTATTGTTATTAGAATTATTTAACATTTTATTACTTTTGAGTTTGCAAACAAATATAGCCTTTAATAAATAATACAACTTTCCTTTGATACAATTAGCATGTATTTGTTCTTGAATTTTTTATATTTTTCATTTTTCTTCTCAGGTAAATGCATCTTTATTTAAGGATGTTTATCTGTTTGCACTGTATCAGATAGATAGATAGATAGATAAACTTTTGTAGATAGATAGATAGATAGATAGATAGATATAAACTTTTGTAGATAGATAGATAGATAGATAGATAGATAGATAGATAGATAGATAGATAGATAAACTTTTGTAGATAGATAGATAGATAGCGTATTCTACACCAGTCTGTTAGTATGGTATTTATTTTGGATAAAGGCACCCAACTGTCGTTGGTCTCTTCATGTTGCTATAATGAGGGGTTCATAAAGTCAAGCATCTAACCACACGAGACACACACATTTACACACATTTACACACACACACACACACACACACACACACACACACACACTATAAATATGTTCTCTCGTCTGTCAGATTGATTACCAGACGTTCCTGACGCTCTCAGATGAGGATTTGAAGGAAGTGGGCGTGAGCACATTTGGAGCGCGACACAAGATGATCCTCGCCATCACAGGTCACTCTCATTAACCAGACCAACACACAACATCTCATTATATGGTGGAGAAATGGAACACTTGATGAGCTTTCATTTCAAACTTTTCCCCTCAACAGATCTGAGCAAAAAGAGGAAGTTTCCAGAAGCGTGCAGCGTGAAGTCGGGATACCTGGAGGGAGGCGCGAGCGGCCGTCTCCCGCGGATCATGAACGAGGACGCGGCTGCCAAGAGTAACCGCTGGTGACCGCTGTAGAGTCTCCTATAATGCCCCTGGGGCCAGTGTGTGCTTCCTGTCATGTGGCCCTCTGGGACCAATCAAAGTGTGACATGATAGATGATTTCCATATAAGACAGAGGACAGATGTGCTGTGACTCTCAGAGGAAACATGCAGAGGAGTGTGACCTTCAGCGTGAACTGACCGACTGCCCGTCCACAACCCACACTTAGTATACAAGTCTCTGACTCTACCTCTGTTTCTCTGTCTTCTGCTCTTCTATGCACAACTTCATTTCCTTTATGTATTGTTCAAATATAAGAAGACTTTACAACTATGTTTCAATGTCAGTTAAATTTGGATCTTCGATTAAATGAGAACCAAAAGCATAGTTTCCTGTATTAATGTTGGAGTCGTGGTGACAAAAATTAATCAATAATAAAAAAGTAATACTGGATTACTGTAAGCATGCATTGATCACAGGATAAATATTTAATTTGGCCTTATAAAATTTGTAATAAAATAATTATTATTTTAATGTAAATAGTTTTTTTTGTGACAAACTTCATTAAAGTAAGATACAAAATAATTATTTTAATTTCAGTTATTTTTGTGAGAAAACCTTCATTGAAATAAATAAATAATTATTATTTTAATGTAAATAGTTTTGTGACAACCTTCATTAACATAAGATACTGAATAATTATTTGAATTTCATTCATTTTTTGTGACACAAAACCTGAAATAAATAATTAAATAATTATTATTATAATTTCAGTTATTTTTGCAACACAAAACCTTCATTGAAATAAATAATTAAACTAGATAAAGTTTGTCTAGACAAAATTTAAGTTGGCTTTAGAAAGCCAGACCAGAAAGTATGAAAAAGTTTAAAAAGTGTAGAAAAGTTTTAAGTTTGATGGTTTTCAGTCTGAAATAGTTTTAAGTTTAAAGTAGTATTAAAAGCTTAAAGTTTGAATGTTTTGAAGGCAGATAGATGGATAGATAGATGTAGTTGCTAGGCTACCCGGGGTGGTTGCTAGGGTGTTGCTATGCAGTTGCTAGGGTACTTGGGGTGGTTGCTAAGGCGGTTGTTAGGGTACCCGGTGTGGTTTCTAGGGTGTTGCTATGCGGTTTCTAAGGTACCCGGGTTGGTTGCTTGGGTGTTGATATGTGGTTGCTAGGGTACCCGGGGTGGTTTCTATGGTGTTGCTATGCGGTTGCCAGGGTACTCTGGGTGGTTGCTAGGGTGTTGCTATGTGGTTGCTAGAGTACCTGGGGTGGTTGCTAGGGTACTCGGGGTGGTTGTTAGGGTTTTGTTATGTGGTTACTAGGGTACTTGGATTGGTTGTTAGGGTGTTGATATGCGGTTGCTAGGGTGCATGGGGTGGTTGCTAGGGTGTGGCTATGTAGTTGCTAGGGTGCATGGGGTGGTTGCTAGGGTGTTGCCATGCAGTTGCTTGGACGGACGGACGGACTCAGATTATAGATAGATAGATAGACAGACAGACAGATAGATTAGAAATATTAGATAGATGAGTTTGAATGGGTTAGAAATAGTTAGAAATAGAAGGGAAGCTTGATTGAGTCTCAAAGGATTCTGGGAGTTTAAATTTGAATTTTGACAGTTGGAGTTTGAATAGACTTGGCTCATTTGAACATTCCGTCAATGTAAGTCTATAATAAAGTCTATAATAATTATTATTTTAATGTAAATAGTTTTTGCGACAACCTTCATTAAAATAAGATATAAAATAATTACTTTAATTACAATCATTTTTTTGACACAAAAGCTTCATTGAAATAAATAAATAATTATTTTCATGTACATTTTTTGTGACACAAAACCTTCATAAAGTAAGTAATAAAATAATATATTATTTTAATTTCAATCATTTTTGTGACACGAAACCTTAATTGAAATAATGATTATTTTAATGTGCATTTTTTGTGACACAACACCTTCATTAAAATAAGTAATAAAAAAATTATTTTTTAATTTAAATGTTTTTTGTGACACAAAACCTTCATTAAAATAAGTAAAACTATAATTATTATTTTAATTTAAATCATTTTTTGTGACACAAAACCTCAGCCAATAGAGGGCGTCCAGTGACTGTCTGTGTCTCTATGAGAGCTTCAATTTTGTGCATTAAAACTCTTCCGGGGAATAATTTTTCCTAGGAAATGAGCAAATGATGTAATTTCATAACCTTGAAAATTACCAGCTCGGCAGAGTTCTCTGTTAAATAAATATACTGTGTGCTAAATGAATAATTAGCTGCTTTTATTCACCAGAGAAAAATGTGAAACCGCTCTCAATATTTTGGCGTTGCACCCCAGTGCACAAGTGAAAGTTTTCAATTAAAATTATCTGTTGTGAGTGTGCTCAGCGTTTCTCTCATTTACAATTTAATGCATCTCTCGTCTGCATGTCATTCAGCTGGATTTCTCAAATACATCATGCGGATTTCAGCTGTGTCAATATCTGGGCTTTGGCAGATGGGGATTTCCACCCTCTAACACTTTAAAAGAGTAAAATGTTAACAGCACATAATCAGAAACCGCATTGACCTGCATTACCCACGTTAAAATATTGCCACTTAACATTAACAGCATTAAGCCAATGGAGTGGAACGGAATAAATTAAACACACACACACTCACATATACAGCACTGCTTGACACAGAGAAACTGTCTCGTGTCCATGAGCGTCTCGCCACAAGACATTCAGTGCTTTAATGATGACAACTCATGAGTCAGCCACTGCAAGGTTAGAACCGTCAACCCTTTATTTACCACCAACACAAACAGACTTTGAGTTTGTGTGACTGTAGTGCTGATGCACTAATACACACACAACTGTCATTAGTTCCACTACAATGCATTTATTGATAAGTTATATTGCATTACGTTGTTTTAAAATGTCTAGCATGATGTATTAATGTAGAGCTCTCTAAACTGTCTTCTTTACACAGTTGAGTTAAGCCTGCTACATATTCTGTGTACGCATTCAATGCTGCATAAAAGCCAGATTAAAGCAGCTCTTATCCACCTCAGAGGTAGCTCTGATGCTGTTTATTTATAATTTCACATTTTCATTCATGTTTTAAATATATACATTTTTAAATAAATAAATAAATAAATAAATATATATATATATAATTTTTCCTCTCTTTACATTTTAGTGTGCATAAAAAAGCTTAGTGCCTTTTCTCCAGGTTACATGTCAGACCTGCTATCATACAATACCATATAGAATAAAAATAAATAAATAAATACAGTAAAAACAGCCATATTACCACCATCCTTTCAGGCTATGAACTCTTCAAGGACAAGTAAGTGTCTCCTCTTTTTATCACTTCGTTATATTATGTTGGATTTGTTGGAGCGGAATGATTAAAACCTTTTATACTTTTAACCTTTTATTACTAAAGGCACCCATTTTGTGGAATGGGTCTTAAAACATTATTTCTTAAATAGTAATTTTGCATATATGCATTTATGCAGCATTAAACAGTCTGTGTAGATGCACATTTTAATACTATCTACCTTATTTTTAATGTTAGAGCAGTGCAGCCATTGGTAACTTAAATGTGTTCCAAACTAATTATGTTCTAAGAATGTCAGGTTACGAAAACGTTATTTTCTCTGAACATTCAAAACATTAACAACATTAAGGGAACATTCCATTTTACTTTTTATTTTATTTTATTTATTTATTTATTTATTTATTTATTTTCAAAAATTATGGGAATGTTACTTTTAAATGTTCCCTAAACATTTTAAAGAAACATCCTACCAAAATGTTTCAGAAAAACGTTCCATAAACAATGTATAAATAATGTTTTTGTGCTTACATTAAAAGAATGTTTATTTAAAGTTATCTGGTCTTTAATAACATTCTTGAAAAGTTCTTTAAATTTTAAGAATTTTGTTCATAACTTTGAGAGAGCATTGCCAGATCGTTCTGAGAATGTTCCCTGTTAGCTATTTTAATCCATTATGCTTATAATTGCAAAATGCTGTTTATCATAGTATTTTAATATATTATCATGATGGTTTGTAGTGCAAATTTACCATTTACTGCACTTTGTTATTCTTCTACTTATTTACCTATCGTCTTAAGTAGCACGGGTATATTTGTAGCAATAGCCAAAAATATTTTGTATGGGTCAAATTATCGATTTTTCTTTTATGCCAAAAATCATTAGGATATTAAGTAAAGATCATATTCCATGAAGATATTTTGTAAATTTCCTACCATAAATATATCAAAACTTAATTTTTGATTAGTAATATGCATTGCTAAGAACTTCATTTGGACAACTTTAAAAGCGATTTTCTCAATATTGTGATTTTTTTTTTTTTTTTTTTTTTGCACCCTCAGATACCAGATTTTTAAATAGTTGTATCTCGGCAAAATATTGCCCTAACAAACCATACATCAATGGAAAGCTTATTTATTCAGCTTTCAGATGATGCAGTTTAAAAAAAAAAAATTACCCTTATGACTGGTTTTGTGGTCCAGGGTCACAAATAAAGTGCATATACGCACAGGAGCATCATGCATTCATTATTTTTGAGGGGGCACTCACCTTTATAGTTTATGTTAGTTGATCTATGGGTGATGGTCAAAGTAACCTAATAATGTAATCTATTAACTATGCATAAAAACTTGTCTGTTTACTTAATTAACAGATATGAGTGTCATGCCTTAACATATTTTAATACGACTGACTTTATATTTAATGTGAATTTAACATTGAAAGTTAATGTGAATAAAAATATTGTAAGTTAGGCTACTAATCATAATACATTGTAGGCTACAGAAAGAGAGCAAAGAACATTTACATAAAGAACATTTTCACTGACAGTCTAGAGTTCAAGCACTCTCAAAAACTCCCATTTAAACCACTGAAGCTGTTTACACTATGAAATGAATATCTTACTTACAGATTCATACACACATTTGCACTTTGTTGTTGAATTCGCCAGAAAGATGTATTAAGTTTTTAATTAATGTATTAAAAACGGCATTTTAGCGATGCCGATGACTCATCTGAACGCTTCTGATTGGCCATTGCGTTCATAAGCTCAACAGCATAGTGTGTGATTGGTTATAATGCGCAGTGCTTTAAAAACGCGTCTGTATCTGGCTCAGTGCCAGCCAGCGAACACAGATTTGAATTTAGCAGCTGATGATATGAAGCGCTGAACGTTCTAATCACGCCGATGTGATTGTATTAATTATAGAAAATATCAATCTAAATTAAAAGGCTATTTTTTGACTTTTGGAAGCTGCATTCAAAATCCACTTGGCTCAAATACCTTTGAATAGGCATGACGCCTCTGTATACGCATCAGAAGCGGCTTATTACAGTGTAAAAAGGTGGCGTGAGTGCTGTGGTGCTGAACGGACAGCTCCCTCACTGGAGCGCTGCACTACAGGGAACACATACAAATATCCGTCTCACGCGTTATGCTTACTAATGAGTTTAATCTATTGACTTATTTATTGTATTTAATTAAAAATGAGCCAATATTCCCATCACTCTCTCTCTCCCCGCAGCTGAATTCACCGCAGTGGACAGCAGGCAGTTCAGAGCCATTACAGGCTGATTCCAAATGAAAACCGAGGCTGGTTTTAATTTGTTAGGAGTGATCAGGGAGCGTGTATTGATTCCCTCCGCACAGCACTGGATGTTTTACAGCTTAAAGTCAACACCTGTGTATTACCTCCAGCACACCTCAACCAGCCGCGTTTATTCCCGAGTGAATGCACCACTCTCTTTGTTCTACACCATTTCTGAGATTGAAAGTATGACAAAACTACAACCTTTACGTTGTAATACAAAGGTTTTGATAATTCTAACAGCTGCGTTTGGTTATTAGAGCCTGAGTCACGTGATTATCACATAGGTACACATTTTGAGAGAGAAAGATCGAGGGAAAGTGGGCGGAGTCACGGTGGAGAGTGGGCGGAGTCGCTCACCGTTCCGTTACACGGCTCCGTTTCTCCCGGTCGCGTTCAGTGCATCAGCTGCGAGGATCTGAGGAAACTCACCCACTCTCCCGTGTCTCGGATACTTTACGGTCCCACGGACGCGCCGCCCGCCCGGTCTCCAGTCAGAGAACCGTCCCGTCTCGAGGTGAGTGAAGCGAATGATGAATAATGTCTGTGTGTAAAATGAAGCCAATTAACGCAGACGCCTGTGAAGCTCGCGCTCAAGGAGCCGAACGCGGGAAACGCGTCCGTTAAAGTCCGTTGTCAGGATTTTCTCCTCAGGGACTGTTAATCATATCAGATGGACATATTCAGCGGATTTATAATCCAGATATAATCCGCGCCCTTCCTGTGAGACTCTGGAGTTGTTATTGGATAAAAATCAGACAGTGAGCTTTTTAATATTTTATATTTTGGGCGTGTTTAAAACGAAGTCCTCTAACTCAAAAAGCTTGACGTCTTTACCTCAAGTGCCCCGCTCCTAATTTCACCTGCTCTCGTTTTCTCCCTCTCTCTTTCAGATGATGTTGAGTCTCGGTCTGTTCGTGTCTCTGGTGGTTCTGACGGTGTCCGTTAACGGTAGCAGTGACGGAAACCCGCTGGACAATGATAAGTGGATGAGCACCGTGTCCCAGTACGACAAGAGCAAATACTGGAACAAATTCCGCGACGTGAGTTTGTCGTTAGGCTACATTTCTTTCTGCTGCTGGGACACTCCTGTGTGTGTTTTGCTTTCTATACAGGGACCAGATGTGCCCTCAAAGGTCTTGTAGTCGTTATAATTAGCTTAATTTAGAACAAAAGTCAAAGGAAGGTTTTTGTGTTTTGTTAGCCTGCTTGGGATTTCTCTAAATATCCCTTGAAGAACTGCAAAGCTGACTGAACATTATTTTGTTGGCTTTGCTACAAGCTAAAAGCTTGGCAAAATAGTTTAATTAAAATCTAAAATGTCAAAAGGTATATTTTAGGGTTAGGGGTTGTTTAGTGTTTATAATACACCTCAAAACAATGGATATGGGTATGAGCTTGTCTGTGTTTACATTTGTATACTGTTTCTAGTATGTAGTATGCAAGCTCAAAATAGCTTAAAATTACTGGTCGATAGTATGTTTGTGCTTTTTCAGGTGAATATATTACTCACAACCAAGAAATGGTAGAGGATGAATATGAACACTTATCTAGTATAAAGTATGCAAACGGTAGTAGGTTAAATTATGTCTGAACACATAATAGCATAAAAGCTGAAAAATGAGGGAAAAAAACAAAAAAACCCAGGGAGCTGTGAGAGCTTTTCAAATGTACACTGGTGCTGTAGATATCAAGAAAGTTGTTAGCTGTGGTTAAACTGTACTTGTTTTATGATTTTGTACCAGGGCCATAAACTATGGAAGCTTGTTTCTGCCATGAGATTTAAAAAAAAATGAATGATTTACCTCACAATTACCTCACAAATTACCAGTGATTTACCACAATTTTTATCTCACAATTCGGATATTTTTTTTCCTCATAATTTTCGCAAATTCTGACATTTTTTTCCACCGCAAATCTCTATATTGCACAATTCTGTCTTTTTTCTCAGAATTGCGAGATATAAATTCAGAATTGCAAAAAAGTAAGAATTGTAAGATAAGAAGTCATAATTACCATTTTATTTTATAGTGGGGGAAAAAAGTGAGATGTAAACCAAGAAAAATAATTCTGAATTTGTCTCACCATTATGGCTTTTTTTCTTAGAACTGTGAAAAGTAAGAATTGTGAGATAAAAAGTTGCAATTAACTTTTTATTTCCATAGTGGAAACAATAAAACAGAATTGCAAGATATAAACATAAAAAAGTCTTATGAAAAAAAGAATTATGAGATAAGTCAGAATTTTGACTTTATATCTCATATTTATGACTGTTTTCCATCCGAACTGTGAAAAAGTCTGAATTGTGAGATAAAAAGTCACAATTTTCATTTTTTAAAATTCTGTAGCCAAGAACAAAACAAAAGAAAACAGAATTGTGAGATGTAAACCCAGAGTTTTGTGGAAAAAAGTCAGAATTGTCAGAATTGCAAAAAGTTGCAAATACCATTTTTTTTATTGCACAATGGAAAAAAAAAGATTAAAAAAAAATTGTAAGATGTAAACCCAAAATTCAAAAAAGGCTGAATTGTGAGATAAAAAGTCATAATTATGTTTTTTTTTATCCAGTGCCAGAAATGTGCTTCCATAATAACAACCTTAAAAACAGAGGAATTCAATTTTGCAGGTTTTCAATATCTGATACACAAACGA
This sequence comes from Spinibarbus caldwelli, assembly GCA_039654775.1. NCBI lineage: Eukaryota > Metazoa > Chordata > Actinopteri > Cypriniformes > Cyprinidae > Spinibarbus > Spinibarbus caldwelli. The sequence goes on along the minus strand of CM077247.1, from coordinate 23,411,779 downwards.
GCTCATTTGGCCCTGAATATGTGGTTACAGTCTTGTTGTAGTAAGTCCCAAAACTACCGTACACTTCAGCAGTGATGTGCATAGCTTTAGTATGCAGTCAAAGTATGCCAATTGGGATGCAGCCTGTGCGTAGCGTGCATGTGTTGTGTAATCCGCACCGGAGAGACTGAGATCTGGAAACGAAGCACCTGTCCATAAGTGTGTTCGGAGGGTCTCAGCTGTGGGATCCATATGAGAGTGAGATTCGGAGGCTCTTTATATGGATGAAGTGATTGCAGGAGGTGAAATGAAGAGTCTCTTCATGCCTCTCTGTCTTTCGCTATGCATCTCTCTCTCCTCTCATTCTTTATCTCTGCCTCTCTTTCCCTCTGTGTCAGTAATTTTTCTGTGTTAATGAGAGGTGATATTATGAATGCTGATGCAGTGAGAGACACTTTGAAAAGGAAGGTGACAAGGACATTAGCACATTATGAACACACACACACACACACACACGCTCATATGGTTCACACTGAACAGCCGCCAATACTGGAAAAATCATTATGGGTGGGCGGAATGACCGACATCTTACATCTTGGTAAGTGTAGATCACAATGTAGGCATTTTTTTCTGAAAAATCAATGTGCAAATGGTTAATGTATTAAATAGCCATCTGGTAATGGTATTTTTAGATTAGCCAGTAAATGAAATACTGTACATATTAAAGGCACTTCATGTCTTTTTGACTTTTTATTTGGAGGACAGCAAAAAATCAGGTTATTCATAACAAATGAAGTCTGGCATCAGTACAAAGCAAGATTCACATTATATAAGAGCAAAAGTTGTTTTATAAAACTCTCATTGGGTGAAGAAAAGTGGAATTTTAATTTCATTAGTGATTTCATTAGTGATTAATAATTTCATTAGTTTGAATTGAATTGATGATCCACTACAGGAAGTTGAATTACATTTATGAATTGTATTTGTCTCAATTTCAGTTCTAAAGAAATTGAATTCTGGGAAATGAAGCGTTCTTCCACCCTGACATATAAAATGAAAGTTTATTTATTAATAAGAGGATGTGTATATAAATCATTTACAAAATTGTGTTGGTGGCATTTCAAATAATAAAAAAAGCCTGCAGTGTAATTTTTTTAAAGTTATAATTAAAAGATTATTGGGTACATTTTACAAGAAAATATTTTATTTTTTTTAACACTTTTTCTACTTCACAATTTCCCATTTAATTTCATGTGTTGCTGTTTCTTTGAAATGATTTGTAAAAAAAAAAAGGAAAAAATAAAGAAAATTGTTTCTATACTTTTTTAGTGCATAAAACGTTAAGACTTGAAGACTTCTTGAACTTTTTATTTAAACTAAACTAAACTAAACTAAACTAAACTAAACTTAAAAGGCTCAAGCCAGAATGTAAACTTTCTAAAGTTTCTAGTTAGAAATGACACTTTCTGCATTTTGTCAGTTTGTCAGTACTTCCTTAAATTCAAATTTGAATTGCAATTCTGCATCCTGTTTGCTACCTCTGCTCAATTAAAATTCAGGAAGTGTATTGGAATTTAAAAAGCATTTTTAATTCAATTCTGAACACTTAACCCTGTTGTAAATTGACTGATGTACGTGCACCTCTGGCATCAGCTGAATTCTCTATTCTCTTATGTGTGTGGTGTGTGTGTGTGTGTATATATATATATATATATAGGCCTATATACAGGTGCATATCAATAAATTAGAATGTCGTGGAAAAGTTCATTTATTTAAGTAATTCAACTCAAATGGTGAAACTCGTGTATTAAATAAATTCAATGCACACAGACTGAAGTAGTTTAAGTGTTTGGTTCTTTTAATTGTCGTGACGTATTGTCAAGTATGGTGACCCATACTCGAAATTGGTGCTCTGCATTTAACCCATCCAAGTGCACAAACACAGCAGTAAGTAGTGAACAAAAGCACACACCCGGAGCAGTGGGCAGCCATTGCTCCAGCGCCCGGGGAGCAATTGGGGGTTCGGTGCCTTGCTCAAGGGCACCTCAGTCATGGTATCGAAGGCAGAGAGAGTGCTGTTCATTCACAATCCCCACCTTCAATTCCTGCCGGTGCGAGAATCGAACCGGCAACCTTTAGGTGACAAGCCCGACTCCCTAACCATTAGGCCATCACTTCCCTATCACAATCAATTGTGGTGATTTTTGCTCATATTTAACAAAAACCCACCAATACACTATCTCAACAAATTAGAATATGGTGACATGCCAATCAGCTAATCAACTCAAAACACCTGCAAAGGTTTCCTGAGCTTTCAAAATGGTCTCTCAGTTTGGTTCACTAGACTACACAATCATGGGGAAGATTGCTGATCTGACAGTTGTCCAGAAGACAATCATTGACACCCTTCACAAGGAGGGTAAACCACAAACATTCATTGCCAAAGAAGCTGGCTGTTCACAGAGTGCTGTATCCAAGCATGTTAACAGAAAGTTGAGTGGAAGGAAAAAGTGTGGAAGAAAAAGATGCACAACCAACCGAGAGAACCACAGCCTTATGAGGATTGTCAAGCAAAATCAATTCAAGAATTTGGGTGAACTTCACAAGGAATGGACTGAGGCTGCGGTCAAGGCATCAAGAGCCACCACACACAGACGTGTCGAGGAATTTGGCTACAGTCGTCGTATTCCTCTTGTTAAGCCACTCCTGAACCACAGACAACATCAGAGGTTCTTCTCCTTACCTGGGCTAAGGAGAAGAAGAACTGGACTGTTGCCCAGTGGTCCAAAGTCCTCTTTTCAGATGAGAGCAAGTTTTGTATTTCATTTGGAAACCAAGGTCCTAGAGTCTGGAGGAAGGGTGGAGAAGCTCATAGCCCAAGTTGCTTGAAGTCCAGTGTTAAGTTTCCACAGTCTATGATGATTTGGGGTGCAATGTCATCTGCTGGTGTTGGTCCATTGTGTTTTTGAAAACCAAAGTCACTGCACCCGTTTACCAAGTAATTTTGGAGTACTTCATGCTTCCTTCTGCTGACCAGCTTTTAAAGATGCTGATTTCATTTTCCAGCAGGATTTGGCACCTGCCCACACTGCACCAAAAGTTGGTTAAATGACCATGGTGTTGGTGTGCTTGACTGGCCAGCAAACTCACCAGACCTGAACCCCATAGAGAATCTATGGGGTATTGTCAAGAGGAAAATGAGAAACAAGAGACCAAAAAAAAAAAGCTGAAGCTGAAGGCCACTGTCAAAGAAACCTGGGCTTCCATACCACCTCAGCAGTGCCACAAACTGATCACCTCCATGCCACGCCGAATTGAGGCAGTAATTAAAGCAAAAGGAGCCCCTACCAAGTATTGAGTACATATACAGTAAATGAACATACTTTCCAGAAGGCCAACAATTCACTAAAAATGTTTTTTCTATTGGTCTTATGAAGTATTCTAATTTGTTGAGATAGAGAATTGGTGGGTTTTTGTTAAATGTGAGCCAAAATCATCACAATTAAAACAACCAAAGACTTAAACTAATTCAGTCTGTGTGCACTGAATTTATTTAATACACGAGTTTCACAATTTGAGTTGAATTACTGAAATAAATGAACTTTTCCATGACATTCTAATTTATTGAGATGCACTCGTGTGTGTGTGTGTGTGTGTGTATATGTATGTATATATATATATATATTATATAATATTGTAAAGCAGTTCTTTTCTAATATGTCTACAGCAGTGTAAATGCTATGCAAAACCTTTGTCACACATTCCTACCATTGTGTGGTAGATACGTCATAACGCTTCGTGTGTGTGTTGTGAATGTGTGTAATAACTCCACAAGTTCCATCAGTCTGTAGGGTGAGAGATGACAGGTAGTGTTGAGCCCATGGTTTAAAAGCTTTAAACTGGTTTCCTGAGGATCTAGTGCAGAAAGACATTTTTAAACACACACACACACGCACATTTTGAAAGGCTTTCTGTTCCAGTAATAGTCTGAAGCCTGAAATTAGTGGTCGTTTTAAAGGTCGTTGTGAAATCTATGTAGGGCTGTCTAATGCAGTGCTCTGGCTGAGCAGGTTTGATTCAGCATTGTTTTTCCATTCACTTTTGGCCTAAAGAACAACTTGCTCACCAGTGGATCCTCTGCAGTGAATGGGTGCGTTCAGATTGAGAGTCCAAACAGCTGATAAAATCATCACAATAGTAATCAACACCACTCCAGTCCATCAATTAACATCTTGTGAAGTGAAAATCTAAGTGTTTGTAAGAAACAAATCCATCAATAAAACATTTGAAACTTCAAACCCTTGCTAAAATACAAGTCCTCTATCCATAATATTGCTTTCTCCAGGAAAAAAAACTCATCTGCTCTGAATCAGAGGAGAAATATGCACAGATCAAGCCTGAAACAGTTCTAAACAAATATGAGGGTGGATTTTGATTTGAGAGGACAACAGGGGATGGACTTTTTCATTGAAAAAGCGTTATTATGGATTATGGACTGTTGAAATCACGTGACCCTGGTGTAGTTCGTTTATAGCCTACGTTTAGCTTTTTACTTCTGGCAATTTAATTTAGGCTTCAAGATTCATAAATGTTAAGTTAATTTGTGAAGCTTATGATAAACAAAATTTATTAGAATCAAACTTTTGTTGATCCCAGAGTTTATTTTCTGCTATAATCCAAAAGCCTATTGGATTTTTGTTGAGGGAACAAGGGTGATGCAAAATCCCAGGTATGCCTACAAAAATACGTCATCACTGCAGCACTCATTTGGTTCAAGGTGATGATTTGCAAAAGAACAATGAAGCGTTTCATATGGCATAGGGCTATAAAACTCCTTTTGCTTCTAATCGTAACATTTACTTTTTAAAGACCAGTCAGTTTCTGTAGCTTTGAGTTCATTTGTATGCTAGTGTACTCATAAATTGACAAGATTAACTTGCAGCAGATTTACACATTAAAAATTCAGTCTTTCTCCTCTGGGAAAACTGAACAAATATTGCTCATGAGTCATCTTGCAATATGTTCTGCCCAAACTTCCTGTTTCAACAGGAAACACATCAATGCAGGAAAGAAAATTGACCTTGTCAAGTTGTTTCTTTAGGAGTGAAGGACTGACTGTCCTTGCTAAAGGCTGATGGGTCTGAATTGGATGTGGTTGGACAGTAGAGGTGAGGTTACAGCAGGAAAGACTGGATGTGAACAGGAGGTCTGATTTTTAAAATCTCATTAATGAAATGCTTTAGGTTTGTGCTGTGCAGCATTGTGTTGTTAAAGGATGGAAATATTATTTTGCCATTGATTTTAGGTGTAAGGGATTCATAAAGTCATCATTAAAGTGAGTTTTGAATGCAGAAATCAATCTTTTGCCAGAGTTAAAAACAGCAGCATTTGGACGTCAGAGATCTGACTATCATTTGATCATTTGAAAAGTACAAATTCAGGAGGCGTTATACTGACTGTACCATTCAATTTGATTCGATTCGGTGTCCTTTTAAGTCATTTATGAGAGAACTCAAAGGGCACAATCATGAGAGAGACCTTGTGTATGTGTATGTGTGTATGTGTGTGTGTGTGTGTGTGTGGTGTGGATCCTGTGGGGCCGCTGTGACTGCCATGTAAATGAGCCTCATTACTGAGAAACTGCTCACCGTCTAAACGAGAGGAGCGCTGAGGACAGCAGAGGAGAGGCTGGAAATTTTGTTTTTTTTTTGTGCTCTATTGTTCTCCAGAGGAAAGGCGGCTTGTGATTTACTGTAATCACTGGGATTCGGTGTCTTTAGAGTTTCTGTCTTTCTCTTTCTGGTTCATTTTTGCTTTCTGTTACTCCTTTTCTAAGGAAATAGTGCTGACGTCAGTGCAGAGGATCTGTGAACCTCTCTCAGATCAGACCTGCATTTCCAGTGACTTCAGAGATGAATAACGACCCAGCTGACTACATTACTACATAACCTGCCCTCTGAGTACTGGTAGTTGGGTGCTTACATGGGGCAAAATTAAGAATTGAGGAATTATCTCAGGAATTATTTTAGTTCATTATTTTGACTTTTGAGATGAACTGGCCTTAACTCACAGGGGTTAAATTGGAATTTGAATTGAAATGACAGGAAGAGGAATTTGCTAAATTGCAATTAAGAGAAGTTTAACATGGGCAATGCATTCTGGGAAATGAAGTATTATTCCATTACACCCATCCATCCATCATTCTATTGTTTGATTTATTGTTGAATTGTTTTGTTGTTCTGTCTATCATTGTCTATATCTTTCTGTTGTTCCATCCATCCATCCATCCATGCATCCATTCATTGTTCTATCTATTGTTCTATAATTCTCTGTTGTTCTGTCTATCCACCTATCCATCTATGCCTCCATCTATCATTCTATTTATCGTTTTGTTGTTTGATTTATTGTTGTATTGTTATATTGTTCTTTCTATCATTGTATCGTTCTATCTATCATTCCATCCATCCACCCATTCATTAATTCATTCATCCATTCATCCATCCATCCATAATTCTATCTATCATTCTATCTATCGTTCTATCATTCTGTCTATTGTTCCATCAATCCATCATCCATCGTTCTGTTTATCATTCTGTCATTTGGTTTATTGTTGTATTGTTCTATAGAGCTCCGGAGTTTGACGTCACGCAATCTAAACTCCCCCATTTTGGCAGGCAATCAGGAGAGCGCCAGAGCGGCTGTAGCCTTGGTATCGACAGTGGTCGAACAATCATTTAACCAGAACCAGACTGTTTAGACCTTACAAACCTTACTATTTAAACAGCTCTTGTGCACCAGGATGCCAGAACAGGTGGGGGAAAGCAAAGGGGAAATCATTTTATCTTATTTCTAAAATGATCCCAATAGACAGCGAAAATGGTTCACTGCAATAAAACGCTAACAAATAAATGCTAAAATGCTAACCTGCACAACTAATGGGCAACTAATGACACCTCATTTGGATATTTTCATGTCTGGGAAAAAATTGGGATTAAACAGGTTAAGATTTCGTGACATTTATGATGTCTAATGTTACTGTACTCACAGTGATATAGCTATGCTGGTAGGGGTGTGCAATATGACGATTTTTGATCGTGGACGATAAAAATGTCTCCACGATCTGCTTTTGGTGAAATATCGTAGTATCGTGCTACAGCGCATATTCTATCAGCTGCAGTTCTGGCGCCTCCGTCATATACTGTACAACGCCACATACATTCACATCAGTGTTAACTCAGTGGTAGAGTTACTCTCACGGGACACTGCACTTATTCGCAATCACAAATGTACATTATTCGGATCTGCTTTAAAGCCTTGCCGGTTAAATCTTTTATTCATGCGCTGGTCTGACGTGCGCTTTTTCTGAGCCCGAACACCTGAAGCGCACGCACTAAAATCCTGTCAAACAGTGCCTGATCACTGAACTAAGTTATCTTTTACACTAACATTGTCAAAACACACAAGGTTTATGTATAGACTCCGTTGGTTATGTCTAAACTGAAAGTAAACAGCTGAGAGAAAACAGATGTGCGCCTCTGTATATGTTACACACACTAAGTCCACACGTGTGTTTTTGAAGATATAAGGTCCGTTTATTTCAAGAACACTTCTAACACAGAGTTACACTCCGGGGAACATCAACAACACAACCTTATCAACCCGTCTCACGATTACTCTCCTTGGTTTTTTTCTTAATCTCCCGATTCTACACATCTGTCTTCTACAGATCTCGTCTGCCAAGTTTCAGCTTAAAAGTCACAGACAGACTTTATACATACATACTATTGTGCAGATAGAGCATGAAGAGAACTGAAATATTAAATATAAATCACAAGACCTAAAAGAATGCAGAAAAATTTAATAACTGTGTAATTGTTTCAACACACTGACTTTGAATCCAATAATAAACTTGTGGGGGGTGGGACTTGTCCCTTACACTCTCCCCTCCAAAATTGATGTCGTCTCGACATCCCCTGTCTCATCATCATGTCCCAGACATCTCTAAGTCGTTGAGCTACAGGAGTCAGCTATAGTAAATACTACTTAAGGATACAATGATGGCTTATGCCAAAAATCACATTAACAAATACCTCCCATGTTATTGCTATGTTTCTGTAGCTGGCATCATTGTGCACCATGAAAGCAGCTACATTCGCCATTATCAATACGGACGCTGTATCCTTCTGCAGGTCTCTTGTACCATTCGCTCAAACAAAACCTATTAGACACATCACCGGCTTCGGATTCTTGTCATCACACTTCACAGTTCCCCATTGCCTTTTTTTCGTCTATCATTATCATATCTGATTGAACAGGGTCAATGGAAAATACAACTTATCCATAACAACGTTAACAAATCTGTAACTGAAAGTGTGCTATCCACTAAATAAAGGTCAACATTTTAAACTAATCGGAGTCTGTGCAATTTTTTTTTTTTTTTTTTTTTTAATATATGTATACCTATGTGTGTATATGAGTCTATGTACTACTCTAACGTGGGTTCTCCTAGGGTATGGTACGTAAATGTCTGTTTGTGTTTTCGTTTTCTTAAAGGATATAATCTCTGTGGTAGTACAGGTTCTGGCCTTTGGATTCCACTTCCCTCCCGCTCAGGGGCGGCTCCATCATCGGATTCAGTACTCAACTCTACTGGTCCTTCATCAGGTGTCGCTAGTCCCTCCGCCTCTGAAGACTCTACTTCCCCATTGCCACACCTTGTGTTCACTTCCTTCACATGCTGAGGAACGACCTCTTCCATGTCCCCTTCCACCATCGCCGTGGATCGGCCATCCTCTTTTACTGACTCCTGTGTCACTTGTGGATAGCATTCTTCCGCCTCCAGCTGCAGCTGTTCTTTCCGCTGGGCTGGTTTGAATGGTCTGCAGAATCCTGTCCATTCGCTCTCATCCTCAGAGCTACTTTCCCTTGCTTGCTGCTCAGAATTTGATTTGCTTTGTTTTCCTTTGACCTTCTTTCTCAGAGTTGTTGTGGTTTGTTCAACCGGCAGGAATTCACAAGGCAGGAGCATGTTACGATGAAGGACTCTGATTCGCCCTTGTCCAGTTTCAGGCTGCACCTCATAGACTGGACATTCTGTTCTTTTTTTATGGACCACATAGACCTGTTCCTCCCAATAGGATCTAATTTTTCCTGGGCCCCCTCTTTCGCTCATGTTCCTGACCAGAACTCTACAGCCAGGCTGTAACTCCGCTCCATGGGTCTTTCTGTCGTACCTGTCCTTGGCTCTCCCGCTGGCCATGCTCGCCGATTCCGAAGCCAGCTTATATGCCTGATCCATTCGTTTTCTCCAGCTTTCTGCATACTCCTGATGAGATGAGGACTGGTCTCTGGGGCTGAGGTTGAACATGATATCAATAGGGAGCCTAGGATGACGTCCAAACAGCAGGAAGTAAGGAGCAAATCCTGTTGCCTCATTACGTGTGCAATTATATGCATGCACTACTTGTGCCAGGGAGTTCTTCCAATCCATCTTTTCCCTGTCAGTCAGATTCCGCAACATGGACAAGAGCGTTCTATTAAATCGCTCCACCTGACCATTCCCCTGCGGGTGGTAAGGTGTTGTTCTGGAGCCTTTAATACCACTATACTGTTGGAGTTGTGCGAACAACTGGTTGTCAAACTCCTTCCCCTGGTCATGGTGCAATCTTATGGGGAAACCAAATTTCAACACAAAATCCCCGAAGATCTTTTGAGCTGCTGTCTTAGCTGACTTGTTGAGGCATGCATAGGCTTGAGCAAAGCGAGTAAAATGGTCCATAATGACCAAAATATATTCATACCCGCCTCTGCATCTCTCCAGATGAAGAAAGTCAACTGAAACCAGTTCAAAGGGGTGAGTTGTTTCAATATTGGTGAGTGGTGCTCGGTTTGGCTTGTTGGGGCGTTTTGTCTTGAGACAGCGACATACTCGTAAGACATGATGTTCTACGTCCCTCTGCATATGTGGCCAGTAAAATCTGTCTCGCATAAGGTGGAGTGTCCGCTCTACACCGAGGTGACCCATATTTTCGTGCAACTCTTTGAAGGCCAGCCCATGGAATTTCTTGGGCAGCACCAGCTGTAATAAGGTTGCGGTTTTCCTGTAGAGTACCCCATGCTCATCCAGTATCAACCTTTTTCTCTCCCGCATCAGTACTGCCCGGCCGTCATGACCACTCCAATCCCTGTCTCTATGCCATCTGTTTGTTCTTATGCAGTTCAACACAGGGCTGATCACTGGATCCTGTTCCTGGGCATCCCTCAACACTCCTCTGTCGAAGTTCAACCGGTTATCCTCTTCTTCACCTAGTGCTGTCTCGATGGTCACCGGACACATCCACGGAGTATGTTCCTTTGACTGAACACTGAGAGCTTTGGTCACACAGCTGATAACATCTGGACTCACTTCCACCAAACACTTCTGCATATATTCCTCCATCCCCAGTGGCATGCGTGACAAACCATCCGCATCAGTGTTGGTCTTCCCTGGACGATACTTAATTGTGAAATTAAAATCCGCCAGCTCTGCAACCCAGCGATGTGTAGTGGCATTTAGTTTAGCTGTTGTGAGCACATATGTTAAAGGGTTGTTGTCGGTGTAGACGACAAAAGAAGGAGTATAGTAGAGGTAATCTCTGAAGCGTTCACATATTGCCCACTTCATGGCCAAGAACTCAAGCTTTCCTGAATGTAGATGATAGTTCCTTTCTGCAGCAGTTAAAGTTCTGGATCCGTAAGCAACTACCCGGAGCTTGCCTTCTTGTCTTTGATATAACACTGATCCCAGCCCTTCTTGGGATGCATCGCAGTGGAGGATGAATGGCTCTTCAAACCTTGGGTAACCCAAAACAGGAGGTAGTGTAAGAAGATCGATCAACTGGCAGAGCACCTCCTGGTGCTTTGGCATCCAGACAATGGGATGTGTTGAGGGGAGCTGTCCCTGCCTATTTCCTTTCTTAGCAGTTTTCTTTCCTCTTTTAGGAGCTATCTGACATGCACCCTTTTCCAGGCTCAGAAGGTGATAGAGCGGGGTAGCTATTCTGGAGAAATTTGGTATGTATGAGCGGTAGTATGATATAAATCCCAACAACTTCCGAAGGTCCCCTACTGTTGCTGGTTTCCGCTCTCGCAAGGCCTGAACAGGTGCGAGGTCTGCAGGGTCCATGGTATGACCATCTTTGGACACCAGCTTTCCCAGGTACCTTACACGATTCTTAAAGACCTCACATTTTCTTGCTGTCAGCTTAATCCCATGTTGTTGATAACGCTGCAAGATTTTCCGTAAGTCTCTAATGTGGTCTTCGAAGGTTTTGCTGTGAACTAGATTGTCATCCAAATATGGCTGACATATTTCATCTCTCAGCCCTATTAGACATTCCTCCATGCAGCGTTGGAACTCTGCTGGCGCTGACGACAGGCCAAATGGAATGCGGACCCATTCATAGAGCCCCCAAGGTGTAATAAAAGCTGTCAGTGGTCGGCTATTTTCCTCCAAAAATCCTTGGTGGTAAGCTTTTCCTTGGTCTAAGATGGAAAACCAAGCACTTCCACTGAGACTGTCCAGCATGTCTTGAATGCGGGGAATTGGATGGCGGTCTGGGATAGATTTCTGGTTCAGTTCGCGATAGTCACAGCACAATCGCAGACTCCCATCTTTCTTCCGCACACATACCATGGGCGATGAATATGCAGACCTTGATTTTGTAATCCAGCCACGGTTCAATAGATCTTCTAGGTATTCTTTGACTTCCTTATGAAGTGGTTTTGGTACCGACATGTATGTTCGCCTCACTGGTGTTGTGTCTTTCAGTCTGATTTTCAACTCCAGCGATGGGATACACCCAACGTCTCCATCATTTCTGGAGAAAGCCGCACATTCCTCCCTCAGCAACTTCCTTACCTCCTCCTGCTGTTGAGGCAACAAATGACTCACAGGAACAGGTGGGTCCCATCGGTCTGCATCGGGCTGCACCATGTACCCTGAAACCACTTCTTTTGCCGTTTCAGCTTTCTCAACTCCCAGCATCTCCTCCCTGTGACTCATTACATCTTCAAAATCCACAGGTCTTGCAGCAGCAGGGTAGACAGCTTTTACACTCTGCACATGGCCTAACACTGTGCGTGGTCGAAGTGTAATATCATGACATGTGTCATTACTTACTGGGATGAATATTTTTGATCGGCTACCCCTCTGGAGCTTGACCACGTTCTCAGTGACTGTCAGTCCCTCAGGCCAGTCAGTACTCTGGACCGGAACAAACAGCATCTCCTGGTTACATGTCAGAGGAATGGTACGCACTGAACACTTAACTACTTTTATCTCACCAGGTAGAATTTTTGTTCTTTGTCTGCTCCCTTTCACGGTTCCCTCGCTAAAGTCTGAGTCACCCTGTTGGACCAATCGCATTAGCCCCTCTGCCCTCTTGCAATCTACTGAGAAGGCTGCAGTCAATGTTTTTACAATAGCTTGAGTTGGTTGTTCTTTCTCCTGGTGTAGAAGATGTTCAATAACGTTATATCCAATGATTGGATCTTCTGCCACACCAGATGATTTTGCTACCAGCAATGGCACAAGAAACTCTGTGCTGGATACGCCAGAGGGTTCAAGCTGGAACTTTACTTCAATCCATCCGCTGAACGGGATGTCTGTCTGATTTACAGCCTTTCCGGTCAATGTGCCTGGTCCCAGAATCTCCTCTGTGTCCCTTACTTTTGTATGAGGTAAATATTCTTTGCGCCACTTTTCATTGATCAGGCAGACCTGTGAGCCCGTATCCCATAATACTTGTGTTGGGACGCCATCCAGGAAGCAATTGACAGTACATTTCTTTCCTATCAGGTTCAGCAGTTGAGCTTTACGCTTAGGGGACAGGTGAGCTGCATAGATGGACCCCTCCAGCCTGTCTGCACTTGCAGAGTGCTGCTGTACATTTTCTGGCCGTGCAAGGTGACTTGTGTTTTTGCAGAGCACCTCACTGGTGTTACCATCCAATCCACATTGTCTCTGGCTCTGGGTGTGAAGTGAGGTTGAAGCCGCCGCTATCACTTGATCCACATTCACTGTATGCCGTTGTGCCCTACAGCCTTTAGAAAAGTGTCCCGGCTGACCACATTTAAAACAGTGATTACATTGCTCACTGTTGCCATTGTCTTGACAGGACTTACAAATTTTTTTGGAAGGTGGGCGGCCATGACGGAAGGATGGTTGTGATTCACGGATGCTATTTTTGATTTCTGTTATCTCATCTTTCAACTCTTTGACAAGTTCGAACAATTCTGCCTCGCGTTTGGATGTGTAGCTCTGGACCCTCTGTTCTTTCCCTCTAGCTGTTGCACCCTCTGTGAGTTTTTGTCCATCTGCTGCTTCTCCAAGTCTTTGTAATACCTGTACATCGGCCTGGAGCTCGTTTACTTTAGTCACTTTTGCATAGGTATTTTTCTTTTGTTTCTGTATTCTCTCATTTTCAATACCTGCAGCCTCATTCAATTTCTCAATGAGCTCTTCATCTGTAATAGACTGATTCTCCAGATCACCTTTCAACTGGAATTTTATGTGATCGCTTGTGAGTCCAGTACTGACAGATCGCAAGAACTTCCTTTGGATGAGCTCAGCACTGTACTGTTCTTCAGCCCCCCCATCTCTGGAAGCGATTAGTAACCTCTCTTTCAGTTCTATAGCTCTGAACAAGAAGTTTTGGGGTGATTCACGGCTGTCTTGTGTGATGTTCACCAGCTTGTGATACAAATCTGTGGGGCTATCCTCTTTAAAATGGCCCTTAAGGATGGTTTTTAACTGGAGAAGGGTCAGATGACTTTTGATTTCCAGCATATCCCGAAGGCTAAGACCTGGACTGATGGCCCTCACAACCGCATCCACAATTTCTGTCTCTGTATGGCCTTTCTGCACTCCACTTTCAATCTGATGCATTAAATTTGTGTAAGACAGCCGATCCTTCTGGCCTCGCTCTCCTATCTGTCCCCAAATTTTGAAATCACGCCTGATGGTCACCTCTGGCACTCGTGATGGCTGTGGCTGAGCCTCCCCGGATATAGCTGGAATTGCTCTGCTCTCTTTGATCCGTACTTGATCACTCAGCCTCATAATTTCGCTCTCTAACACTTTTGTAGAGTTCTGGAAACTAAGCTGGAGATCTGCATATTGTTTTTTCAACTTTTCCAGCTCATCTTCATCCCCCCTTACACTCCTCACTGCCTCACGAGCACCCTGGCCTTTCATTTCTTTAATCCATTCCACCACACTGACAATGAAATGACGTGCTGCTTCCTCCTCCTCTTTTTCAATTACATCGTCAATCTCTTCATTAATTCGATGAATCAACACATGCTTTTTCGTTACCTCGTCTCCTGGAACTTTTGCAAACACTGCCAATTCCCTAAGTTGATCAAACGTCAGATGAGGTAAGTCCGCGCCGAGTCGATCTTGTAACTGCCGAAGATCCATTTTAGCTTCCGCGGTTCTCTCTCACTCACTCACGCGCTCGCTGCAGCAGCCGCTCCGTGTATGCCTCTTCGTCGCTCGCGCTGCTGTTCGCATTCCTTGAATACTCCTAAGCTGGCTCGCCAATTTTGTTACACACACTAAGTCCACACGTGTGTTTTTGAAGATATAAGGTCCGTTTATTTCAAGAACACTTCTAACACAGAGTTACACTCCGGGGAACATCAACAACACAACCTTATCAACCCGTCTCACGATTACTCTCCTTGGTTTTTTTCTTAATCTCCCGATTCTACACATCTGTCTTCTACAGATCTCGTCTGCCAAGTTTCAGCTTAAAAGTCACAGACAGACTTTATACATACATACTATTGTGCAGATAGAGCATGAAGAGAACTGAAATATTAAATATAAATCACAAGACCTAAAAGAATGCAGAAAAATTTAATAACTGTGTAATTGTTTCAACACACTGACTTTGAATCCAATAATAAACTTGTGGGGGGTGGGACTTGTCCCTTACATATAGATGCGTGCAGGTCTTAAAGGGGCAGTATTGAACATGCTGCCGACTGTCATCAAAGGGATAGTTCACCCTAAAATTTAATTTCTGCCATTATTTATTGTCCCCAACCTGTATTAATTTATTTCTTGTGCTGAACACAAAAGAAGATATTTTTAAGAATGTGGGTAACCAAACAGTTGCTGGTCCACATTGACTTTGATAGCAGGGAAAAAAAAAAAAAATACTGTGGAATAAGTCACTGGGGACCAGCAACTGTTTGGTTTTCCACATTCCTCAAAATAGCATTTATGTTCAGCAGAAGAAACTCATTCAGGTTGAAAGCAACTTTTGAGTGAGTAAATGATGGTATAAATATAAAACATTTTTATTTTGGAGTTAATTATTCCTTTAATGTTAATAAAACACCAAAACACAAAGAGAAAAGTCACTCACTACTCTTGACTGAAAAACGTTAATACAGTTGATTTAATAGGAATCAATCTATATAGTGTTTTATTTTTATATTTGTTGATTCAATTTCTTGAATGCTCCTGCTAAATACACCTATTGTACCTGAAAATAAAACACTGTTTTATTTGTATATTACGTGTATTTGTAATGTGTGTCTTTTGTTCTCATTTTTTAATAGCAAAGATAAAATAATGATAAAGATTTTTATCTTCGCCCACTTTGGCCTAAACATCCGCCATTCTTTTTTTAATATTTTTGTTACCTTGAAAGGCTTTGTCTTTATAATAGGGAAATTAGTTTGGCTGCAATGCTCAGACAACTTGCAAAATAGTAAAACCAACATGACAAACAAAGAATCGTGATAAAATCGTGAATCGTGATTTTTCAAAAAAAAATATCGTGATATGATATTTTTGCCATATCGCCCACCCCTATATGCTGGCTACCTACAAGGACAATTCAGTTCAATTCAAGTTTATTTGTATAGCGCTTTTCACAATACAAATCGTTGCAAAACAGCTTTACAGGAAATTAAGTTTCTACAATATATTTATATATTGTAGAAACTTAATATATTTAACTTATGGCGAAATTTGGTAGTTCTGTATGTTGTCTGAGGGTTGGCATCATCTGAGGTCCTCTGAGGGGTTGGCATCATCTCTTCTCAGGTGTTCTGGATCCAGACTGAAGCTTGTGTAAATCCTAGTTACCACAGGATGTGAAACAGAGAAACAAATAGAGACATAATTAGCGTAGCTACTGTTCCAACCAAGCAAAAATTATTTGTTCAATCCAAGCTAAAGAACAATAATGTGTGTTTGATCAGATATAACTGCAGTACAAGATTATGAGATGCATTATGTGAATGCTTGGCTAAAGAGATGTGTCTTTAATCTAAATTTAAACAGAGAGAGTGTGTCTGAACCCCGAACGTTATCAGGAAGGCTATTCCAGAGTTTGGGAGCCAAATGTGAAAAGGCTCTACCTCCTTTAGTTGACTTTGTTATCCTAGGTACTACCAAAAGTCCAGAGTTTTGCGACCTTAGGGAGCGTGTTGGATTGTAGCGTGATAGAAGACTAGTTAGGTACGCAGGAGCTAAACCATTAAGGGCCTTATAGGTAAGTAATAATATTTTGTAACTGATGCGGAACTTAATAGGTAGCCAGTGCAGAGACTGTAAAATTGGGGTAATATGATCATATTTTCTTGACCTGGTAAGGACTCTAGCTGCTGCATTTTGGACTACCTGCAGCTTGTTTATTGAAGATGCAGGACAACCAGCTAGCAGTGCATTAAAATAGTCTAGTCTAGAGGTCATGAATGCATGAACTAGCTTTTCTGCATCAGAAACAGGTAACATGTTTCGTAGCTTGGCAATGTTTCTAAGATGGAAGAATGCTGTTTTTGTAACATGGGAAATAAGATTTTCAAAAGACAAGTTGCTGTCTAATATAACACCCAGATTTTTGACTGTAGAGGAAATAACAGTACATCCGTCTAGTTGCAAATTATAATCCAAGAGATTCTGTGTACTGTTTTTTGGTCCAATAAGTAATATCTCTGTCTTATCTGAATTTAATAGAAAATTATTGGTCATCCAATCTTTTACATTTTTAACACACTCTGTTAGCTTAGATAATTTAGAAGTTTCATCTGGTCTTGTTGAGATATATAGTTGAGTATCATCAGCATAACAATGGAAACTAATCCCATATTTTCTAATAATATTACCAAGGGGCAACATGTATATTGAAAATAGCAGAGATCCTTGTGGTACTCCATACTTTACTGGTGATAATTGAGATGACTCCCTGTTTAAATAAGCAAAGTGGTAACGATCAGACAGGTAGGATCTAAACCATCTTAAAGCCTGCCCTTGAATACCCGTATAGTTTTGTAATCGATCTATGAGTATGTCATGATCTGTAGTGTCGAACGCAGCACTAAGATCAAGTAAAACTAGCAATGAGATGCAGCCTTGGTCTGATGCAAGAAGCAAGTCATTTGTAATTTTAACAAGTGCGGTTTCTGTGCTATGGTGGACAGCTAGAGTCGATTGAGTTAGCCAACAACACGGTTGACTTACCCTTCCAATAACGACAAAGCAGGTTTTAGCCAGCAACAATATTTAATGTATCTGCATTACTGTAAGTGTAGGTTTAGGGTTGGGGTAGGTGTAGACGTTAATAAACCATAATTTTCCGTTGTCGAATTGTACAAGTTACTGTTTTAATAAGAGGTATCAAAATCTGACAGGGTAAATTAGCACAAATCGACAGAACGCCGGCAGACTCCAACTTGAATATTCATCACAAAATTAGATTGTGTCCATTTGTACCTCTCCAGGCTTTTTAAGAGTCTCTGGAGTAGGACGAGGGAAAGTTGATGAGGTAGTTTAGATATCAGGATACTGCAGGTCAGGAAAGCTATCCATTCCTTTATTGAAACACGTTAAAAGCACTTTGATTTAAAGTGTGCAGTGTACTCCGTTGCCTTGAAACTCATGCTGGCGCCATTCATTTCATATTTGCTCCCGGCTGTCCCTGCCTGCCAGCATGGTGGTGTAAACAGAATGGGTCATGTGACATCTGGAGGTCTATTGTTCTGTCTATAATTGTTTCATTTCATCCATCCATCATTCTGTTTATCGTTCTATCCTCGAGTTATTGTTGTATTGCTGTATTGTTCTATCACTGTATCGTTCTGCATTCCATCCATCCATCTATGCATCCATCCATCGTTCTATTTATCGTTCTGTTGTTTGATTTATTGTTGTATTGTTCTGTCTATCATTGTATCGTTCTATCTATTGTTCTATTCTTTCATTTATTCATTGTTCTATCTATCATTCTATCTGTTCTTCTGTCTATCATTCTATCTATTGTTCCATCCATCCATCCATCCATCAATCATTCTATATATCACTCTATCTGTTGTTCCATCCATCGTTCTGTTTATCATTCTATCATTTGATTTATTATTGTATTGTTCTGTTGTTCTATTACGGTATTGTTCTCTATATCGTTCCATCTATCATTCTATCTATTGTTCCATCCACCCATCCATCGTTCTGTTTATTGTTCTATCAATTGATTTGTTGTTGTATTGTTCTGTCTATCATTGTATCTTTTTTCTGTTGTTTTATTGCAGTTATAACAATTTATTTGAATTTTAAATCATTATAATTCTGCTTACATTCAAATTCAAACAGTATTCTGTTTACTGCCTCAATTCAAATTCAAGAACTGCATTCTTAATTCAGTCCCAGCGAGTAGTAAACAATTCACAAGCATGACATTTGTAAATAAATGAATTTTAATTCAGACGAAAGGTGAAAATAGAGTGGCTGGAGTTGAGTAGATTTGCTGCATGACAAAAATAGGAATTGAGTGCCGGCTGACTGAAAGCGAATCACGCTGCACCTCTGAGCAAAGTGTAAATGTATTCAGATTGGCTGTTTATAAAGAGAGGGGTTTGAGTTTATTTGTGGTTTTAAGTTACTGACCTGCTCTCTGCTTTCTGATGTTACTGGCTCCTGGTTGAAGACCAGCAGGTTTAAGGAGCCCTTTTCTGACATTCTCTCCTTTGTCCTATGTCTGACTTCCCTTCCCCCTTCTCTCTCTCTGTCTCTCTCTCTCTCGTTCTCATTCACTTTCTTTGACACATCCTGACCCTGTGCTCCATCAGCTGTGAAATCAGCCCTGCAACACACACACACACACACACACACACCCACACCCACCCCTGCCTAAATCAGCTGCCATATCGCTGACTGTTTTCTGCCGTCATTAGAAGGGTCATGCACCCAGATCCAGACATATGCGTGTTTATTTTTGAATCTACTGTAGCTGTTATATTTTATATTTGGTTCCTTCTACCTTTTGCAAGTGTGTGTGTATGCATGCGCGGCTGTTTCTATTGATTTGTTAATTCATTAGACTGGGCAGAAAAGCCGAACAGAATTGCTGAGGGAACATGACTGTAAGAGAGGCAGGTGTGTAAACCCACGGGAATGATCAGTGTGTGTGTGTGTGTGTGTGTGTGTGCACTGACAGACGGTATTACACTGAGTGCTCACAGCTGGGACTATGATGACTGTGCTGAGCATTTTCTGTGAACGTGTGCATGATGAGAACAGAGGGATGAAGTGAAAGAGTGAGAGAGCTGCAAGGACAGAGTTTGGAACTATAGTAATTTCCGTTCTATGGAAGCCTATTTTATAGATAAAACATCAAAATCACAGGTACGTTCAGATGTACCTATGATACACAAAAGATTAAAATAATCTGTCTGTCTTTTTATCACTTTCTCTCTGTCCATCTGACTGTTTGTCTGTTAGATTCAGAGTCCGATTCAGTAGACATGGTAAAAAAGCTTTATGTATATACACTACAGATTTTTTTAACGTCTCTTTTTCTCACCAAGGCTGCATTTATTATCAAACATATCATTTAATATTGTGAAATATTCTACCTGATCTCATGACGAAAACGTACCTCTGGGAACTTTTTTGCAAGATGCTAAATATGTACCAGTAAGAACATATCACTGCAGTTTCTAACAGAAATGAACACTAGAGGCGGTAAAACAGCGAGCACTTGTAATCGTTTTCGTACAGTTATGATTACAGCTCCATGTGTTTCACTTTCCAGACATAACAAGCTTGTTCGGTAGCTCAGCCAGCATGAAATTGGACTGCCGAATCCTTCACTTTAAAAAAATTTTTTTACGGTAGCTGTGGTTTCCGGATTTTTACCGTAAAAAATACAGTAGCAAAATTTTATGGATTAACTTAATTTAATTTACAATTAAAAAACGTATTTCTTTAACTGATGTAATGTTAATATACCAACCTATTGAAGTTCTGAAATCTGTTTACACTACACTGTACACTACACTGATAACATCAAAATCAGGTGGTGATGAGAAAGTCACATGAACAAAAGCTCACCACAAGAAGCTTTTCCACAAGCTGAGAAGGCCAGTACTGATAAATATATATATATATATATATATATATATATATATATATATATATAGAAGGTGTACAATGTCATTCACACAAACACTAAACACCATCATGGTGACACTCTTGAAACTGAAATATGCAATAAACATTAATTTAACAACATTAGATGTAATATACAACCCTAATAAACATAACTGATAAGAAAAAATTAAGAAAAAAACATAGTTATTTCAAAGAAAAATAACCGTATATAGAAGGGGAACTTACCGGTAACCATTTAACAGGTTTTTACTGTAGCACTTTCACAGTTTTTTACCATTAACCCTCTGGGTTCTGAGGTAATTTTGAGGCCCTTGAGATGTTTTGACATGCCCTGATATTTGTGCTTATTTCAGCTACTTAAAACATATTATTGACCAACATGTAATTTTTTTTTGTATTCAGCACAAACTGTGCTACAATAATATGTGACCAAGATGGCTGTACATGTTTGCATTTTTTAGAAAAAAAAAAAATATGTGTGGTTTGTAAGTTTTGGGGAAAAAAATGTAGCTGAAATAAGGCCATAAAACCCACACTAAATAGTTCTGACTTTTGAGTAATCAGTCTTGTAGGCTACAATATTTACTTCAAAACTATGTTAAAATCATTCTGCTTACTCATTCACAGAAAACAATATAATGATTTAAGTTTTTAAAGACATGTTTTGTGATCGAAAGCCTATATGCGAGGGAGTGTCAATGGTCTTGAAAATTAAGTGAGTCTCACCTGAGAGACAAAGGGCCCTCCCCTAATGGCCTCTAATGGCCCATCAGTGTGACTGTGACTCTGAGGCAGGTAAGAGAGAATGTGAGGAGATTGAAAAAAAAAAAAAGTTTTTTTTTTAATTATTTGTATTTTATTTACAACACAGTATAATTAAAACATACATAATGAAGGTCAAAGACACATTATTGTGCACACTGATCTAACCACAGAGATGTGAACAGACTTTGAGTAATTCCTGAAAACAGATTCTGTTCAACAAGTGAAACAAGTAAATCATACCTGATATTTACGTGTTATTTAAGTATTTCTGCTTCTTTCCATGGATTCAAGAAGAAAAAAACAATCAGTAGTCAAGGAGCTTGTTTTACCATAGAATATCAGTGTAGTTGAACATCTGATGTTGGTACAGCGCTCTCAGAGGAAAACAGTTTGAAGAGACATCAGGATTCATCTGTGGTGCAGGTATCTGATTCAATAAAATACAAACAACCAAAAAAAAAAAAAAAACCTTTGTGAGCATGTTAATATCAGGAGCATCTGTGTATATATATATATATATATATATATATATATATATATATATATATATATATATATGAAGATTTGTACAAAACGCTATAAATCCATTAGGATTAATTTGAGTAAAAATGTGTTTTCTTTACCAAGAAAGTGGCAAGATGAAAACCACTGTTTTCTGTTTCAAACTTTCACATAGCATCTTTAGGTTATAATAATATTAAAAATTCAAATCCAGATTTTGATTTTTAAAGATTTATTATAAAATTGAATTATTTTTTTCCCAAAATGCAATAAATCCATGATGGGTTTTTTTTTTTTTTTTTTCAAAATGCAATAAATCCATTGAATCAATATGAAAGTTATTTTTCATATTGCAACTGTTGAAAATACACAACAAAGTAAGTTGATCCACATATGACAGCCTCTGAACTTGGTCATAATCTTATATACAGACACTTGGACTAAAAATACATTCATCAGTCATCACTCCCAAAATGAATTCAACGGGTCATCTTGTTTGCTATTAATTAATTACTGCAATAAAAGAAAATTTCATCAAGAACATGATCAACAATATCACATTAGACCACAGAAATTCCAAAATGACATTTCCCTTACATTCAACTTCCAAAAGTTCATCTTTAATGTTACATTCATTTAGTTGACTAGTGCTATATGCTGTATTAACAAAAACATAAATGGCATTAATAAAAACACTAACACTGACAAGCTAGTACAAAGTAGATGAGGAAAACTAGGATGCCAGGTGTATTCAAAGTGTATTCACAGAAACACGTCTAGAGTACGTGGAATGGTGCGCTGTGATTGGTTGAGAGGATTTATCATGTTCTGCAGAGAAAGGAGACTGGCGTTTGTCGTGGTTTGGAAAAAAAGAGAGAAAACATGACCTAATAACTCGACGGATATCGCATTTTGCGTAAAATTAAAAATGGACTTTTCAATACTGACCAGATACAATACTGATTTTGGCGGAAACTCAATTTTTAAAAAAAAAATAATGGTGTTTATTGCGTTTTGGAACCAAACTCTTCATATATATATATATATATATATATATGTATGTATGTATGTATGTATGTTTTGTAGCTGTAATAAGGGTGAGGCTGAGGCTGTATTAGAATCCATTTGCAGAAGTTTAATGAAGAACCTTTCAACAATCCAAAACGTGAGGCAAAAATCAGAGTCGTGGTCACAGGCAATGAAGTCAAAATCACAGTATTCAGTCCAACCGGCAAACAATCAAGAGGGTAATCCAAAAGGCAAAAATCCAGAGAAACAGGCAATAAATCATACATGTGGCAAACAAAACAAGTCAATGGAAACGCTCGGTAAGGCAGTGGAACTGGCAATACTTCGCAAAGGTCTGTTTGGCCTGGCCATGCTTAAATCAGAGATTTTCTTACTATAGGGAGATGAGAGGGTCTGTATTACTTACTATTGGAGAAAGCATAACGGCTAACTTGGATCACGTGTCCCTTAATAACCAATCACATTATAGCCTTGACGTCATTGAATTTCACTTGTGCGACACTCAACCTCCGTTTACGGATACCATAGGAATGAATGGGAAATGCCGTAAGCTGAATGCACCTGTCGCAAAAGGTCAGTGACTTACCTAATAAAACAGCATTTTTTTCGTGGCAAACTCTAAAAAAAAGTTCAATCCAAAAGTTTTGTTTAGTGTAAAACATGTTGAAGATAAGCAGATAAGCTGTCGATTCATTAAATGATAAGCTGTTTCCTCTAAAAAGCTGCTTATTCAGCGTAGTGAAGCCTCTCCCCCATTGACATCCATTTAAAAAAAATCGGCCTCTGGTCTCCTTTCCCACGTACTGGCAGACCGGAAGCGTTAGCTTTAGCCGTTATGCTTTTTTGGCTAATGGTTGCAGGCTTGCCTTCTAGTGGCTTTGGCTTAAATGGCTGCCAAACAGGAAGTGATCACAGAAACAGCAGGAGGGAGTGGTACCAGTCAGTACTCGGGCGAGGGCTCCCTCTGCTGGTGTGGCGTTACAGTAGCCATAGACTCACGCATGCTTTGTACTATCGTAAAAAAAAAAGAAAGAAATTTTATATCTTAGAAACTAATTATTATTGTTTAGCACGTTATTAAAATCTATTTCTGAACAGAGTAGGCTATTAATAATAAACATGTTCTAAACATACTTAGACTCGTAGCATTCATCGTGTTACAGTATACATTCATATTACTTTTATTGTTTTATATAGAGCATGAAAACATCATCGCGCCGTAAGAAATTTAAATACAATGAATTGCCCATCATATTAAAAATATTTTACTCGATTTCAAACATTGTAGTCAGGAATTATAGTTTGGGAAAAACCCAACTATGATTTTGTAGTCATATTAGTCTAGTATGTATGATTTTATAGTTAGCCTATGATATGATTCTGTAGCCATAGACTCACGCATGCTTTGTACTGTAAAAGGATGTACATTGTACTATAAAATATTATATTTTATATCTGAGAAACTAATTATTATTGTTTAGTACGTTTTTAAAATCTATTTGTGAACAGAGTAATAATAATAAACATGGTCTAAACATTCTTAAACGCGTAGCATTCATCATGTTGTAGTTTGGGAACAACCCAACTAGTAATGTGTTCAAGTTTATGTCACAATAACACGTTAACTAATGCAATAAAGAAACATTACTTACTCATCAGATTGATCTCCTCTTCCGGATGAAATCTTGTTCTTCTTTTGAGGGAAATCCAGGCTTCTTCTTCCAGAAAAGAACAGTAGCCGTGATAAACGATCTCCTCACTCTTTGTTCGCGTTGGGCGTTTCCATGTGCGTGTCTCACGTGGATATTTACATATGAAGGGCGCGAGCCGCGAGTGGGCGGGATTGCATTAGAGATAATGAGTTAGACGGGAAAGACTGAAAATCGTGTTGGTTTCACACGGATTACTTCATCACAGAATATTTGTTTTCGATAATAACTTACTTAATTTAAAAGTAGACACATCAAGCTTTCTATAGATATAACTCCCATGTCTGTGTGTTGAGTATTTGCTGAGTGACAGTTCATTTTAGTGATGCGTTTCTAAAAACAGTTCGTGGAGACGGAGAAGACAGAGAGTGTATCCTGTTTGTTTTATTTTTTTTTTCCAAAACCACAAAGTTTTGTTGTTATTGTGAGTGTACACAAATAAAAGTAGACACTTAACAGTTTTGATTGATGTATAACACTTATTTGTGTGACCAAAATCAACAGAGTATTTTTAGTGTCTTTTGCACTGATCTTAAAAAAACCGAGCTGGTATCGCTGGCGATGCCGTCAGCCACAGAGAGTTAAAATCACCGTCATTTTTTACAGTGTTGGGTATGAATCCCATCAAAAACATAACTCACTATGAAAGAGCTGAAAAATGAGAGATCGAAAAACAAGCTAAAATGGCATGCTTGTGTTTTTACATCACGTTCGCTTTTGTTCATACTATCGGGTAGGTTTATTTGTAGTGCAAATGGTACGTTATTTTAAAACGTCATGGAGCATTAGACTTATAGCGTCACTCAACAGAAATTTCAAGTCAGAACTGCAGTGACACCTACAAAACCAACGTCACATAAAACATACCATATGTACATTCATCTGTTTCATGGGAAAAAAAAAAACGCAACACAATTTTAGCACACTCTGTGGACATTTCATATTGAACTTGTCATGAAACGTAGTATGTATTTCACGTCTTGCGAAAAAGTTCCCAGAGATACGTTTTTGTCATGAGACCAGGTTGGAAATATTATTTAAAATGGCTATTTTCTATGTGAATATAGTGTAAAATTTGTCATTTATTCCTGTGATCAAAGCTGAATTTTTCAGCATCATTACTTCAGTCTTCGGTGTCACATGATCCATCAGAAATCTTTCTAATATGCTGATTTGTTGCTCAAGAAACATTTCTAATTAATATCAATGTTGAAAACTGTTGTGCCACTTCAGATTTTTGTGGAAACCATGATACATTTTATTTTTCTGGATTCTTTGATGAATAGAAAATTTCAAAAGAATGGCATTCATTTAAAACGGAAATCTTTCGTAACGTTATAAATGTCTTTACTGTCACTTTTGATAATTTTAATGCATCCTAAATAAAAGAATTAATTTCTTTAAAAACAATCTTTCTGACCTCAAACCTTTCAACAGAAATGTAAAATCTGCTGGTGTTTCCCTCTGTGGTCTATCAGACAGTGATCTGTGTTAATGTGTGTGAGGGAATGCTTTTATTGACAGGGCTGCAGACACACCGCTGATCAATCAATCGATCGGCCGCTTGAAAAGTGAGCAAAGTCCTGCTGAGAGACCCGTATCACATGGGTGTGTGTGGGAGTATGGAGGTTAGCCTCTTCCCAGGATGCAATGCACTTTAATAGCATGTTAACTGTGAGTTCAGGTTTGAGAGGTTTAAACACCAGAGGAAAAGCTGATATCATGTAAAGTAGTGGCGGAGAAATAAAAGAGCACAGCCATTAC